>ONZH01022495.1:0-283367 GCA_900303285.1 Rhinella marina
AGGCAGCGAGCTTGGCCTACAGGAGGCAGGAGCATCCTCTGATCTCATTCAGAAGTAGCTGAAGCAAGGAGGACTTCAGGTCCCTCATCTGAGGAACCCTTCTACTGGCTGAGTGATTTAAAGGACACCTCAGGAGGACCTATGGGAGCCACACCATGGACTGCACCTGACGGATGAGAGCTAGTTGGCACTTGTTTTGTTTAGTTTGTAATGCCCCCTGTTTGACTCTCACCCAGATGGGACATGGCTTGTCAGGACTCCCCCCCCCCCCCATTCTGCAGAAATTCCCAGTTGGGCCTAAAGTGCGCCTATTTTCTTTCCCCCCCTTCTCAGGTTATTTGGGAGCCCCCTTTGCAAAGAAGGTTCACTATTTGCTGCTATTTTATATATGCTATTTTATAATATGGATTACACGTTACCTGTTTGGATTACAAAATTACCTCATGTGGATTACAATTGAATTTTGGACTGTGTTCCAGTGTTTTATCATGCCAAGCAGCCACGAGGAGAGACTCAAACGTATATCTGAGCCGTTTATGCTTGCAAATGTGAAAGTGCACTAAAATGTTTGCATAATTGTCTTTGCTGTATTTAAACAATAATGTTTTTACAGGTTCAGCAACGTTCAAGCACTTTAGCCCTTTCTATGTATTCTTTTTAGGTACTGCAATGTGTCCTATATTGATGCACTTATTGTACGGTGTTTTTTAGTAAATTATGCACTTAGCTGGATAGCTAGGCACCTTACTTTTCTACCTCATATGGACTGCCTCTAAAGACTCTATTCCGCGGCCTAGCCTCGTGCGTATGATGCAATCGTGAGTCAATAGTACGCTAAGGATTCGTACACACTTTGTACGCTAATTCTTACTTATTGCATACTTTTAACAAAACTGACTGTATGTTCGTAATTTGTGAAGGGATGTTCGCAAAACAAAGATTATTTTTAACGCAAATTCGACCGAATAAATTCGGATTAAGAACGAATCTTGTCAGAAATTCATCGATTATTCACTGAAGCAAATTTTTGATGATTCGTTCATCTCTAATATATATATATATATATATATATATATATACAGTACAGACCAAAAGTTTGGACACACCTTCTCATTCAAAGAGTTTTCTGTATTTTCATGACTGTGAAAATTGTAGATTCACACTGAAGGCATCAAAACTATGAATTAACAAATGCGGAATTATATACTTAACAAAAAAGTGTGAAACAACTGTAAATATGTCTTATATTCTAGGTTCTTCAAAGTAGCCACCTTTTGCTTTGATTACTGCTTTGCACATTCTTGGCATTCACTTGATGAGCTTCAAGAGGTAGTTACCTGAAATGGTTTTCACTTCACAGGTTTAATAAGTGGGATTTCTTGCCTTATAAATGGGGTTGGGACCATGAGTTGTGTTGGGCAGAAGTCAGGAGGATACACAGCTGATAGTCCTACTGAATAGACTGTTAAAATTTAGAAATTATGGCAAGAAAAAAGCAGCTAAGTAAAGAAAAACGAGTGGCCATCATTACTTTAAGAAATGAAGGTCAGTCAGTCTGAAAAATTGGGAAAACTTTGAAAGTGTCCCCAAGTACAGTCGCAAAAACCATCAAGCTCTACACAGAAACTGGCTCACATGAGGACTGCCCCAGGAAAGCAAGCCAAGAGTCAACTCTGCTGCGGAGGATAAGTTCATCCGAGTCACCAGCCTCAGAAATCGCAGGTTAACAGCAGCTCAGATTAGAGACCAGGTCAATGCCACACAGAGTTCTAGCAGCAGACACATCTTTACAACAACTGTTAAGAGGAGACTGTGTGCAGCAGGCCTTCATGGTAAAATAGCTGCTAGGAAACCACTGCTAAGGACAGGCAACAAGCAGAAGAGACTTGTTTGGGCTAAAGAACACAAGGAATGGACATTAGACCAGTGGAAATCTGTGCTTTGGTCTGATGAGTCCAAATTTGAGATCTTTGGTTCCAACCACCGTGTCTTTGTGCGATGCAGAAAAGGTGAACGGATGGACTCTACATGCCTGGTTCCCACCGTGAAGCATGGAGGAGGAGGTGTGATGGTGTGGGGGTGCTTTGCTGGTGACACTGTTGGAGATTTATTCAAAATTGAAGGCATACTGAACCAGCATGGCTACCACAGCATCTTGCAGTGGCATGCTATTCCATCCGGTTTGCGTTTAGTTGGACCATCATTTATTTATCAACAGGACAATGACCCCAAACACACCTCCAGGCTGTGTAAGGGCTATTTGACCAAGAAGGAGAGTGATGGGGTGCTACGCCAGATGACCTGGCCTCCACAGTCACCAGACCTGAACCCAATCGAGATGGTTTGGGGTGAGCTGGACCGCAGAGTGAAGGCAAAAGGGCCAACAAGTGCTAAGCATCTACAGACATGTATACAGTACAGACCAAAAGTTTGGACACATCTTGTATATACTTAACTGTATATACTTAACAAAAAAGTGTGAAACAACTGAAAATATGTCTTATATTCTAGGTTCTTCAAAGTAGCCACCTTTTGCTTTGATTACTGATTTGCCCCCTCTTGGCATTCTCTTGATGAGCTTCAAGAGGTAGTCACCTGAAATCGTATTCCAACAGTCTTGAATGAGTTCGCAGAGATGCTTAGCACTTGTTGGCCCTTTTGCCTTCACTCTGCAGTCCAGCTCACCCCAAACCATCCAAACCATCTCGATTGGGTTCAGGTCTGGTGACTGTGGAGGCCAAGTCATCTGGCGTAGCACCCCATCACTCTCCTTCTTGGTCAAATAGCCCTTACACAGCCTGGAGGTGTGTTTGTGGTCATTGTCCTGTTGATAAATAAATGATGGGCCAACTAAACGCAAACCGGATGGAATAGCATGCCGCTGCAAGATGCTGTGGTAGCCATGCTGGTTCAGTATGCCTTCAATTTTGAATAAATCCCCAACAGTGTCACCAGCAAAGCACCCCCACACCATCACACCTCCTCCTCCATGCTTCACGGTGGCAACCAGGCATGTAGAGTCCATCCGTTCACCTTTTCTGCGTCGCACAAAGACACAGTGGTTGGAACCAAAGATCTCAAATTTGGACTCATCAGACCAAAGCACAGATTTCCACTGGTCTAATGTCCATTCCTTGTGTTCTTTAGCCCAAACAAGTCTCTTCTGCTTGTTGCCTGTCCTTAGCAATGGTTTCCTAGCAGCTATTTTACCATGAAGGCCTGCTGCACACAGTCTCCTCTTAACAGTTGTTGTAGAGATGTGTCTGCTGCTAGAACTCTGTGTGGCATTGACCTGGTCTCTAATCTGAGCTGCTGTTAACCTGCGATTTCTGAGGTTGGTGACTCGGATGAACTTATCCTCCGCAGCAGAGGTGACTATTGGTTTTCCTTTCCTGGGGCGGTCCTCATGTGAGCCAGTTTCTTTGTAGCGCTTGATGGTTTTTACGACTGCACTTGGGGACACTTTCAAAGTTTTCCCAATTTTTCGGACTGACTGACCTTCATTTCTTAAAGTAATGATGGCCACTCGTTTTTCTTTACTTAGCTGCTTTTTTCTTGCCATAATACAAATTCTAACAGTCTATTCAGTAGGACTAATATGTATAGTATGGAGGAAAGAAGAGAAAGGGGGGACATGATTGAATCCTTTAAATATGTTAAAGGACTGAATAAAGTTCAGGAGGGAAGGGTTGTAAATAAGAAACTGAACACAAGAACAAGGGGGCACAATCTGAGGTTAGTTGGGGGAAAAATCAAAAACAACATTAGAAAATATTATTTCACTGAAAGAGTAGTAGAAGCTTGGAACAAACTTCCAGCAGAGGTGGTTGATACATCCACAGTAACTGAATTTAAACATGCCTGGGATAAACATGTATCTATCCTAAGATAACAATAAAAGGATAATAAAAGGGCAGACTAGATGGACCAGGTGGTCTTTTTCTGCCGTCAATCTTCTATGTTTCTATGTTTCTATGACTATCAGCTGTGTATCCATCTGACTTCTGCCCAACACAACTCATGGTCCCAACCCCATTTATAAGGCAAGAAATCCCACTTATTAAACCTGACAGGGCAAACCTGTGAAGTAAAAACCATTTCAGGTGAATACCTCTTGAAGCTCATCAAGAGAATGCCAAGAGTGTGCAAAGCAGTAATCAAAGCAAAAGGTGGCTACTTTGAAGAACCTAGAATATAAGACATATTTACAGTTGTTTCACACTTTTTTGTTAAGTATATAATTCCACATGTGTTAATTCATAGTTTTGATGCCTTCAGTGTGAATCTACAATTTTCATAGTCATGAAAATACAGAAAACTCTTTGAATGAGAAGTTGTGTCCAAACTTTTGGTCTGTACTGTATATATTATACTAGCTGAAGGACCCGGATTCGCCCAGGTATATTTAATTTATTTCATTTACTGTGTGTGTGTGTGTGTCGTTAAAAGATATTGAGTGACCTCTACAGTGCCCGCCCCTTTAACAGTGACCTCTACAGCAGCCCGCCCCTTTAACAGTGACCTCTACAGCGGCCAGCCCCTTTAACAGTGACCTCTACAGCAGCCCACCCCTTTAACAGTGACCTCTACAGCAGCCCGCCCCTTTAACAGTGACCTGTACAGCGGTCCGCCCCTTTAACAGTGACCTCTACAGCGGCCAGCCCCTTTAACAGTGACCTCTACAGTGGCCCGCCCCTGTAACAGTGACCTCTACAGCAGCCCAACCCTTTAACAATGACCTCTAAAGCAGCCCGTCCCTTTAACAGTGACCTTTACAGCAGGCCGCCCCTTTAACAGTGACCTCTACAGCAGCCTGCCCCTTTAACAGTGACCTCTACAGCTGCCTGCCCCTTTAACAGTGACCTCTACAGCGGCCAGCCCTTTTAACAGTGACCTCTACAGCAGCCTGCCCCTTTAACAGTGACCTCTACAGCTGCCCACCCCTTTAACAGTGACCTCTACAGCAGCCTGCCCCTTTAACAGTGATCTCTACAGCAGCCTGCCCCTTTAACAGTGACCTCTACAGCAGCCCTCCCCTTTAACAGTGACCTCTACAGCTGCCCGCCCCTTTAACATTGACCTCTACAGCTGCCTGCCCCTTTAACAGGGACCTCTACAGCAGCCCGCCCCTTTAACAGTGACCTCTACAGCTGCCCGCCCCTTTAACAGTGACCTCTACAGCAGCCCGCCCCTTTTACAATGATCTTTTCAGCAGCCCACCCCTTTAACTGTGACCTGTACAGCAGCCTGCCCCTTTAACAGTGACCTCTACAGCTGCCCACCCCTTTAACAGTGACCTCTACAGCTGCCAGCCCCTTTAACAGTGATCTCTACAGCAGCCCACCCCTTTAACTGTGACCTCCACAGCAGCTAGAGTGGCCACTGTCTTCACCCCAGAAAGCCAGACCTCACCGGCTATTCCCCCAAACGTGAAACAGCGCCCCCAGTTCCCAAGAAGACACACCACTAAACATGAGGCCATGCCCCCCTGGCTCTGTGAAGACACAGAGGAGAAGCTGTCTGAGTGTGAGCTACTGAAAGGGTGGACATCCCTGTGTCTGTCCAGGCACTGCGTCAGACGGAGAACAGGTAGCCAGAAAATTGGACTGTTCAGCCTAAAGCCGGACATCTGGCCACCCTAACATCAACCTTCCCCTAGGGTGGCCAGAGGTCTTGTTTTAGGCTGGACAGTCTGGCTTTCAGACTCCCTGTCCTCTGTCATGAGCAGGGCCTGGATGGACACAGGGATGTCATTTTGAACAGCTCACTCTCAGCAGCAGCACTGTGCAGTCTTAGCAATGAGCTGCAGGGAGAAAGTCTCCCTCCCCCCACCCTTGCAGCTGAAAGAAGGTAATTTTTACCTATATTTTTAATCCCGGTCAAATGCGGCATGGAAGGGGAGTGGCCTGACTGAGTCAGGAGCGTGACTTGCCATGGTCGATGCCATAGTAATTTAGGAGGAAGGTGGGTAGCAGTGGAAGAATATATCTTTTATTACTACTGAACAGTAAATATGTGCAATTTACATAATATGAGGTAATGATTGATGATGAGTTAGTCTAAAACATAAGTTATATTTATGGTAACCGAAATACCCCTTTACCATTGTCATCCACAGTGCTCTGTCTCTTTAATGCAGACCTACAGCAGTGAACTGGCTAGGTTGTCATAGAAACCTGGTGTGTGGAGACTGCCTGTGAGCTTCTATTGGCTGATAAGGGTCATGTGACCAGGCTACTATTGGCTAATGCATTTTTTGGGAATATCTCAGCAACGGTACGTCCTGGAGAGCTGAAAACTGTTCTAAAACCTTCCCGGACACCTGATGTACATGTGTGCCAAATTTTGTGATTGTAGCTGCAGCGGTGCGGATTCCTTTAGCGGACATACACACACACACACACATACACTCAGCTTTATATATTATATATAAAACAGCTGGTAAGATATTTAGTCCTACAGGAACTGTGACAATGGTGAACACAGGGGGAGGGAGGAGAATAGGAGAACATGGTACATTAGAGGTTAACGCTGATTGGCTCAAAACTGGCTGACATGCAATACAGAAGCCTGACTGTGAACTCATGCCTGTCTTTAGTGAGTCCTGTACCACCTCCATCATGGCTGCTAGAGAGAAGCAGGATGTGGGACACCGACACAGGCAAGGGCATTGTCAAATTGTCAATTCAACCAATCCCCTAACACCAAACTATAGCACTTAAGACATATTTGGATGGCCATTATATTTAGTATAAATTCGGCAGTATACAGCACCACATACCTATTACATCCAGTTACATTCTCATTCCTCATCTTCTCCACCTTCAGACTTCCATGATGACCTTCCAGCCATGTCACATCTCTTCTGAGTTTGCCACACAGAGAGATTTCTCACATTTCTATAATCCTTGTCCTCCTGCTACCACAACAGATCCATCCTGCTACTACTCCCAATACTATACCCTCTGTGTTCCCCCTCGCCCCCAAATACTCTACTGCAAAAATAATAGTTCCATAATGAACATCCTTATTCTGATGTGGATAGTATTAGTACTTACAAAAATTCAAACAGTTTTGTAATTATTCTGTTCCAGTGTGCCCTCATTGCTAATATTGCCTACATTCCCCCTAATTATGATAATGCTCCCCAAAAGTGCCCTGTTAAGTGGTAGTCCCTTTTATATTTTATTTATATGTCGAATAATAATGTCCCCATAGTATCCTAGGTATTAATAATGTCCCCATAGCAGAATTAATTTTTCCCACTTGTTTCTCTATTAGTAAACTCCAAAGTGTCCACAGTAGTGATAAATCCCTGCATAGTGTTCCCAGTAGTTATAATGCCCCTAAAGTGACCCAGTAATTATAATGCCCTCTATAGTGCACTCAGTAATTATCATGCCCCCTGTAGTGCCCCCAGTAGTTATCATGTCCACAGTAATCATGCCACTCATAGTGGCCCATTAGTTATAATGCCTCCCATAGTGGACCCATAATTTATATTGCCCCTATAGTGTCCCTGTAGTGACCTTAATAGTTATAATGCCCTCATAGTGGCCCCAGTGGCCCCAGTGTCACACATATTGGCCTAGTAGTTATCATGCCCCAGTAGTTATCAAGCCCCCTATACTACCCCCATTAGTTATCATGCCCACAGAAATTATGCCCCCATAGTGGCCCAGTAGTTATAATACCCCCTATAGTGGTCCAGTAGTTGTAATGTACAGGCCTCCCAGAGCGTTTAGCATGGGGGGCACATGGGGGCAATGACACCTTTTGTTAAGGGTAAAATTTTGGTATTTTTTGCCCTCTTTCCCCCTTTTTTCTTATGGTTCTGTTTTCCCTGTCATTTTTCCCGCCTTTATTTTTCAGAAAATTACCTCAGGTGAAGTCATCTTACAGTTTGGTCCGGTTTAAGCTGGTTCAGAAGACATGTACAACGAAGATCCTGATTGGTTGCTGCCCGTTGCTGGGGGAGATTTCCAGTGATGTGATCTGTTGTGTCTCCCGCGGATTCGGAGGGTACTTCGTGGCCAGTTGAAGAAGATTTTGACAGCGCCCACCCTCTCTCCCCTATTAAATTTAATTTTGTCACTTTGCTTTATTAGAGGGGTTGTATCACTCAGCTGATGCTGAGTGGATCTTGGTTATATGAATGGTTAATATTGGTATTGATTGATTTGGTTTATGGTTATTAATTATTGAATTAATTTATTAAAATTATTTAATGTTAATTATTATGTGACCCTTAATAAAGCACTGCGGCCATTTCTATTACAGCGAGTTGTCAGTGTGTGTTATTTATCTATTTTGTTAATGTTATAAGTGTTATGGTGTCATTTGCCTCCATGACACTATAGTGGTCACAATAGTTATAATACCCACTATAGTATCCCCAGTAGTTATAATGTCTCTGTAGTGCCAATAATAGTTATAATGCCCTCATAGTGCATCCAGTAATTAGAATGCTTCTTTTATAGGGGCCCAGTAGTTCTAATGCTCCTCTCATAGTGGGCCAGTAGTTTTAATGCCCTTATAGTGCTGCCAATAGTTATATTGCCCTCCATAGTGGCCCAGTATTGTGCCCCCATAGTTCTCTAATAGTTATATTGCACCCTATAGTGGCATAGTAGTTATAATGCCCCTCTATAGTGGACCAGTAGTTATAATTACCCCCCCCCCGTAGTGCCCCTAATATTTAAAATTCCCCTTGAAGATACAATTTAAAAAAAAAATCAAATAGTCTCCTGACTCTCACTCCAGGCTGCCACAGGACTCTTCCAGCCCTCCCTGAGTTGCCTGCATCCTGGCAGAGGTGGTGCTTGATGATGTCTTCACACAGCCTACATCCGGTCACGAAGACTTCATCATGCTACCTGACACCTGGCACAGGTGGTTATGATGATGTAATTGCTTTGTGACCCCCTGCGTCATTCTACTACAACCAGCAAACTGGTCTAGTGATCCTAGTATAATTTTTACAACAGGATGGAGAGAACAGTCCAGAACCTGTGAACTCCCACTACTGCCCAAGTGCTCCCACTGGCCCATTCATTCCACATTATTCTAAATCTTCCTGCCATTTTTCTCTCCTTGGCATCAACCTATTCCTGACATCCCTGTCAGGGATAATAATAATAACAATAATAATAATAATAATAGGCCTTACTATATTGAGAATAGTGTTTTGTTTTTTTGCTAAAACCTATTACTGCTTTATTCACAGACATAATATATGATTATAAAGAAAATGAGAAATATAGTGGCTCACCACCTGGTATGAATGGATCTGAAGTGCACAAATCAACGGCCTACCCGTAGCCGTGTAGTAAAAGGAAAACTGTATACATTTTAAACTGATAAGCACACTCTCATATGGAATTACTGGTATATTTATTTGAATATCTCTTAAAATAGGGATGATTCAATTACCCTAATTAAAATAAAATATAATAGTATAAAACAAAGAGAAAGAAAATATAGAGAATGCCCAGCGCTGGGACAATAACATATAAATAACAAATAACTAACAAATGGCAATGTTATGCAGACGACATGGCTAGAAAGGAAAGGAAAACCGAACATGAAATCATACAAAATCATATAAAATAGCACCCTCCTTTTGGTACAGCTTATAATGATCAGCGTGACATATATATCACGATAAGTGACTTAATCTGTCATAAGTACCACTATTAATGTCCTCAATGGTGGATTAAATGTACTCCCTCCTTGAATCCAGACAGGTAAAGGTTAATATCAGAGCATTTAGGGGTTAAAACCTATATAATGGTTGAACCCCTAGAGGTCTGTTATGTGGTCATATAGGCTTATAGTCTTTGGATAGTGCTTTGAATTGGGACTAGATTAGTCCTCTATAGCATTTTATAGCTATTTATAATTCACTGTAGCGTTGCTTATAATATTATTGTATATCACATCAGTGTTGTAATAAGTACTTTGCCCCCTCCAGAATGTCCATCTGCTTTTTGGGGAGCTGTTGTTCTCCCTGCAGTTCAGCCTCTCCCAGCGCACGCGTTCAAGTTCGCTCTACAAAGACAGTGTCCCACATGGTGTCCCACGTGGACACTAGTGTATGCCGCGTACTTCGAACAGGAAATGCGCTCCGGAGTGTATTAGCAGTACAATCTAAAGCAGGGGTGGGGAACCTTTTTGCTGCCAAGGGCCATTTGGATATTTGTAACATCGCTTGGGGGCCGTACAAAATTCTCAACTTAAAAATTTGACGGATATATTTGGTCAAACATATAAGTGACTTAGGGGTAAGTTACAGAAATTGTGCTTTAATTTAAAAAATCTAGAGCATTGTATTTTTGCAGCACAAAATGGCGCCTACACTATGTATTATAAATAGTATAGGCGCCATTTTGACAACATATAGCTGTCTAATATTTAAGTTGAAAATGTTATGTATTTAGTTATTTATTTGGCATTAATGGCAGCCAAGCTAAACCCAGAGGGGTCCAGACAGGGGTTCACCCAGCTTCCACTCTTCCTGCCACTGTTCCTAACTTTGTCCCTTTCTCAGTCCCAGATCTGCCCCCCACCTCCATCAGTCTCAGATCAGACCCTCATCAGACCCTCCCCAGCCTCAGATCAGACCCCCAATTTGCCCCTCAGCCTCAGATCAGACCCCAATATGCCCCCAGCCTCAGATCAGACCCCCAATATGCCCCCCAGTGCAGTACTCTTCTCACCTTCCTGTGCCTCCCGCATAATAATCCATAATGGAAGCGGTCATTAGCATTTTCTGGCAGGGGTTCCCCACCACTGCACTAACGAAAGTAAAAAATGATAACCAGTCATACACATGGTTACATTATTTACCTTTAGCACCATTGGTAAACTTTGGTTAAATGTGGGTTTCACTGTAGTTCTCACTCCTAGGAAACTAGCTCCTATTAGGCTGTTGCTGCATGAATGCATTTTATAGTATGACCTTAGAAAACCCCTCCCCTTCCTGCAAGACTTGCTAGGTGAAGGAGACGTATCTACTCTCCAATGCTTACTTCTGGCTCTTAAGGTCCACTGCTCCGGACATCCAGTTCTGCAGATAAACATCCAGTGATGTAACCAAAGGAAAAACAGGATGGACAGGGGTACTGTTCTTTAAGAGTTAGAAATCAATGATTTATTGATAAAAACACATAGATAAAGAACTTGTGTGACACGTTTCGAAGGTGTCCCCCTTCTTCCTAAGACACATCAGTTTGTCTGAGAAAGAAGGGGGACCCCCTTTCAAAACGCATCACACAAATTCTTCCATGTCTTTTTACCAATAACTCATTGGTGCAGATTTATCAAACTGGTGTAAAGTAGAACTGGCTTAGTTGCCCATAGCAACCGATCTGATTCAACCTTTCATTTTTGACAGCTTCTTTGGAAAATGAAAGGTGAAATCTGGTTGGCTGCTATGGGCAACTAAGCCAGTTCTACTTTGCACAAGTTTGATAAATTGCCCCCATTGTTTTTAACTCTTAAAGACCAGCTCCCCGTCCATTCTGTTGTTTCTTTTGGTTACATCTAGAGATGAGCGAACGTGCTCGTAACGAGCACTGTAGCGCTCGGCTCCCCTGCGCTCGCATGGGCGCAGGCATCCGGATCCGTCGGGTGAGGAGGACGGATCCGGATGCCTGCGCCCAATGCGAGTGCAGGGGAGCCGAGCGCTACAGTGCTCGTTACGAGCACGTTCGCTCATCTCTAGTTACATCACCACCTGTGAGGATCCCAGTGGAGTCAACAACAGGAAGGGAGCAGTGTGCCATTCTGCATCATACCAATATGATTACTTCATGAGCTGTTTGACTACATGCCTTTAATTACTACTATACGGCAATGCTTCTTGTCTTGATTATAAGATCTTACATTACGGTGCTATACTATGGAGCACCTTGTGTTTTTCTTTTCATTGCATATAAATAGTTTTGGACTGGGGTGCCTAGGGCCCACCAGTAAAATTTATTTTGGGGGATAATCGTACAGATACATTCAAATATTACCTGCTCACACAGCAGAAAGATGCTACCAGATGATTGAATATGGAGGTCCCTACAGCAACTTTGAGAAGGTACATAGGTCCTGGGGAAAAGTTTTGCCACAGAGGTAACACGACTTCCAAGCAGTAAACCCAGTGATGTGCTGCTTGGAGGATATGTCATTGCTGCAAGCAATCTTTTGCTGTAGTGGCACATGTGAGCCCATCCCTTCATAATGTTCACCTGCAGTGCTCGAAGTCTGGACAGGACTATGGTGAACCAAGTGTAGGATTGCAGGTAAGTAGACACCACAGACAGGTGCCGCAAGGTGGCAGGGTGCTTTATAGGGGTATTCCCATCTGGGACATTGATGTCAGATAGGTGCAGGCGCCACCATGACAAACTTAATAAAAATGTGAAAGTCAGGCTGCAAAAAGTCTTCAGGTTGGCCCAGCCTTTGTATAATCAAGTTGTCCTACTCATATAATACTTTGGAATACAGTAATAATTTCCTTTTTAGGATGTATAGCTCTTTGTTAAAAGTAGACAGGAAATCCTGTATTAGAAATCAACAGCTGCAGGTGAGATGTCTCTGAAAATTCGCCAGAAAATATCTGTTATCTCATGTGGGGATAACATGTCACCGATTTTGCGGTGAAAACAGACATGGACCACCTGGTCATCTCTAAACCCGAGTCATGTCTTTGTATCACCTACAGAAATAGTTAGTTTTTTTTTCTTCCAGTGTTTAAAATTTTAATATGAAAAATATAACAAAATAAAATATGTAGTTTATCATTTTATCATTTGTTAAGCCAAAGTTCAGATAAGTAATATGAATTGTATATCTCCATGTAACAGCATTTTGGAAACAACTTTTGACGGTTTATATTTCAGGTGAAGGGATCGTGCATGTATACACGGACGGCCGGTTTCACACATAACCTAATTAGTGCTGTCGTGCAATAGGTTGGCAAAGGAGGATAGATCTTTTGTTGGCTGATTTGAATCCCAGCTGTTTAAAATGTAACATTCCTGAAGTGTGAAACCCTTTCCCCTAAGCAACAACAGCTGGGACAGCTCTTGCTCTCATTTACTTTCCAAAGTTCATACATTCTAGAAAAAAAGAAGAAAAATGGGCTGGCATGGAATAGTGGCAGCATTCCACTAAGCTTCTTCTTCCTTTTGCCCATTCCACATTCGCGCTTTCAAGAAATACAATGTGTGTTACATGCATTATTTACAGATAAAAATAGATTATATTTGTCACGCATTAGCCGTAAAAAGATTTTTGCTTATCTTTTACCTTGAAGGAAATGAATATAATAACAATAATTTATGAGCTGTCTGAATGCAGACAAACATGAAGTGGAGATTTCCTGGGTCTTCCATCATAGTAACGCTCACTGTATAAATGTGTCTTTTGTAACACAAGATATCTGGTTCAGCCGACACACACAGTCCTTGATGGACATGATCTGCAGAGCACATGGACATCTGTTATTATTGAATTTAAAAGGGTACGGCTACATTCACACGACATTGAAAAATAAAACGTCTGTTAAAAATGGCCAAGTTGTGAAAAATGAACATTAAAATCCCCCTCCCCCACTTCAATTGTATGTGGGGCTGTAAGGCAGTGAAAAATGAAATAATAGGACATGTCCTATTTTCTGACATCCATTATTAACATATCAATACAAAATTGGCCATGTGTGTAGAACTAAAGACTGCAGTGGTTCTGAAAATGGCTGCGTGATGTGTGAATGTAGCCCAACCCTCTTTACCCACTTCAGATCTGGGCCATTTCCCCCCTTCCTGACCAGGCCTAATTTTGCAAATCTGACATGTGTCACTTCATGTGGTAATAACTTTGGAACGCTTTTACTTATCCAAGCGATTCTGAGATTGTTTTCTCGTGACACATTGTACTTCAAGTTAATGGTAAATTTGAGTCGATAAGTTTTAATTTTATTTATAAAAAAATCCAAAAGTTAACGAAAATTTGAAAAAATTCACTGTTTTCTAAATTTCAATCTCTCTGCTTTTAAGACAGATAGTGATGCCCCATAAAATCCTTTTTAATTTACATTCCCCATATGTTTACTTTATGTTGGCATCATTTTGGTAGTGTCATTTTATTTTTTTAGGACAGTAGAAGGTTTAGAATTTTAGACGCAATTTTTGCAAATTTGCAAAATCAACTTTTTTAAGGACCAGTTCAGTTCTGAACTTCACTTATTTTTTTTTTTTACACTTGATTTCTCCTGTAACTGGGGCTGACATAGTAGCCCCAGTTACAGGGGAAATACATCCCCAGAGAGGCTGTACAGCATAATACTATGCTGTACAGCCTCAGTGCAGGGCTGATCGGATCTATGAGAGACCCAGCACCTGCACTCTCCCGGTCCCGGTGAACGTGACCGCCAGGCCGGAACAGGAAGCGCAATAGCGCTTCCTGATCTGTATACACAGCGCTCGGTGAGTGCTGTGTATACAGCGATCTAGAAGGCAGGGACCCCTGGGAACGGTCCCTGCCTTCTCTTTGGGGTACCCTGCTGTCAATGACAGCAGGTACCCCACTGTGCAGCTGCATGATTAGCGTGCAGCTGCTATCTCTGAATGGACGTTCAGAAACGTCCATTCAGAGATAGATAACCACTTCCCAGACGTTTATAGTCAATGGGCGGACGGGAAGTGGTTAAAGAGCCTCCGTCAGTGTGAGTCAGCATACTGCCTGATAGGGTTGATTATACTGTTTAAAATGATACCTTTCTTTTGACTTTCCGTTTTCTGTATGTTAAACAGCTGCAGAGATACAGTGCCTTACAAAAGTATTCGGCCCCCTGGAACTTTTCAACCTTTTGCCACATTTCAGGCTTCAAACAAAAAGATATAACATTTTAAATTTTTGGTGAAGAATCAACAACAAGTGGGTCACAATTGTGAAGTGGAACAAAATTTATTGGATCATTTAAAATTTTTTTGTAATAATAAAACTGAAAAGTGGGGCGTGCAAAATTATTCGGCCCCCTTGTATTAATACTTTGTTGCGCCACCTTTTGCTGCGATTACAGCTGCAAGTCGCTTGGGGTATGTCTCTATCAGTTTTGCACATCTAGAGACTGAAATTCTTGCCCATTCTTCCTTGCAAAACAGCTCGAGCTCTTTGAGGTTGGATGGAGAGCGTTTGTGAATAGCAGTTTTCAGCTCTTTCCACATATTCTCAATTGGATTCAGGTCTGGACTTTGACTTGGCCATTCTCAGACCTGGATACGTTTATTTTTGAACCATTCCATTGTAGATTTTGCTTTATGTTTGGGATTATTGTCTTGTTGGAAGATAAATCTCCGTCCTAGTCTCAGGTCTTTTGCAGACTCCAACAGGTTTTCATCCAGAATGGTCCTGTATTTGGCTCCGTCCATCTTCCCATCAATTTTAACCATCTTCCCTGTCCCTGATGATGAAAAGCAGGCCCAAACCATGATGCTGCCACCACCATGTTTGACAGTGGGATATTGTGTTCAGGGTGATGAGCTGTGTTGCTTTTAAGCCAAACATATCATTTTGCATTGTTTCCAAAAAGTTCGATTTTGGTTTCATCTGACCAGAGCATCTTCTTCCACATGTTTGGTGTGTCTCCCAGGTGGCTTGTGGCAAACTGTAAACGAGACTTTTTATGGATATCTGTGAGAAATGGCTTTCTTCTTGCCACTCTTCCATAAAGGCCAGATTTGTGAAGTGTTCGACTGATTGTTGTCCTGTGGACAGACTCTCCCACCTCAGCTGTAGATCTCTGCAGTTCATCCGGAGTGATCATGGGCCTCTTGGCTGCATCTCTGATCAGTCTTCTCCTTGTTTGAGATGAAAGTTTAGAGGGACGGCCGGGTCTTGGTAGATTTGCAGTGGTCTGATACTCCTTCCTTTTCAATATGATCGCTTGCACAGTGCTCCTTGGGATGTTTAAAGCTTGGGAAATCTTTTGGTATCCAAATCCGGCTTTAAACTTCTCCACAACAGTATCATGGACCTGCCTGGTGTGTTCCTTGGTCTTCATGATGCTCTCTGTGCTTTAAACAGAACCCTGAGACTATCACAGAGCAGGTGCATTTATACGGAGACTTGATTACACACAGGTGGATTCTATTTATCTTCATCAGTCATTTAATACAACATTGGATCATTCAGAGATCCTCAATCAACTTCTGGAGTGAGTTTTCTGAACTGAAAGTAAATGGGCCGAATTTATTATTACAAAAAAAGTTTAAATGATCCAATAAATTTCGTTCAACTTCACAATTGTGACCCACTTGTTGATTCTTCACCAAAAATGTAAAATGTTATATCTTTTTGTTTGAAGCCTGAAATGTGGCAAAAGGTTGAAAAGTTCCAGGGGGCCGAATACTTTTGCAAGGCACTGTATGTGTTTTTCATATGCAAATTAACACATCGGAGCACCAGGGAGTGGGGCCAAAACCTTGGAGCACAGCTTTTTAGGCACCCCTGTGCTCTGCTCATTCCCCTCTCACCTTAATTGACAGTGATAGACATCAGCATGCTAAGGGCAGAGCTGTGTCCCAGAGCTGTGTCCTAGCATAGGGTTGATCATGCTGAGACAGGCTCTTTAAATTACTTTACTTCCCATACCATCCTTTCTATCACATTAAACTGCGCTATTTATTTACTTATTTCCCGTTTCTTAGTCCATATTCAGGCTAGCGTTTTCACTGCATAAAACATACTCCATGTGGGAGCATGAATTCTCATAGTGAACTCTATACGCACTTTTTGCCGATCGCATACTGACTCATTCATTTCTATGGGATCATGCACTCATCTTTATTTCTTGTGGATCTGTGTGGCCATTCTACAAATTATAGATTATGTCCTATTCATGTCCATATTGCAGACTAGAATAGTCCTTTCTATTAATGGGAGTGAGAAAAATGCGGAATACACATGGTTTGATGACTGAAATACTGATACGGTCATGTGAATAATGCCAAAGTCAAGAGTCAGCTATCTCTGACAATCCGGCAGTTCTAAAACTACAACTCTTAGCATGCTCCATTGATTTCTATGAGAGTTATGACAAGTGCTGAAAAGTCGTGCTGGGAGTTGTAGTTTTACAATAGCTACAGTGCCAGAGGAGCTGCACCAAGTCAAATCGCAAAGGAAGCCAATTAAGCTATCTCAATGTTTTTGGAACATAAACATGAGCTGGAGTATCTGGAGGAAAGCCATGCAAACACAAGGAGAACATACGGACTCCATGTAAATGTTGTCTTAGGCTGGATAAGAAACCAGGACCTCATTGCTGCAACTGTGCTGACCACTGTGGTACCCATATTATAGGGAAATACAGAAAAAAATGTTGCAATTGTGTGTTTTTATTCAATTTCCCAGCATTATAAATACATTTTTTAAATTAGTGTACTGATGGTATATGGATGATGGTTATAAATGTGCCAACTAAGCGTGTATTATTTTCTATCATGTAATGTATTTTTATGTGTATTCTACATTTGCATAGGACAATTAACACAGATATTTATTTGCCTTTACAGAGAGACACTGGCAGAGTATATTGCCATAACAGCAACCCTTTCATTAAGATAAACATGATGTTACGGTTTTCTAAAAATTCGAACAGCTAAAGAAAATAGAAACTAGCTTTCAGACATCAACCCTCACAGAGCATATGGAATATTGTGAGGTTTGCAAAGTTCCTTAAAGGGGTACTCTGGTTGTGGAACGTTATCCCCTATCCACAAGATAGGAGATAACTATTAGATAAAAGTGGAATTGAAGTATTGGCCACAGCACTCAACCATATAGGGTTTCAGTGGGTGCACATCTCAAGGGCCATACCCTCCACCTTGGAGATCAAGACAATTCCTGCTTTTCAATTTTGAGACAGCACACCAATGTGAGTTCAATAGTTATGCTTTTATTAGTACATGTTCAACGCCAGTGATACAGTGGTAGCCAGATGTCGCAACGTTTCGGGCCCTGTAAAGGTGCCCTTCAACAGGCTAAAAAATAAAGATGCATGAACATTTAGATATCCAAAAGAAAATAACAAAAAATAATAATAACAAAAGAGAGGGGGAGGGAAGGGAAGAAAATCATACATTACAATGGTACATGATTTCAGTAGTGAAGAGGAGTCCACAATTGCTATAACAGGATTAAACGTAATAGGAAGAAGTAAGAAGTTACAAATTAGTGAACCAATGATGATATAAGAAACATGATTTTATCCATCAGAAAACATGATTTCGGGGAGAGAATGATGTTACACTGATGTATCAATCACACATATTGTTCAATAGAGCATATATCTCACAGATGGAAGCGCAACAACTCTGGGGTGATGCATAAATTATTGTGCACGATATGATGAATATACAGTGCCTTGTGAAAGTATTTGGCCCCCTGGAACTTTTCAACCTTTTGCCACATTTCAGGCTTCGAACAAAAAGATATAACATTTTACATTTTTGGTGAAGAATCAACAACAAGTGGGTCACAATTGTGAAGTGGAACAAAATGTATTGGATCATTTAAACTTTTTTTGTAATAATAAAACTGAAAATTATTATTCGGCCCCCTTGCATTAATACTTTGTTGCGCCATCTTTTGCTGCGATTACAGCTGCAAGTCGCTTGGGGTATGTCTCTATCAGTTTTGCACATCTAGAGACTGAAATTCTTGCCCATTTTTCCTTGCAAAACAGCTCGAGCTCTTTGAGGTTGGATGGAGAGCGTTTGTGAACAGCAGTTTTCAGCTCTTTCCACATATTCTCAATTGGATTCAGGTCTGGACTTTGACTTGGCCTAAGACCTGGATACATTTATTTTTGAACCATTCCATTGTAGATTTCGCTTTATGTTTGGGATCATTGTTTTGTTGGAAGATAAATCTCCGTCCTAGTCTCAGGTCTTTTGCAGACTCCAACAGGTTTTCATCCAGAATGGTCCTGTATTTGGCTCCATACATCTTCCCATCAAATTTAACCATCTTCCCTGTCCCTGCTGATGAAAAGCAGGCCCAAACCATGATGCTGCCACCACCATGTTTGACAGTGGGGATGGTGTGTTCAGGGTGATGAGCTGTGTTGCTTTTAAGCCAAACATATCGTTTTGCATTGTTTCCAAAAAGTTTGATTTTGGTTTCATCTGACCAGAGCACCTTCTTCCACATGTTTGGTGTGTCTCCCAGGTGGCTTGTGGCAAACTGTAAATTAGACTTTTTATGGATATCTTTGAGAAATGGCTTTCTTCTTGCCACTCTTCCATAAAGGCCAGATTTGTGAAGTGTTGGACTGATTGTTGTTCTATGGAGAGACTCTCCACCTCAGCTGTAGATCTCTGCAGTTCATCCGGAGTGATCATGGGCTTCTTGGCTGCATCTCTGATCAGTCTTCTGCTTGTTTGAGATGAAAGTTTAGAGGGACGGCCGGGTCTTGGTAGATTTGCAGTGGTCTGATACTCCTTCCATTTCAATATGATCGCTTGCACAGTGCTTCTTGGGATGTTTAAAGCTTGGGAAATCTTTTGGTATCCAAATCCGGCTTTAAACTTCTCCACAACAGTATCATGGACCTGCCTGGCGTGTTCCTTGGTCTTCATGATGATCTCTGTGCTTTAATCAGAACCCTGAGACTATCACAGAGCAGGTGCATTTATACGGAGACTTGATTACACACAGGTGGATTCTATTTATCTTCATCAGTCATTTAGGACAACATTGGATCATTCAGAGATCCTCAATGAACTTCTGGAGTGAGTTTTCTGAACTGAAAGTAAATGGGCCGAATAATTTTGCACGCCCAACTTTTCAGTTTTATTATTACAAAAAAAGTTTAAATGATCCAATAAATTTTGTTCCACTGCACAATTGTGACCCACTTGTTGTTGATTCTTCACCAAAAATGTAAAATGTTATATCTTTTTGTTTGAAGCCTGAAATGTGGCAAAAGATTGAAAAGTTCCAGGGGGCCAAATACTTTCGCAGGGCACTGTAAGTGGCCATAAGAGTGATGGTATCCTAACATATGTATAGTATGGCCAGATAAGTGATTAAGATGTCACCTAAGATGGAAGACTGGTTATGTTATGAAGGGGTGTGGAGGGTGTCCAAGTATTACACCCGGTTGAGGATGGTAAGTACCGGGATGGCAATAACCGGTAAGTCTGATGGGCGTTTAAATATCAAGGTGGCGCTGGAAACACAAAGCAGGAAAATCAGGTCTGACAGTAAAGCGTTGTAAGGGAAATGGCTGCAATTACCTGTAGGCTGGGTCAGGGCTGGCTCCAGGTTCATGTGGGCCCTTGGGCGATAAAGCCTCAGTGGGCCCCCTTGTGGCAGTTTGCACAACACATGCGGCAATGAAGCTGCATGTATTAAAGATGTTGCCAAATAGAATAGAACGAACACTCTACAGAGCAGATATATGTGAATCAATCCTTATGCCCTTACTTGTTTTATCTACCCAATGTTTTAATCCCTCAGGTCTACTCACAGTATTCTGTTTTTACTGTAATCCTCTAAATATGAATGCTGATAGCACTATGCTCCTGCCTACCCCTATGCCCCTAATGCCCAATAAATATGAATATGATATTTTAATGTGAGGCAGAGCAGGACAGGCAGACTCGGGCAGTGTGCAGTAGATTACTTTAGTACCTGCACTTGGTTGTCTGCACAAACAGCTCCTGCCAGCCATTATTGATTGCCACAGGACTGTACTGGAAGAGAGTATGGCAGAGAACTACAAGGATCAGCATGTCCAGCCTGTCATTATTGGTTACTAGAGGACTGTACTGGTAGAAAGTATAGCAGATAACTACAAGGCTCAGCATGTCCTTGTCCAGGCTGTTGTTACTGATTACCAGAGGACAGTAGGGTTGGGTGATATCAAAAATATTCCCACGATAACGATATTAAGAAATTTATCTCGATAACGATATATATCGTGATAAATACCCACTTAAAAGAAAAAACACTTGGGGCAACAAGGAGACGTTATACCAGGGACGGACAGGAAACTTAAAGTGGCCCTGGAAAAAATACTAAAAGTGGCCCAATTTTGTAGTCGGGTTGAAATTGATGGAAGGCAGAGCCAGCAATACCATATTGTGGCACATTATACCACCCCAACAGAGCCAAATACCACAGTCCATCACAAAATACTGCCCCGCGCAGCACAAACTACATCCCCAAAAACTGCCACTGGCTGTGAGGAGGATTCAGTTGGCCTTTTGGGCTTCGGCCCACCGGGAAATTTCCCTGTAAGGTCTATGGCCAATCCCCTCCTGCGTTATACTGTTTGGGGGCAGCCACAAGAAGACATTATACTGTATGGGGGCCACAAGGAGACGTTATACTGTATGGGGGCAACCACAAGGAGACGTTATACTGTATGGGGGCCACAAGGAGACGTTATACTGTATGGGGGCTAGAAATTTTTACCCCCATACAGTATAATGTCTCCATGTGGACCGCATACATTAAATTGTTTCCTTGCTGTCACCATACAGTATGCAGTAATGTCTCCTTGTTGCTCCTGTTTGGGGCTTATACTAATTCTACTCATGTCCTGTGTACTCCCCTTGGGCAATTACAGCCTGCATGTGTCTTCCCCCGCCGTCAACAATGATACAGACCGGGCCAGGCCTGGCTAGCAGCTGACCTGTGAGGATGCCACCATCTTTTCGCTTCTCTCATTGGCTGTTGGCGTCAGCCTGGCTTGTCTATGTCGTCTGTGTGCATTCAGGGCAGCCATTGATTGGCTGATGAGTCACAGTTCTCTGGTCCGTGGGCGGTCCTGGTGAAGTGAAGGAGTAAAGAGAGGGCGGCTGCTGTGGGAACTGTGTGGGTATTGTGTGCAGGTGGCCGTACGCGGATGTTTTAGAAGTGGTCAGCGCAAGTGTTACCACTCCTATGACGTCACCAATATACCGCGGTAATTAAAAAACTGTGATATCGCCATATCTCAGTTTAATACCGCGGTATATCCTTAACACCGGTATATCGCCCAACCCTAGAGGACAGTACTGATGGATAGCATAGCAGAGAACTACAAGGCTCAGCATGTCCTTGTCCAGGCTGTTATTACTGATTACCAGAGGACAGTACTGGTGGATAGTTTAGCAGAGAAGTTCTCTGCAGTGCTTGAGGCAAGGTTGCACCCAGGGAAGAAGCGCCAGCTCCCCTGGCTGCTACTGGCTTCATCTTCCAGGGTAGTTGGTACTGGTGGATCACCGTGGATTGGAATGTAAATGATGATGTTGTCAGCTGACCCAGCTGAAAGGACTGTGATGGTGGTGGCACTGGCAGTCCAAGGATCAGAGGCTCAACATGACCAGCCAGTCTGTCATTATTTATTACCACAGGACAGTACTGGAAAGAACTATAAGGCTCAGCAAGGAGAGAACTACAAGGGAAACCAGTTACTCACCAATTCCTTCCTTCACAGCCCAGCACCGCGCCACACACTGCTAAGCCCCGCCCCCTCATGTGACTGGTCATCTGATCATAATACAACTCCTGGCTTCTTCTGTCTTCACTGATAAGCTCCGCCTCCACCCCTGCTGTGATCCGTCCTCGGTATGTAAGGCCCCTTTCATAGCTACACCAGTACAGCACAGGCTGTACTCACGGAGGGACGCTCCAACCGCCTGGACATAAAGCGCAGTGGCATCATGTGCAGGCAGCGCAGCGGCATTAGTCAAGGCAGGGGGACCACAACTGCCGTTATTTTGAAGTGAGGAAACAAGTGGGCCCCGTAAGGAACAGTGGGCCCCAGCACTTGCCCGGGTATGCCGGTTGCTGACGCTGGGGTGTGAGCGTGGGGTGTACGGTGTTCATGCTTGAGGCTGGCGCTGTTGCGCTTAAAGCAGGATGGTTGCCGGGAAGTGTCTGGAAGTCCCGCCCGGTCAGGAAGTAGGTGGGAGGGGATCTGTTGCGCATGACCAGTTAGTGGCCTGAAGCGAAGCAGGCGCCATCTTGGTGCTGGCAGCGTAATTGCGCTGATGGGAGCTAACAGCGGCAGGCACGTATCTGCCGAGTACTGTCTGCACATGCACAAAGACCGTAATCTGGGGTATGAGAGTGTGTGTGGAGCATGGTCCTAATGGGAAAGAGTGGAGGTCATTACAAATATTGGCAAGTGTAAGGGCAATTGAAGGCCATCTTAGTAAAGGTATATGGAGGGAATTAGCCCACACTGTTTAATATCATGTCATGCCAAATAAATGTATGTTCCAAAACACGATGGGTTCAGTGTAAGTAAAATAGATCTTACCTATGTGGCAAAATACATACAGGTGTTAGTGGTGGCACATTGCTGCATGGAGGGGATACCAAGTGAGGACAAATGTTACCAGAAAAGAATGGTGTATGTCGAAATGAAGCTGATTAGATGTAAGTATAAGTAGGTAAAGAATTGCTGAATACATGGCATGCAGTACCCCAATATCACTTCAGTAATGGTATTCTATCCCCCAGTAAAATGACAAATGGGCTGGTTGGAGGTAAGTATTGTTAGATAAAAAATAGCTGTATACATAATGTGCAATACCCCAATAGCGCTTCAGTAAAGGTATTCTATCCCTCAGTGTAAATAACAAGTGAACACAGGAGGGCACAGGAGGATGAGACCGGTTGCAGGTAAGTATTAGTAGGGACCCCTGTATGAGTACATACGGCATACAATACCCCGATGTCGGACTGATGGACCTAGTTCGTGCTTCTCGGGTATCCCCACCTGGTATTAGACATAAGTGAGGTCCTAGGGTGGAGAAAACATAGAGAAAAGATTAGGGATCAAAAAGTGCAAGGCAGTACGTACATCATCCAATCAGTCATACAGTACAGGAGTTGTTACGCAAACTTATAGTCCCTATTGAGACCTCCCGGGTGCAGGATATTCAGTCGCCGGATCCATTGCATTTCCTTGTCATGTAGGATATTAGAGATGAGTGAATCACCCAAAATTTGCTTTGGAGAATGTTCGACGAATATATGACAAGATTCGTTCTTAATACGAATTTATTCGGTCGAATTTTCGTTAAAAAAATAATCGTTGTTTTGCGAACATTCCTTCACAAATTACGAACATACAGTCAGTGTTGTTAAAAATACGCAATACGTAAGCATTAGCGTACAAAATG
Organism: Rhinella marina; assembly: GCA_900303285.1. Classification (NCBI taxonomy): domain Eukaryota; kingdom Metazoa; phylum Chordata; class Amphibia; order Anura; family Bufonidae; genus Rhinella; species Rhinella marina. Next base: position 24,177 of record ONZH01022495.1, read on the forward strand.
CATACGAATTCTTAGCATACTATTGACTCGGCTAGGCTGCGGCGTACAGTCTTTAGAGGCAGTCCATATGAGGTAGAAAAGTAAGGTGCTAGCTATCTGGCATAATTCACTAAAAAACACCGTACAATAAGTGCATCAATATAGGACACATTGCAGTACCTGAAAAAGAATACACACAATGGGCTAAAGTAATTGAACGTTGCTGAACCTGTAAAAGCATTATTGCTAAAATACAGCAAAGACAGTATGCAAACATTTTAGTGCAATTTCACATTTGCAAGCATAAAATGCTCAGATATACGTTTGAGTCTCTCCTTATGGCTGCTTGCCAATAAAACACTGGAACACAGTCCAAAATGCAATTGTAATCCACGTGAGGTATTTTTGTAATCCAAACAGGTAACATGTAATCCACATGGATAATATAAAATAGCAGCAAATAGAGAACCCTTTTTGCAAAGCGGGATCCCAAATAACCTGAGAAGGGGGGGGAGGAAAATAGGTGCGCTTAGGCACAACTGGGAATTTTCTGCAGAATGGGGGGAGTCCTGACAAGCCATGCAAAACTGGGTGAGAATCAAACAGGGGGCAATACAAACTAAACAAACAAAAACAGTGCCAACTAGCTCTCACCCGTCAGGTGCAGTCCATGGTGTGGCATCCATAGGTCCTCCTGAGGTGTCCTTTAAATCACTCAGCCAGTAGAAGGGTTCCTCAGATGAGGGACCTGAAGTCCTCCTTGCTTGAGCTACTGCTGAATGACATCAGAGGATGCTCCTGCCTCCTGTAGGCCAAGCTCACTGCCGTGGTGGACCTTCACTGACCTCTTCTTCCAGAAGTCGGATTTGACCGGGTCCGGGTGGTGGTCATGCTGGCGAGCGCTGCAGCCACTTGCGCCTTTACTTTTCCGGATTCTCCTGCCAGGACAGCAGGGCTAAGGACTTCTGGCTGCAGTGCTTGAGGCAAGGTTGCACCCAGGGAAGAAGCGCCAGCTCCCCTGGCTGCTGCTGGCTTCATCTTCCAGGGTAGTTGGTACTGGTGGATCACCGTGGATTGAAATGTAAATGATGATGTTGTCAGCTGACCCAGCTGAAAGGACTGTGATGGTGGTGGCACTGGCAGTCCAGGGATCAGAGGCTCTGGCTGTGGCTTCTCCCTGAAGCGGAGGGTGCCATCTGGTGACTCCTGAAGGCAGCGCACCGGTACTTCGCCTCGGGTTTCCTCCGGCCAAACTTCAGGTGGTGATGTTGGGACCAGGGGCTTAGGTTAGATAATAAGGTAACCCCGGTAGCAAAGGGGCTTTCCAGGGATGCCATGGGGATGTACTTCACCTGAAGTACCCCCACGTTCAGGCTGTGATGGGGTTGGGGCAGGTACGTCCGTTTAACTGACCTGCGGCCCACAAAGTACTCCTTGCCGTCCTCTTCGTCTGCCAGGAAGCCAGAGCCTCCCGCCACCGAAAACCACAGGAGAGTTCTTCGGCGCTCCAATGTAGGATCTCCCGGCCTAGGATGGTCCAGTACTTGGATGACCCAGTCCTCCACCGCATTCTTGTAGTCCCAGAGGGTCTACGCGTGGCCGTCACTGATGCTGGCACAATCGAGTTCTGCCGTATGGAAGGTGTTGATCTCCTCCTGGGCGGCGAAGTGGGCACTCCAGCCTCCTTCGCCGCACCAGCCACCTCACGACGAGCTGCCTCGCCAGCCGGCAAGGAGAATATGGACACTGAAGCCGGTGAGTCTTTCTTGCACAGTTGTGACACCTTGATGTCTGGAGCAGGCGGTGGATCGGGGAATTCGGCCCCAAAGACCATTTCACTCCACTTCGGATGCAGTTCTTTAGCCATGCTTGCTGTACTGTTCATTGTTCAGCGCTGGTCTAAACTGGTTCAGAGGAGGGAGGAGTAATGAGGGAGGAGTCTTCACTCCCTATACGTGCCAATAGTTAGTTCCCGGTGGGCCGGGCTGGTTTTTCCCGCTTCTGAGGGGGGCATATTTTCACTTTCCCGATCTTGAGGGAGCGTATCGTTATTTTCCCGCTTCACGAACAATGCGTATGTATCGTACATATCATATGTATCGTACGTAGCGTTAGCGTTCAAAATTTGACGAAAATTTACGAATAATACGAAGCGAATCCGAAAAAAATCCGGATTCGCTTCAGAGTAGAAAATTTTTAAGATTCGATATGAATCTACGAAGTGTCGAATAGATTCGCTCATCTCTATAGGATATCCTCTCTGTGGCCACCCCTCCTAGGGGGGGATCCAATCAATGACTTGGAAGCGGAGTTCGCTAGGCGTATGTTTGAAGCACTGAAAGTGATCTACTAGTGGGGCTTCTCTCTTGTCTGTCCGTATATTGGATTTATGTTGGCTAATTCGATCTTTAATTTTTTGGGTCGTTTCGCTCACGTACCCCAGTCCACAGGGACATTTAATAAGATAAATGACAAAACTTGTGGTACAGGAGAAGTGGCCCCTGATCGTGTATTGTTTGCCAGATTGTGGGTGAGTGAAAGTTTTTCCTTTGTTCACATTGCCACATTGGGCACATCCCAAACATGGAAACATGCCTGGATTGGTACTACCAGTAATGGTGGTTTGTGGGTTGTGATTTCTTGGGCCTAAATCTGAATGGATCAGGTGATCTCGTATGTTCATTGGCCATTTATAGGACATGAGTGGTTTCGTGTGGAATACCTCTGGTGCACTTCTTGTAATATGTGCCAATGTTTGAAAATTATTTTTCTAATTGCGTTACTCTGTGTAGAGTATGTAGTCACACATGGAATTCTCCTATATTTGCCCATATCCATTTTTGTCGATTTGGGTTTGAGTAGTTGATCCCTGGTCAAGTCTCTAGTGTATTGTACATGTAGGTCTAGAATGGATTTTGGAAAGCCACGTTTGGTGAATTTATCTGCCATCTCTACCATTCTAGAGTTAGCTACTAAGGGGTTGGACACTATACTTTTAACCCTGATAAGACCTGGGGGGTGGTAACTGTTGAAATGAAGGAGCCTATTTTTGTCTGTAGATTTAGGGTATAGATCAAAGTGTAAGTTGCCATCATGTACCTTGAGGAGAACATCAAGGAATGAAATCTCAGTATGACTTACTTCCAAGGAAAATGTAATGGATCCAGTGAAGGAATTGAGATTGGAGTGGAATCTCAGGAGATCATCACAGTCGCCCTGCCATATACAAAATACATAATCAATGTATCGTAACTATGTTCTAACGTGCTTCTTAAGTCATGCGTGTACACAAAACGTTCTTCAAAAGAGTTCATAAAAATAACAGCAAAGGTTGGGGTTACATTACAGCCCATTGCGGTTCTGGACGTCTGTAAATAAAAGTCATCCTCAAACAGAAAATAATTAGATGTAAGTACAAAGTTCAGTAGATCAATGATGAACTTACTTTCCCCCACAGAGAAGTCCTTGTGCTCCTCGAGGACCGCCCAGACACAGTCAATTACCTCGCTGGTGGGGATGTTGGTGTAAAGACTGGATACATCCATCATAACTAAAAAAAACTATTATTCCAGTCGATTTCTAAACTTTATTTTTATTCAAAAAATCAGTTGTGTCAAGGAGAAATGACTTGCCTAATTGGGCATAGGGGCCGTAACAAATGATCCACCTGCAATGACTGCTGCCGGCTGAAAAATAGAATCACAGCCGGAGACTATTGGGCGGACTGGGGGATTACAGAGTTCTTTATGTATTTTGGGCAGTGTATATAGGACCAGAATGCGGGGGTGGTCTAATGTGAGGAAATCAGCTAATTTCTTTTGTATAGTTTCTTCCTGTAATGCTTGTGTAACAATAGATTTGAGTGACTCTTGTAGTCGGGGAGTGGGATCTAGGTCTAATCTGGCATAAGTGTGTGAATCACTCAGTTGTCTTAATATTTTCTTCCTATAGTGGTCTTTATTAAGAATCGTAATACCTGAGCCTTATCAGCTGGTTTTATCACTATCTCCTTATTGCTCTTAAGGCTAGAGAGTGCCCTCTTTTCGGACTTAGTGATATTGTGCCTCACCTTGGTAAGATGTAGGTTCTTTTCTAGTTTATTCAAATCTGATTTGACAAAGGACATGTAAGTCTCGACGGCGTCTTTGTCATGCGGGGGTTCATAGGTACTCCTGGGTTTGCAGTGTTGGGTTCTGGTCTGGAAGATTGATGTCGGTGGGTTGTTCTGAGGACTTGCCCACTCCGTTTGATCCAACTCTATATAGGCTTTAGGACGAAGGGCTCGGAAAAACTTCGCCATTTCTGCATCCAGTGTATATGGATTGGGGTGGTTTGTAGGGGCGAATCCGAGTCCCTTGTTCAGAAGGGTCATCTGGGTAGAATCCAGTGTAGACCTGGAGAGATTCACCACCATTAGATAAAAGTGGGGGTCCTACCACTGAGGCACCACCGATCACGGGAATGGGAACCTTGTATACCATGGACCCCTTGGAAATGAATTTAGCAACAGATCTGCAGGTCAGGTACAGCAAACTTTTGCCTCCGGAACTCCCATAGAGATTCATAGAGCAGCCAGCACATATACCTGACCTGTTGCTCCATTCATTTTAGGGGGCTCCACAGGGTACGGGGTCACCAGCGGTAGGACCTCCACCGATCTAATAGTATTTCCTATTCTGTGGATAGGGCATAACTTTGCACAACCAGAATACCCCTTTAATTCTTACTTTATTAAAGGATAGTGCATTGTATCAAAGGTATGCAATGTTGACATGTGTTTTATAATTGTCATTCTCTTGATTTGATGCTTCTAGCAGTTTAACTTTTGCATGTGGCAATTACGAATATTCAAAAAAACTTGAGTAAATTGGCCTGTGATTTAAAAGATGTAAACAATAACATTGAGAAACTGAAGACTGTGACTCTTCATGGCAGATGGAGTAAATCTGAACGTGATACATGTGATTATTTATATCTGGGAAGAAGAAAGTAATAGAAACTGTAGAAATCATAAAAACCCATACATTGATGCAAGTTTTGAGGCTTCTACAAATGCAGACAGCACAGAATGCAAGAAAGACCACATGACTATGAGATTATTGACTAAAAAACAAAGAGTGCTTCTTTTTAGGAGCAGCTAAGTCCCAAGAGGAAAGAGATATGTCGAGCATACTCGAAAGCATCAAAAGAGAATAGGAGAAATCAAGAACAAGAGGGAGAAAAAAAGCTAGGTGAGCTGCTTATCCATATTTTCTCTAAGGTGCTTAAAGAGAATGAACTTTGATAAAGGTTGGGCTTTGTTTTCACTTGTAGTTTATAGAAATTCAAAATTGCTACAGATTTCTATAGATACTGTGGAAATTTGAAGTTAAAAATGTAGGATGATGTTAATAGATCAAAAAAATGATGGGATCGCTATTGAGGTCCATCAAGCTCCGTTGCATTTGAAGTCAAATTGGCCCACATATTAAATGTGTATTCCTGGAGTCGTTTCCAGAAATGGTGTTTGGAGAAGCCTTTGAAAAAACTGGGATAAATCCAATAGATTAGCTAAACATAACTTGATGAAGTCAGATTATGCTGCTATTTTGCAGCTGAATGATGATGACTCTATCGTCAGTCAATGAGTGGTGCTACTACAATAATGGATGAAGGTACATACTGGCAAGAAGCTGAGGGGCAATTATCAGGTAAGACAGTATACATGTTACTTAACAATTCAGTCCTATAGCAAGCAGAGTATTCTGGCATAATTTAATGAGATCTTTGATAAATCAACATCCCCATGTTCCTGTTTCACAATTGTATCTATAAGTGCATAAAAACTTACAGAATATCCTGGAGATCCGATTGTCTGGTGGGTTAACTCAATCCTGCAAACGTTGGCTATGTTGTTTGCAAAAGATTTGTTCAGGGATTAAGAAACTGTTTGAGAGATATCAATAACTTATTGAAAAGGATTGAGCTGATTGAGTTGATTCACATATCATTTGATGTCCAAAGTCTATATACCAATATTCCATACACAGAAGGGATGCTAGTTGTCAGATGAAAGTTGAAGTAAGATCAATGATACAATAAGTAATAGCAAGACTGGCTTTCTCATGACACGTTTGGATTTAATATTCACCAGTAATTATTTTAGATTTGGGTCAGATTTTTAACATGCAGTTGTGAGGAACCTCAATGGGGCCCTCTACAGGTCCAAGTTATGCAAATAATTTTCCACTGCAACAGTCCATCTGCTGAATTCATATGGCTACATAATGTGGACAAAATTTACCATTCCAATGCTTGGCAGGTCAAAATTGTACCTCCATCATTAAAGGAAATATGGTGTGCCATCAGTTATATGGGAATAAGATCACAGTCAAGAGCTACTTCACATGTGAAGGTAACAATGTGATATATATGTTGAAATCTGAACAAGATCAGGTGTGAAGCACTACAGGATCAATAAAAAAAAAGAAATTTGGTGAAATTACAGTTGCCTGACACTGTTTTGAAATTGACCATAAGATATTTAACATGTATAATGTTTAGTGTTGGAGCAAGTGAGAGGTTTGGATGCTGATCAATTGGAAATACAAGGTTTTTTGAATCTACACGCTAGACTCTCTGATCCTGAAAGAACTCAATGAGCAATTACGGTATATTCTTGCAATGTATTATCCACTGTACTTATGTATAAAGCATATAATCAATTATAGAACTAGACCCAGTACTCTTATAAATGGCTAAATATTTTAATTACATAGAGGTAGGATATTTATATATTGCTAAACAGGGCATCTTCTATATTGTAATTTGCAATGTATGCATGTTTTTATATGTTTTATTTAGTAGGTTTGGGACAGTAACAGTGTAATGTATATCATTGTGATCTTCTGTGTATGCTTGAGAAAGGGGGGAGGCTCCCTAAAACATCACAGAATTGGCAATGCCTCTGTATAGATATAGACTCCACACATACAGTGTTTGAACGTTTCATGTTTGCAACAACCACTGGGTTGTATAATTTGCACTGTATACATTGTCAATTTTGTACAGATTATGAAGTGAAGGGAACGTGTCACGTTGAACATGGTGCTTATCTTGTATGGAGCTGGAGAGTAGAGGAGTAGAGGATCTGAACATATTGATACATATAGTTTTATGGGAAAAAGATTCAGTATAAATTGTAATTTTAATAATCATTAAAATTGTAATTGTATTGTAATTTAATAATTATTGCATTCCATGACAGCCTATTGATCACTGATAGGACCACCTCCTTGACTTGAAAGCCCTTAATGAGCATGAATTTAAATGAATGAAATACAAGTTTTACTGAATTTTTTCCCACAAATCTATATATCAATCTGCTCAGCTCCTCCTGCTCTATAACATGCTGCCTTCAGCTCAGACACCATGTTCAATGTGATGGGTTCCCTTTAAGCATTATAGAGAAAGTTATCAGTATACCTATTACCCTCCATTGATTTTATAACTATATTTAATCTATGCTCTGTCAAGTTTTCATCTTCAAAATAGTAACAGAACAACCAACAAATAATGTCAAATGTTTATGAGGTTGGTGGTATTAGTAGTACTAATGCCTGTATATATCTATATCTGCCAGGAGTAATATGTTCACTGTGCCCATCCATTGTGACTGCTGATATGAAAGGTCCCAAAAGATCAACATGAAGTCCACTCATAACAATCAAGCAAAATAATGATCCTATTGTTCATGCCATTCAGCTGTATTCAGTCTCTATCATATTCATAGATAAAAATTAGATAGATGATAGATTTAAATTCTCTACTAGGTGCATTACAGAACCCAGACGATCAACCTGCAATATGCTTAAAACTTAGCAGAATCATCTGATCAAGTATGTTGAGAAATGAGGCTGAGTTTACACAATGCTATGGTTTTGGATATGGTAATTGCCGCATGGTTTTTATAGGTGAAATACATTTATTTGAAGAGTAACTACAGTTTTTTGAAACTTTTGATATATCATTGGGACATATTAGAAGTGTTGATCTTTCTATTGAAACCGTCTGCAGTCTTGCGCTCAGCAGCGAGGAGAAGCAGTGCTCGGCAGAGCGCTTCTGACTTTTCATCCTAGCAATCGGTGGGGGTCTCAGAGATGGGACCCCCACCAATCAGCACTTTTGATATATCCCTATGACATATGAAAAGTGTCAAAAAAGTGCAGTTACTCTTTAACAAACTTCATCTGTAAACCGCCTATTCCTAGCTTTGCCTATTATTAAACAATAGAAACAGAGCTGTTAAACCACAGGCAGCACAGTTTCGAGGTGGTTTGCACTGGCGTCCTTGTTGCACTGTTTCAGCTTTTAGGAACAAATTGGTTTGCTTTACTTTAAACAAACAGCAAGCATTATCCGTAACATCTTCAAGATGGACAAAACAAGACATAGCATCTTACATCATAACCAGAGAGTACATACATTGGAACAACTACACATGAATAAAAACTGATATTTAACACAGCTCCATCTACTGTCAGATTAACATTGTTCCACCAGCATTAAACTGTAATATACTCCGACAATCCTTAATCTGTAAGGCCAAGTTTCTTCAATAGCCTGGAGTGTCTTTCAGCACTCAGAGGCTTTGTAAATATATCTATGATCTTATCCTCAGATGGGCAGTAGTGCAGGTTTAGAAGTCTTTCTTCTTGTTCTTCTTGAAGATCCCTCAAAAAATTGAACCCCACATCAATATGCTTGGTTCTGGGATTTACCCATTCCATCTGTGAAAGTGTGCTATTTTCGTCTTTTGCTGCCTCAGTCCGTTTATAAGTAGCTGTCTTCATGGATTCACCCCAATATTTTCAGGAGTCTGTCAGCAGGCATCAGATCATTTCATTCAGAGTTCTGTTCTTACTTTCAGCTACCCATTTTGCTCTTGAGTATGTGGGACTGTATTTTCATGCTCTACCCCACTTCAAATATTCAATTTTGTATCCTGTAAATTCGCTGACATTGTCACTTCTCTAAAACTCAGGGGCGTTGCTAGGGTCTCAAAAGATCCGGGGCCCAGGCCCCAATAATTATAGCCCAATTCTCTATGTAGACCCTCGCCCCAACACTGCTATACAGCAGCACAAACCTCACATCCAGGTCCTCCCAGGTGACTTCTCCTCTGATGTAGATCTTCTCTGTCGTCATGTTCTCCATTCGGCCCGAACAGCTTCTCTCAGCCACTCCTCGTCTCTGCAGAGTGTGACACACAGACATCTTATCTTCCTCACATTTCTATCATCATCCCCCAACCTGGAGTCCCCACAGTGTTATCCTGCTGCTCACTGTGCCCCCCAAAACCTCCAAATACTATCCTGGAGAAATAATAGTGCCCCCCATAGTAATAGTCCTACCAATAGTAATTCTCTCATTAGTAACACTGCACCCTACAGTGACCCCAGTACTGATAATGCTCCACAAGAGTGCCTCCATTAGGAGCAGTCCAGTATTAATAATGCCCTCACAGAGCCCCCGGTAGAAATAAGGCTCCCTATTGTTCCCCCAGTGGTAATAAAGCTCTCTACAGACCCCTCAGTAGTAATACGGCCCCCCATAGTGCTCTTAGTAAGAGCCCCATAGTCCAATAGAGCCCCCAATAGTAATAAGAACGCCTAACTTCCCCCTGCATTTATAATACCCCTACAGTGCCCCCAGTATTTATATCGCTTCCCCTACTGTTATAATGCTCACCCTGAAGTGCCCGCTGTAGTTATATTCCTCCCTTTAGTGTCCTCAGAAATTATTAATTATTCCTCAGCCCCTCCACCGTACAGTCCCATGTAAATAAAGCAATTTCCCTCCCTCCGCAGTAGAGTCCTGTGTAAATAACATTACACCATCTCTCCAGCCCCCTCCAATATACATTCCCATGTAAATAACATCCCTCTCTATTTACAGCCCCCTCCAAATACAGTCCCATCTAAATAACATCATTTCCACCCATAGCCATCATCAACATACAGTCCTATGTAAATAATATCACTCCCTCCCACAGCCACCTCCAACATGCAGTCCCATGTAAATAACATCACTCCACGCCACCGTCCCATGTAAATAACAGAACCCTGCCCAAGTCACCTCCTACACACAGTCCCATGATAACATCCCTCACTTCTGCCCTAACATACAGTCCCAATTAAATAACCACAACTCCCAGCATCCCTCTGCTTCTCCCTTCACTTACCTCTTCTGATGTAGCAGAGCTCACTGCAGCTTCTTCCCCACAATTCTCCTCTTTAGTTTAGAAGACAGGGGTTGAAAAGGACATGCGATGATGTCACAGTCATGTGACCAGTGCAGGATTGGAAGGCACTGATCACATGACCTGTGATGTCATCACAGGTCCTACATATCTTGCATTGCATTAGATTCAATTGTACTGCCGTCCTGCTGAGACTTGTTGCTTGTCTTTGTTACATAGCCTTTTAATTTTTTCATCTTTGTTCTTCATTAGATAAATCACTGTGTATCTGGAGTAATCATATATGAAGTTCATGATTCGCAAACATAGCTGTGTATTAGGTCAAGTGGTCATGAGGCTCCTGTAGCTTTAGATTTAATGCAACATATACATGTTACTAGACAGATGGACACTTCAAGATCCTTTCTTAGATTCTATTTTTGCAGTTCCTGTATGTTTTCTGAATGTCTATGGCCTAAGCGTCTCTGCCACATGTGGATACAATAATTGTGTCCATGCGTGTGGAGTCTCACCTGTTCCTTCATGGTGTTGTGGTGATATACGGTAAATCTGCCTTGGAGCTAGCTATTACTCATTTCCATGCAGGATGACACAATTATTGCCTTGGAAATTCACAGCAAGCCCTTTAGCTGTCAAACCTTTCACAGATAACAGACTGGGAACCTATGGCACATCTTTCACTGGTACAGCTATATTGTGTCCATTTTGGCTGGTGTACACTAACATCTCATGTCTGGTTTCTTCTACGTTTATTATGCATCAATCTGCAAGATAGATTGTTTCCTTGATGTTTAAGTCAAGCTCTGTGAAGAAGCTTCTGTCTCATTTCATGTGACTTGTTGCTCCAGGGTCAAGGTTTGTCACTTTAAATGTGCCATTCCAATTATCTCTGCATATATAGAAGACTGAGGCTTTGACTTTTTCTTTAGTCCTTAGTTCTGATGTTGTTTCTGCTGCTATGCTTTCCATATTGTGCAGTCTTTCTTTAAGTGTCCCTGTTTGTTACATCTGAAACATACTCTCGCTTCCTTCTTGTGATATCTTGTCTCTGTAGCTTTAATAGCTATTCCACCGTCATTCTCTTTGGAGTACTGCATGGTTTTTTATTTGGTGTCCATCTATTACATTGGTTCTAACAAATTCCAGTATCTGATCTCTTCAGGTCTTGTCTCCAGAGCATTGATTAGGGGACTATATGTGTCAGGCAAGCTGCATATCAGTATGGCTACAACATGGCTGTCTTTAATATCTTCACCGACTAACCTCAGGTGCAACCACCTCCAGGACTGGGTTAATACAGTATGCTCCTGTATGTCCTTTTCTTTGTTATACCTCATTTTGTATGGTTTCCTTAGCAGAAATAACTTGCTATTTAGACCAAATCTTTTGTAGTGTATTCCACGTGTCTTTTGCAGTGTTGTCATGTCTCATGAGACTGGACCTGTTGGTCGCCCTCCACTAATGGGCTTTTGGTGGCCCTTGTCTGTCTATTTTTCTTGTCCTATTCGAGATAATTGATCTCCTGTCCCTCTGTAGTAATAACCTCCCACAAATCATTTCTGGATAGTAATATTTCCACTTTAAACTGCCATAGCTGGTAATTGTCATTGTTCAGTTTGGTCACTGTCAGTTTCAGCTCGGAGCTGCAGGCCATCTTTCCTTTTATATGTATAGACTGTGGGGGAGCTGACTTAGTTGCCCATGGCAACCAATCAGACTCCACATTTCATTTTCCAAAGGAGCTCTGAAAAATGAAAGGTGGGATCTGATTGGTTGCTATGGGCAACTAAGCCAGTTTTCCTTTACACCAGTTTGGATCTCCCCCTGTGTCTTTTATATATATTCCTGGAATGAGACCTCTGGAGATTCCTGGTGTCAGTCCACTGCTGTTCTGTGTGACCTGTTGCAGCGTTTCAGATTTTAGGAACAGCATTCAGACATTGTGGGAGGACAAACTGGTTTGCTTTACTTGAAACAAACAGAAACTATTATCTATAATATCATAAAGAACACAAGAGATAGCATCTTACATCATAACCAGAGAGTAGATACACTGGATGATCAGCGGGGACCCAGTGGTCGGACCCCTGATGATCAGACACTTATATAGGTGATAAGTTGCTGTAATGGGAAACCCCCTTTATGACTGGGGCTATACGGCATCTTTGGCCAAAGATTGCTGCGTAGCAGTGCAGCCTCAAAACATCATGGAACTGAATGGAATCTCAGCACGACCAGCAAGTTGGCACAACCGTGACCCCAGAATCACAAAAAAATGATGCTTTTTAATTCTGGAATTAGGACAAATAATTGATGCTTTTTAATTCTGGAATTAGGACAAATAAATGTCCTAATTCCAGAATTCAAAAGCATCAATTTTTTTGCGATCCTGGGGTCACGGTTGTGCCAACTTGCTGGTCGTGCTGAGATCCCATTCAGTTCAAGATGTTTTGAGGCTGCACTGCCATAAGCTACAGATTGGCTACCAGTCTCAAAAGTTATTAAAAAATAACTGAAACATATATATACATATAAAAAGGGGGTAATTTATTAAGCTGAAATACACCTATATTAGGAGTATTTCAGGCACAGATTGTGGTAAAACACCTAGTTGTGCCAAAATCTGCGACTTCTCCCCACTCACCCCAGGTCTAAAAATGTGGTGTGGGCGGGGAAGGGGACGGGCTGGCAGACCTGTCTCATTTACAATTTTTTACGCTTGCTTTAGGTGTAGAAAAAGGTCTAAATGTAAGACGGCTAGGAAGCTGTCTAACATTTAGAACTGGCGCCGGAATGCCCGGAAGTTAGGAAGAGGCGGGGGATCCACTGCCAGGTCTAGGGCTTATGAAGACCTGCATCTAAAACACTAGTCTTAATAAATGTGCCCCATAATGTATATGCTAAAATAGTATATTTCCTGAAAATATACCGTTAAATGGATTTTCATTTATTTTCTCAGTATGCATTTTTGCCGGTATGCAGCTGAATCACCACTGGACCGCATTATACTTAATGGGGCCAATGGGCATTCAGAGAAATCCAGCAGACTGTTCTCTGCAAGAGAAGCCTGCTGGAATTCATGCACAGGAAAAGTAGCCATAGAATTACAGGACTTTATATATATATATATATATATGTGTATAAACACGCCTTCACTTCCTACAGTGTCACTGACCACCATTACATGTAAGCATTGCTGTGGCACTAGAGTCACACTTGCCTCTTAGGGCTCATGCACAAGACCGTATGTATTTTGCGATCCACAAAAAACGGATCTGCAAAAAATACGGACGATTTCCGTATGTATTTTTATATTTTGCGGAACAGAACAGCTGGCCCCTAATAGAAATACGGAAATATGGACATACGGAAACGGAGTGCACACGGAGCAACTTCAGTCTTTCTTTTTCAGACCCATTGAAATGAATGGTTCCGCATACGGTCTGTAAAAAAAAAAACAACGAACGGACACAGAAAGAAAATACATTTGTGTGCATGAGCCCTTATTTGTGGCTTGCTGCACAATGTACAGGACATGCATTAATTGCACAGAAAGGACGTCACCACTGCAGCAGCGTCACAAAATGTTGGCATGTAACAAGGCCAGAGCAGGGACTCCATACACTGCACAGTCTGTTAGAGGGGTCAAGAACAGGCCTGAGCAATCCACATCACACAGATCCTTATCCAAGTGCATTTGGTGCAATGCTCATGCACACCACCAAATTTTTCAACCGTGTGCTATCCACATTTTTTGCAGATAGCACCCTGGCCCATTAATTTCTATGTCGCCATACACAGATATGTATTTTTTCCGGATCCGTGTAGCCGTTCCACAAATGTCCTATTTTGGTACGCATTGTAGATAAGAATAGCCAGTTCTATTCAAAGAAGTGAGAAACATGTGAAATGCAGAAGAAAAGTATTTTGCGGATCTGTAGTTTGCTGACCAAAATACAGACACGGCTGTGAGTATAAGGCCTGTGAGGAACATATGAAGAAATTAAAGGTACCAATCAAAAAATTAATTCATCCATTTTCAGCTACATTCCAAGAGGCTATACTTATGAATTGCATGGTTGGTATTTTATTTTTCTATTTAGCAATCATAACACCTTCAAAAGTTAAAAGGAAGCATGCTTGACTCATTAGAGGAAAACAAATCTACTAGCATACCATCTAAAGGTGCAGAAAGAAGGTCATGGTTCCATGACTTCCTAACACACAGAAAACATTCACCATTGCCATAGCACACAACCTGAAACAAGCTGTTCTAAATCAGTATTTTGAGGAAGAATATAAAGAATATAAAACAAATATTATATCATGACATTTGATAAATGCACAAAATAACTGCACAGCAAAAGAAAATTGAAAATACAAAGAGAAGGTACATCTGGGATAGAGAGGCTGCATACTTTGCACAACATACAGAAGTTATCTGGCTGGTTTCACACAGTTTTTTTGTGGCATTTTTCCCGATTTATGTGGCTTTTGCTGTATGTTTTTTTTTATTTTAGCAGAGTATTTCACAGTGTTTTTATTTAAAAAAAAATGCTGCCTCCAGATGTTAGTTATAAGCCTATGGACATGTCTTGTTATACTGGGGTTTTTCTTCATGGAATTTTTTTAATTCATTGCATGCTCTGAATATGGAGTTTCATGGCTCATTTTCTGGGATCTATAGACATCTATTGTTTTGTTTTGTTTTTTTTGCACTTACTACCACACACTAATCACCCAGATATTTAGATAAAATTTAATTGAATTTCACTCCTTCGGTCCAACTGTTGGAATACCATTTCAGGTGACTACCTCTTGAAGCTCATCAAGAGAATGCCAAGAGTGTGCAAAGCAGTAATCAAAGCAAAAGGTGGCTACTTTGAAGAACCTAGAATATAAGACATATTTTCAGTTGTTTCACACTTTTTTGTTAAGTATATAATTCCACATGTGTTAATTCATAGTTTTGATGCCTTCAGTGTGAATCTACAATTTTTATAGTCCTGAAAATACAGAAACTGTTTGAAAGAGAAGGTGTGTCCAAACATTTGGTCTGTACTGTATGTGGTGGTGATCCGGCAGGCTGTTCTACAGTATTTGTCCTGCCAATTCCCAGCGTTCTTGCCGAATAGCGGCCGGATCAGCACCGTCCCCCATTATTGTTAATGGGGCTGGCCGTTCTCCTGTTTGTGTCAGGCAACTGCGTTAGTGTGAAAGAAAGTACCCTTAGATATATGCCCCTTCATAGTTAGCGTTTCCTCCTCCTACACACAGACTCACAGACATGCTCATGCTGCAGCTAATGTGAGTGGGCGATTCCCAAGTATTCCCACGTTAACGATATTAAGAAATTTATTGCGATAATGATATCTATCGTGATAAATACCTATTTAGAAGAAAAAATGGATATGGCCCCCCTCTCACCCATAATATCTTCATAGTAGTATACAGTGTTAGTATTAAAAAGAGTGATCATAACAATTGTGTACGGATTTATGTTGCAGAGCACCGTCAACGACGGCGTCACCACGGTCACAGTCACCGTCGAGGCCGACGACGGCCCCTGCAGTACCTGCAGCTTCTCGTAAGTGTAAACATATTTAATTTATTTTTAATCCAGACTACGTGGGAGTGCAGCTGCAGTGACATAAGAGCACTAGTGGTTAGGAATGGGATCCAGCCCCAAACTATTCCCATATATCAGAAGTTACAACTGTTCATTAGAGTTGAATGTAATGCTATTATTTAATGATTTTTGTCAACTGCTGCACCACAGAGGAGCCCCTCTCACCCTCCTCCAACCCAGCGAGAGAGGACCCCACCTGCCCCTCCAACACCACCAGCCCAACTTCCAGAGGTAGAAGGTAGGTAAAATAAAAAGTGTAATGGGTGGACCTTCTGTCTTCAAAATATAAGCTAATTTTATGTTTTATCTTTTGTAGCTCCAACTGTCAGGGAAGAGTTTTCCCCTGGATCATGGGAAGATCACGCAGTATGGGTGTCCAGTAAGTACAAACCCCAAAATGACCACGTGTGGCCTTCTCAGTGAGCAGTTCAAAGAAAAAAAAGGCTCAATACAGATACATGTCACTGAATAACTCATTCCAGTACATATACCAAATATATAATGACATGCAATTGCTAAATTATTCTGATCCAGGTGCTGGTTTGAAAGTTTAGAATTTTTTTCATGGGACAACCACTCGATCATACTATTTATATTACTGTTTCCACCCCTACAGATATCCCCACTGACTTTGAATTGGAGGCAGCCTTACGCTGATTTGAGACCAGGCTCCATGCTGCCTCCCGGATTATTCGCTGGAGATGAGAGAAATGCAGGACATGATGGCCAGACGTCGGCAAAGGCCAGCGTAACCTTTTTTTGTCCTTTCTTTTGTTTATTATATATTATTTATTATTTGTCAAAGTTATTATTTATTACTAAAATTATTCTTGTAAAGCCTGTGTTTTGAGTGTTTTTTTTTTAACCTTTAACTCCTTCCTGGCATAGTGTGAAGAAGACAGGAATGTCTGGTTAGGCAGGAGACTCCAAAATTTGTCCAAAGGCCATTTTCCTGGATTAACAAACACAGCGGTGTCTGCCGGCCAATTACGCACACTCCGGTTCACTGATTACAATTTACAGTAAAAGAAAAAGGCTTGGCTTTTTTGGACAACAAGCCTGTACATTCTACCTTGTAAACATAGGCAGTGAAAATTATATATGGGCTTTTCATGGGTGCCCCGGCCAGTAGTAGTAGGAAACGAGGTATATCAGCAGAGAGTGATTAGTAAATACAACAAACTGCGGTGGAGTATAACAATCTCCGATAATGTAACTTGTAACGGGAGGCCAAGGTAACAACAGTGTAACAATTTTATTTTTTTATTCTATTTTTATATATATATATATATATATATATATATATATATATATATACATACACTCACCGGCCACTTTATTAGGTACACCATGCTAGTAACGGGTTGGACCCCCTTTTGCCTTCAGAACTGCCTCAATTCTTTGTGGCATAGATTCAACAAGGTGCTGGAAGCATTCCTCAGAGATTTTGGTCCATATTGACATGATGGCATCACACAGTTGCCGCAGATTTGTCGGCTGCACATCCATGATGCGAATCTCCCGTTCCACCACATCCCAAAGATGCTCTATTGGATTGAGATCTGGTGACTGTGGAGGCCATTTGAGTACAGTGAACTCATTGTCTTGTTCAAGAAACCAGTCTGAGATGATTCCAGCTTTATGACATGGCGCATTATCCTGCTGAAAGTAGCCATCAGATGTTGGGTACATTGTGGTCATAAAGGGATGGACATGGTCAGCAACAATACTCAGGTAGGCTGTGGCGTTGCAACGATGCTCAATTGGTACCAAGGGGCCCATAGAGTGCCAAGAAAATATTCCCCACACCATGACACCACCACCACCAGCTTGAACCGTTTATACAAGGCAGGATGGATCCATGCTTTCATGTTGTTGACGCCAAATTCTGACCCTACCATCCGAATGTCGCAGCAGAAATCGAGACTCATCAGACCAGGCAACGTTTTTCCAATCTTCTACTGTCCAATTTCGATGAGCTTGTGCAAATTGTAGCCTCAGTTTCCTGTTCTTAGCTGAAAGGAGTGGCACCCGGTGTGGTCTTCTGCTGCTGTAGCCCATCTGCCTCAAAGTTCGACGTACTGTGCGTTCAGAGATGCTCTTCTGCCTACCTTGGTTGTAACGGGTGGCAATTTGAGTCACTGTTGCCTTTCTATCAGCTCGAACCAGTCTGCCCATTCTCCTCTGACCTCTGGCATCAACAAGGCATTTCCGCCCACAGAACTGCCACTCACTGGATGTTTTTTCTTTTTCGGACCATTCTCTGTAAACCCTAGAGATGGTTGTGCGTGAAAATCCCAGTAGATCAGCAGTTTCTGAAATACTCAGACCAGCCCTTCTGGCACCAACAACCATGCCACGTTCAAAGGCACTCAAATCACCTTTCTTCCCCATACTGATGCTCGGTTTGAACTGCAGGAGATTGTCTTGACCATGTCTACATGCCTAAATGCACTGAGTTGCCGCCATGTGATTGGCTGATTAGAAATTAAGTGTTAACGAGCAGTTGGACAGGTGTACCTAATAAAGTGGCCGGTGAGTGTATATATATATATATATATATATATATATATATTTTTTTTTATTTTTTTTTTTTTGGGGGGGGTAAAGGCTCCAAAACAAATTTAAGAATACTAAATAGAACTAATGTAAAGGTGTATAAAGACAGCTATTTGCCTGCTAAGCGCTAATGTAGAAAACGGAAGCGGAGGTAGACAACAGTTTTTGGTTTTTAAAAGGTTTTGGTTTGGAGACTTCGGGTTCACACAGCCCGTGACATGACACAAGACGTTTGGCATGTATGTTATGGGCCTACTGACTGCAACAGTGGGAAGACACTCGGACTATTTTGGCCTGCAAGGCCTGATCTAATTACCTGCCTCAGCAATTGGAGTATGAAATTCGGAGGTAATCCAGCCTTTATTCATTTTTATAAAGGTGTTTTTTTGCACACTGCCAGGTGACAGTTTGGTCCTTTTGGGAAAACCCAAAACCCTCTCTGACATGACACTTGAGGCTGTGCAGGAAAGAAGCCCTAGTGCATAGTGGGAAAGCTCCGGCCACTGTATTCTGCCTGCCCAGAAGCCCAGCGTGAATGAGGTCAAGCCATTAGCTCCCTAAAAGCTGTGCAGTCAACCAACTGGTATGTCAGAGACTGCACAGCCAGCAACTTTGTCAGGTCACAATTCAGTTTGCGCACTGTTGGATTACTTGTGGCGTAAACTTGCTTCCTGGCCACGCACTCGGCAATGGACGGCTGGCGAATAAGAGGAGGTGCAGACATGCACGCAGTGGGCGATGAGGTGTATGTACTAGTTACGCCCCTGGATGCATGCTGAGTTACGCCCCTGGATGCGGCCGGCCTGACGCGAGGGACCCCGGGAGAAGTAGCCAGCTCTTGAGTATTAATGCGCTGCTCTAAATTGGCGGCATGATGCCGCTTCAGATGGTTCCACAGAGCAGTGGTCCCTACATTTGTGGCTTTCCCACGGCTCAATTTCTGTTTGCAGAAATTACACGTGGCCGTGCTGCTGTCCCCCAGCAGAGTGGTGAAATACTTCCACACACCCAACGTGCGCCCTCCATAGCTGGCCAAGCTTGTAGCCTTTGCACGCTTACACCCTGGTGCCAGCCCCACTATACTTGGGGTCTTGCTAGTTCCCAAGGAAGGCCTGGCCCTGGGCCTAACTCGCCTCTGCCCTCTGTTGCTGCCACTACTACCACCCTGCTCCTCGGAGATCAAACCCTCCTCACCAGCCCGATCCGCCTCTCAGGTCCTCCGGTCTAACACATCAGATTCATCATCAGACTCCTCCCCACCACTTTTTTTGGACTGCAAATTAGGCTGTTCCCCACCAACCGCCAATTCCGGGCAGTCCAAACTCTGATTGCCCTCTAAGAAATCCTCAGGGAGACTGTTCTCTATAACCACCGGATTATATGGTGTGGTTCGGTGGCTTTTTATTTTATAAATTGCAGAAGGGACACCACTAGGAGGGGGCCCTGAAGCCCAAGAGGTGGCAGAAAATGACGGGCTTGGCTGGAGCGGAATGGTGGAGCAGGAGGAACGCTCTGTTTCTGACCCCAGGCTACATATGGATACTGTATCAGCAGATTACAACAGATCATCCAGCTGTGACTGAGATGAGCGTGCCATCCTCATCCTCATCCACTTTCTCCTCCACTACAATTTTGCTCCTTTGTGACTTAGCCTGATTGAACAGTGGCCAACAACAAGTCAGGGTTAGATTCATCATGGTGTCCAGAGCTGTCACCTTGAGTTCATATGAATGCTACTTCAGACGTATAAATGAGTTAAAATAGCATCAAAAATTATATGTTCAAAAGATTTCTCATGCAAAAATAAGTATAATAGCAAATAACAGTTTTACCCCTTTGTAAAACATTTTTCTAGATCTAGCCACATGTCTGGCTACTCTATTTTCTTCTTGCAGTAGTTATGACTACATCTGTAGTCTGCACATGTCCAGCGCTCTCCGTTTCTCTAAAAAAAAGTCCCATGTGATATAGGGTTAGCGCAGTAAGAATGATATAATCCATGGTTCTTTGCTGGTTGCATTTACAAGAAACAAGGAAGTCTTTAAAGATAATGGGGGGAATTTATCATTGTAGGTGTATTTGAAGTTTTTAGACTGGAGTTGGTAAATGTGCAGTGACCAGACCGCATGGTCATCTGTGTGAGTGGGTGTGGCCAAATGAGTGTAATAGTAAGAGATGAGCAAAGTTTTGAAAAATTTGATTCGCCAACTTCACCAAAGTTAGCCAAGAAATTTGATTCTTTCCGAATTAGTTTGTCACAAATTGTTATAAATCAGGTAACCAGGCCATTTTGCCTTAGGGTACAGCCACACTCATGTAATAATGAAGACCGCACTGTATAGTCCTTCTTCATTGTTAATGGCTACGCGGCACCTTTAATGCACCTTTAAACAGGGGCTGTTGCTGATATGGGGTTTGGCTGGTTAGATGAAAGGACAATATTCATATTATTGCTGTTCTTGCCTGCAATCTCCTACAGGTTATTTGACAGTAAACACAGACTATTAATCAGCTCTGGCATACTATCACATTCTGGAGGACAGGCAGACCTGCAGCAGGAGCCTCTCCGGAGGGAAGCAGCTCATAGAGCACCATCACTCCTTATAGGTTTACTTACAGAGTGTCACGAGGTGATCAACAGCCAAAGACACCACACTCCCAGATAGAGAACAGACCAAAAGTCCAGCTGCCAGAATAGAGCTGAGTTTAGCACAGCAGAGAGAGAAAGCAGAGTACTCAAGTTTGCCTGCCAGTTATGCCAAAACCTGGTGGAACCAAGAGAAAGCCTGAATATTGTCTGGATGCAGGTTTACTCAAGTAAAGCTGTTGAACTTTATAAAGGTCTGGACTCGATTTTGATTTATTCTCCACCTCCACCACTACTCATCCCCTTTATTGTGTCAGAGCCAAGCCCTGGGGGGGCGACAGTATTTAGTTAGTAGCACCGTGACACACACAGAGACTATTAAGGCTGCACCACATCACTCGGCATTCCTATAGACCTGGGACACGATCGGCCCTGGGAGGTGGCCTCTTCCTAGACCCGTGACTTCACTTTCATTGGTCACAAGGCCTTTCATAGCTCAGCCTTATACAATTGAAAGGGCCTGTCCTGCAATACTAAGCACAATCACTATACAATGTAAGACATTGTGCTTGATAAGCTATCTGGAGGTCATAACTCCCCATGAAGCACTAAGGCCCCTTCAAACAGTTGATAAGTGGGGGAGTGGGGTGTTAATCAGCTATATCTATATTACCTATCTTGAGGAAAACCAGAAAGCTTCTTTAAAGTATGTTTACTATATGCATACTCATGTATAACAAGACACTGATAACTATGTCATTATTAAAGAGGACCTGTCACCTCTCCTGACAATGTAGCTTCATTCATTCCCCATGTAATAACAATTCTGGAACATCTATTCTTATATCTCTATGCTGTGCCATTCCTTTATTATTCCTGCTAAAAGTTATGAATGAATTGCTAGCAGTCTGCAGTAAGGGTACAGAGGGGTATTAACCACTTGAGGGTGTGTCCCTGCACAGTCTGACTCTATCCAATCAGTGCTGCCATTTTCAGACTATGCAGGGACACACCCCCAACTGGTTAACACTCCTCTGTACCTTTACTGCAGACTGCTAGCAATTCATTCATAGCTTCTAGTAGAAATAAGGGAATGGCACAGCATAGAGCCATAAGAATAGATGTTCCAGAATTGTTATTACATGGGAAATGCATGAAGCTATTGAAACAAGCATGTCTGGAGAGGTGAAAGGTCCTCTTTAATGTAATGAAGACAACATATTCATGGTCACTCCATAAAAGACCTCCTTCCCACACACCTTTTTGCATTGTTTTGTTTTTTGACTTGTAAAAACAATATGAATGTCAAGCATTTTTCATTGCGTTTTGGTGGCATTTTTTCTATTTATTAAACTTGTAACGTGTACTTTTACTGGTGTTTTATGTTCCATGAGACAACTGCCAGAAACAATTCAGACTTAGAGTATGCAACTCCTACATAAAAAAAAAATCAAAAGGCCATAAAAATTCTGCAATCAAAAACACTGTTTGTAGTGCATTATACCTATCAATATAGAATTCATCTAACATTTAGTTGCTCCATTTTTAATCAAAAACACAGTAAAAAAAAAGGCCACAAAAAACGCTGTTTGTGAAACCACCCTAAGACATATGCATCCATGTTCTTTCCTTCAGACTAGAGTACGCTTGACTGCACACTAGCAGCATTACAATAATTGAAATTCCTCAAGGCTTCACCACTTTTCAGTCTGATTTTGACAGCTCTGATTCGGCATCCCCAGCATTCCCTTCTGTTTTTTTACAGCCTCTTTTAGAATTGTGGTGTCTCAAAAGTTATCTAATCAAGCAGACACAAAAAATCTAGCTGGGATTTGGAATTATATGTGACATCAATTGAATCGAGCACAGGTGCATTTTTTTTTCTTTGAAGTGAAAGTTTTATTCAGTCAATAGAGACATTCATGTTGTGCATGAATAATCATTTCTAGTTTAGCGTTAAGCAAAAAAGGAATTTTCAGCAGTGTTTTTTCACGTCTTCCCTCTTTGCATGTGAGCATGAAGCCTGGATTAAATACTTACAGATGTTCTTTTCACTCTAAGAAAAACTTTCACATAACCTTACTCCTGTCTGTTGTATAATTTGTACTCATTGGTTTGGCGATTATATAGATGTGGCCTTTTTTGATTTCCAAGAGTAGATTTAAAGTCCAGAGAGTTTAGTGTGGGAAGATTTGCTGATAATAGGTTTCAGGTTGATTAGGTTGTGCACTTTTAAAGTGGGATTTAAAATATAGGAAACATATGCTTTATGTTAATGGAGATGTCTGCAAACAGAATTTGGTTGTGTTTGTTTCTTCTCTTAAGATATTTCTCAGTAACTTTTCATTAAAAGGGATATCCCAAGATTAGTATAAAAAATTAAAATGAGACTGCATGTAGTACATGACAATGACCATCCCTTTACCTCATGTGGATCCAGAGCTCTCCCCATTTGTTCCTCCAAATGCTCTCCTAGGTTTATTTCAAGCTGGTAACACAGTGAGTGTGTCCCCTCATAGGTGGTATGTCTTTCTGCAGCTGGTGGCATCTCAAGGATGGAATTGAGCATGTGCAATACTCCAGAACTGAATACTTGCAAGTTGTTTTTGCTACGTAATGTTATTTGATATGTAAATGCCATGTAATGTCCCAGCATGTTTCTGTATGGATCAGTTGGGGTTAACAATCCTGACTCAGTACCCCTGAAGGAAGTTATGTGTGGGACTTAGGTCCGCCCCTAGTTCACTCTAGTGTTAGCAGAGGAAGTAAGAGGTTGTGACATATGCTCACTCCCCAGAAAACTAGGTCTAGGTTTCCAGAGAGACATCATCTCTGAAAAAGAAAGTCTATCCAAAACTACTTAAAAAAACTATCCAAAAGAACTTCAGAAGGATACAGAGAAAGTAAAGAACTGGGAAAGTCCAGAATCTGCATGACTGAGCACTGGAGTTAGTCAGTAAGGTATTTGGTGTTTATGCCTTAAAGAGACTTTACTGCTGTGAGAGGGGCATTACTAAAGAAACCCTTCACATTTGGACATGGACTGGCCAGTCATATCTCAACCCTGTACCCCCCAGTTGCGAATTACAGCCATCATTGTAAGAGTGCCAGCTATAGATTCTGCAGAGAGAGACTTTGGAGAGATAGAGGGAAGAAATACTATAATCCACATTCCGGCCTATATCCATACATTGCTATCTGGGAAGATCTGCACTGCAAATTGTTTGGAACTGTGTTCTGATAGGGATGGATGTACTACAACTCCCATACTGCACTTTAGTAAAGAGACTTGTTTATTTTCTAGACTGGTTACTGACTCCAGCAGCATACTCCAGCACCTATATCTGTTGGAGTCTGTGGATCTGCCATTGTCAAAGCCACCCGCACACCCACATCGGCACACAAAGCAGATTTTTATTTTTAAGCCATTCATATGAAGAGGCAATGTCCAAGCCAGACAACTTCTCTTATAAGTATAAAAGAAAATTAAATTCTAATGCTAATAAAAGAAAAGCATAATCAAGTTTGAAGTTAGTTACGTTTGTTTGAAGGTGTCTATCAACAATACAGGTACAAAATCAATAACGTTTAAATATAATTTTTGGGTGACGTATATGCAAAAGTAATAAAATACCTTATAACCAACAACAATTATCCAGAAGTGTACTTTAATCCTTTTAGAAATGATGCTCCTATCTGATTGTAATGGGAGAGACCTCTAAGGCAATCAAACGAAATGACATGAAGCTCTGCTCAAAGTCTATAGCGTGTGTTCTCATTTTACCATCAAAAATCTCCCAAAATGTTCACAATGTGTATGCTACATGAAACCATGACAAATGCATCTGCATGCCATATAGGTGTCCAGGTCACCCACAGATTCTTTTCATGATCTTTTGTTTTCTGCTACCATCTTCTCGGCTATGCTCTCTGTGTTTTTAGCAACTATGAATTATTTCCTGATAGATAAAGACATCCTTATTATTGCTGTATTCACATCTGTGAAGGCTCGGGAGGACCCTCCTAATGGAAACCTGACGCACTCCATTATAGTCAGTAGGATCTGTTATTTTCATTGTTTTGCTCCTATAATGGAAATTATTAGTGGTGATGTGAATGAAGCCTATTATTACTAGTTCCATAAAACTGGATCACGTGACGCATGGGGAACATGTCAATGCTTCCATCAGCCATTGGCTGCAAGAGCCATGTGACTGGTGTCAAACAATATGTTGACACATGGTGACCAGAGAGCAGCAGTCATCCCTTCAAAGGTGGACAACCCCTTTAAAGGGAATCTTTTAGCATGTTGTCTGCGTAGTACTCCATACCTGGGGGTACTACAATATTGTAAATAGTTTTATAGTATTATAATGTTATGTATTTTATTGTATGCTTCTGGCTGTTTTTACCAGGTGAGGGACTACAGCTAAGACAGCCATCACCTAGAATGTGACTAGGCCAGTGCCATCTAAGTGCTAAATTGCCACCATTCAACCATATGCCTCCATATCTTTACTGGTGCCAGAGGAAGATTGCACTTAAAATCTGCTGCCGCTGAATGTATTTGGAGTTCTATGTTGCACTTAAGTAAAAAGACTTTTATTCATTTAATTCTGGTCTCATTCTTTAAAACTACATTTCCACTACTCCAATCGCCACGAGCAATGACCTGATCGAGTACACCGTGACACAACACTTCATCAGAGCCACTACCAGTTCCATCTTCTACACCGGCTCTCCAGGGCTCGCTGCATCTGATCTGCAGGTGGGCTGGTTTAGAGCAGAAGAAGCTATAACAGTTGCCCTATAAAAAAAACAAAAACATTTTGGAGCAAAATAATTGCTATTTCTGTCTAAACACCATAAAGTAAAATCTTAGACTAGACAGTTTAAAGTTTCACCTTATCAAGTGGCTGATGCTGAATGATAGATGTACTGCATCTTTTAGACTCCTATCACTAACTTTACAGCACCTATTGGTTGCCTTACTTCACAGCAAAAAATTGTGTCCATTTTAGTGCACACTGATGCATTTCAGGTCCATGGCTGCTAAGTCATGCAACTGATGTTCGAAAAGTATCTAAAACACATAATAAATATGATGCAAAGCATGTACTCCAGGTTTGGCACAAATTAGGCCAAATTCTGGCACATTTAGCTTAGGACATATCTATCGTCTCATCCATGCTGGCATAGGGCCAGGCCTTTTGACAACTTTCCTTATTGTGTCATTGGTATCTGTCTAATAGTTCAACGTCTTCAACAGATAGCCTCTCCTTTTCATTAGCAGAGCTAGCATCCTATGGCAGTTTTACTGCACAACAACGTTAGGCAACAGTATCCATCCACAATCTAGAGAACCACAAATGTCATTCGACTTTGTTTCCACTACTACAGTATGTCCTCTATTCTGCTACTAGACATTACCTGCTAATTCATGACCAAGATACATTATACATTGTTGCTGACCTTTTAATAGTGCTTTTAGCTAATGAATTTTTAAGGTAATTAACCCTTTAGTATTTGGATAGATTATTCCATATACTTATATTCTTTAATTTAAGCACTATTGTCTTACATTGTTAGTATTTATATTGTATTTTGTAGTATGTATATTTGTATTGTATTTTGTGGTATGTATACTGATTTTTTTTTTCAATTTATGACATATATTTGTATAATGTTGATGATGTGACTTGAAAGTCTTGCAGCCTGGTGGCAGTGTCCTTAGTATGCTTCAAGAAGGATGGTAATGCTGTGACAAGACATTACCAACGACAAGGAAGAAAACGTTAGGTCCACATATTTACAAATTTTCTGATATTTACTGTTAAGTTATTGTTCCCAGATACTACTGGCCTGCCAGGGACTGGGCTTCTGTTTTTGTGGACTTTTGGAATGGCGTAAAATATTGCCAGGATTATATAGATATTTGTATTCCTCTTTGGTCTTTTTCATCAGGAAAAAGTGCTTTCAATTCTCATAGGAACTTATCAGTTGACTTGTTTTCCAGGCCTCGATATATTTTGGAGTCACATATTTCATTGTTATATCTATATAATCTTTCCTATTCATCACTACAGTATTTCCTACCTTATTAGAAGGTTTTAAAATAATATTCTCATTTTTATGTAATTCTATTAGAGACCATTTTACATTGTCAGTTAACTTACTAGCTATATCCCGTTTCTATGTTTTCAACCATTGTAAATCTTTTGTAAGATATCTAATAACAGGGTTCATTGTTTTGTTATATATATATATATATATATATATATATATATATATATATACATAAAGTAATATCTCAGCTTTTGAACCTTCTGGAAAATTTCTCATTTCTCTTAAAACTGGTTAGGGTAGTTTAGGTTTATCACAGATAGTCCATCTGGCCAAACATCATTGGCATCTCTAAGGCAATAAATATTTGTCAACTGAAAAAAACAGCCACAGTTGTCAAAAAAGCACTAGAAACTCCCAGAAACAACAAGTTCCAAATGTTTCTATAAATCATCTTAGGAACTACTTGGAGGTAGAGATGAGCGAGTAGTATTCGACCAAGCCGGTATTCGATCGAATACTACGCTATTCGTCATACTCGATTTCGATCGAGTATAACGGCGATGACGCACTTAAAATTCGTTTCCCCTCCCACCTTCCCTGGCGCTTTTTTTACACCAATCACTATGCAGGGGGGTATGACAGGTCCTCGGAGCACGCTGGCATCGCGAGAACGGCGTCTACATGCATTGGCTGGAAAAACCATGTGACCTCGAATCATAAAAACTCAGCTCTTCCTGCTCGTTCGCATATGCTGCATGAACGTAGTCAGGGACAGAGGCCCGAGCAGGGAGAGACAGGCTTTAGCTGTATGAAAGTCAGGCAGGACCCCAAAAGTATATAACAGAAGCTCAGAATATCGCATTTACCACCATATATACCGGCTACCAGCGGACAGGAGAGAGATTGACAGCCCTTATCAGGGCTACTATACTGCACGGTATATAGCTTATTCTAACTATATACACTCTGCACAGAACGGCTGCTTTATTGAGGGATAGCTGCTGGAGTAGGGACAGAGAGAGGCATTAGTGGTGTATTAGCACCTATATACAAAACTATATTTGGCACTACTGTTGTGCGTTCTGTGTGCCAACAAAACCCTGTTATATACCTGGTGTGTATACGCACCATTTGACCTTCTGGCAGTATACGGCTGTATACGCCAAGTATTTTTCTAAAAAATAAAGTATATTTGGCACCACTGTTGTGCGTTCTGTGTGCCAGCAAAACCCTGTTAATATACCTGGTGCGTATAGGCATCTATTGACCTTCTGGCAGTATACGGCTGTATAGCCAAGTGTTCTCCTAAAAAATAAAGTATATTTGGCACCACTGTTGTGCGTTCTGTGTGCCATCAAAACTCTGTTAATATACCTGGTGCGTATAGGCATCTATTGACCTTCTGGCAGTTGATAACATTGGGCAGGGTGGGAGGAAGGAGGGTCAGAGTGAGGTCCCTGCAGTTTCTGCAGGCTATCGATGAGACTGGACTTTGTGGACTTGACTGGGTGGTGGACAGATTTGACAAATCTAGAAGGAGAAGGAGGGGTTTGCCGAGCTGTCTGTAAGGGTTGCGGAAATCCTGACAGAACCAAGGCCCAAAACTTGGGTGGGGGTAGCAGGTTTGCCCGTCCCCGCCTCCACAACATTCACCCAGTGTGCCGTCAGGGAGATGTAGCATCCCCGGCCTCAAACGCTTGTCCAAGTGTTGGTGGTCAAATGGCCTTTTGCAGTAACCGTGTTACTCGGGCGTGGATGATGTTTTGGGACATGTGCTAGGGCAAGGCAGGGATGGCACAGAGGGAAAAATAGTGATGGCTAGGGACAGGATACTGATGGATGGCAGCCCCCATCAGGTTGCAGAAAGCTTTCATTTCTACAAGCCTAAATGGCAACATCATCTATTTTAAGGCTTCTGCATGTGTTTGAGTTGTTTTTACATTTTAAAGAAGACATGTCTGACCACATCTCACACACACACACACAATGACAATTAGGGGTGGGGTCTATTTGCTTTCCCCCTTGCCTATGCCATCTGTGGTTGTCATAGGCAACGTGATTTTAAGGGGTGCAGAATTTTTTCTTCTTTTTTGTACAGTTTGGCTTGGGGTCCATGGCAATGTAGAGGAAAGATGGTTTCCTTGTATTGTCTCACTTTACATAGAAGTTATATTGTGTTTGGAGTGTATTGTTGAGAGGCTGTGATAGTGGCATAATAGTGCGACTTGGGCGCGTTATATGCACCCAGACATGCTTCCCCTGCTGTCCCAGTTGCATTCCAGCAGTTTTGGCATCATTTTCTGAGGTTTCAGGGTGGACTTGGTGACCTCCAAGTG
The DNA here is from genome assembly GCA_900303285.1 of Rhinella marina. Lineage (NCBI taxonomy): Eukaryota > Metazoa > Chordata > Amphibia > Anura > Bufonidae > Rhinella > Rhinella marina. Next base: position 53,573 of record ONZH01022495.1, read on the forward strand.
GTCGAATTGAGATTTCCAAGTGGCGAGCATTTTTTTCCCATAGACTATAATGGGATTCGATATTTGGTCGAATAGTCGAATAACGCGGTCTATTCGAATCGAAATTCGAACTTTCGAATATTTCACTACTAGCTCATCTCTACTTGGAGGATGCAATGGGGATCATCATCCAGAAGCCACACACTCAAGAGACTTTCTGCCACTCACTATTGTGCTTCATCGAGGCTCTCCAATACCTGAAGGAGAGGTATACCAGTTACCTTTATCTACTAGGGTCAAAGTGTGTAGATGGTGGTGTGTAGCACTGGGTTGTATTGCCTTGTTCATTACGGTTTAGGTCTGTGAACTGTGTATACTGCTATTTTGTGTTCTTTGTTGTAATTGAAAAGGAAAGGTGGCCTACTTAAAGGAAATGTGTCACCAAACTTTTTTTGCCAGATAGTAACACGTATTCTTTTCTTCTAATCTCTTTTTATTTTATAATTGCAGATTTTTTATTCTGTTTACTGCTCATGATTATGGGGGACAGCCATCTTGCCTGCGCTGTTCTTAAAGAGCATTTAGAAAGCAGTAAGAACATTGCATTATGGCAGCCACATGGGCCATAGATACAATGGTCAGGAGGGGACCCTATTGAATTGTATGGGACAGTTTTCTAGGCATGTTCTGTGACTTGTGCAGAGGTCATTGTACAAGGAAATAATGGATAAGCTTTGACAATCACCTGTTGGGAATGGTGGAACCTGTCTTATCTGTCATTCTAATCCTGCCTGTAATAATATCACATCTGTGTATAGATAAGCAGAAAACTGCAGTAAAGAGATCTGTACAGACAAAGAAGTAGCGCCTATTAATAGGCTTAGTGGCCAGTGCGAAATCTGAAGAATTTTATGGTTTTTGTTTAACTATAGATATTGATATGGAAAATAAATTGAAATGGAAAATTCTTTAAAAATATGTGATTTAAACAATAGATCATTTTCTGATGACACATTTGCTTTAACCTATGCTGTATACCATGTGACCTTCATTTTATATAAATTATTTATCATTAAACCTTATTTTGTGGTTTGTCATTTCTTTGCCATGTCATCCCAGAACATTTACCAATATTTCTACAAATATTCTTACATTTTACTGAACATTTTCATAAAAGTTTAAACATTAGCATACTGTGAAAATGGGAGAATAAAGGTAGATCAATCTCAGTCTGAGCAAGGAAAAAGGTCCATCTGCTTTTACTATATTTGTTTCACTTTCATTTGTTAATTCTTCAAGTATGGAGATTGCTACTTCTTTTTTATGGGTTAATTTTCGGTCTCTTGCCTGTATGTGTGCCTTATAACGGTCCAACTTACAGGCGAACACATCCGTCACCTTATTTGAAATGATCAAATGGTGGTGTTGGTGTAAACTATAGACGTTTCCTCATTAACTTAATGTGTTCTTAGGTTAATTCCACTGATGATAAATTGATCAATTACATCTCTTGCTCAGAAATGCTTACATTTTTTTTAGGATTTGCCGTTGTTCGACATTTTTTCTTGTCTTTGACCTGAATCCCTCCTGGCACTAAAAAAAAGAAGGCGTTAATACTGTAGATGTTAGGATTGGGATACTGGCGGATGTGCTGGGCAGCAAGCGCTGTGGCCGGCGTACTGTTCCCTTGTTTACCAGGCTGAGGTGGCACAATCTGATGCTCCAGCTGTAGTACCTCAGATGGGGCACTACCATTCTTACACCTAGCTACTGTCTCTATAGGCTAACATAGAATGTCATCTGTGTATTTAATTCCAGGTGCTCTGATACTGTGCCTTAATAATATTGTTATGCAACTATTATTACATGTAATGTGCCTGGTTGTCCAGCAGGTGGCAGTGTACCTGGCAGAGACCTTTAGATAGAATGGGACTTACCATTCCATCCCCCCTCTCCCTTTTGGGTAGAAGTAGGCTAGTCACCAAGGGAGGGGTTGCAGGAAGCTGTATGGGGAGTTGAGTCCAAAGGTACCAGACATGGTACGGTGACAGAAGCGTTCTCCTCTCCTGCAGTAGGAATCTTCCAGGGGAAGCAGCTTGCAAAGCACCCCGACTCCTGCAGTGTTACGAGGGGGTCAATGGCCAAAGGTACCCCACTCAATGGTACCAGAACTGCTAGAAAGTCCAGTAACTAGACTGAAACCACGGATTAGCACAGCAGCAGAGAGATAAAGCAAAGTATTCAAGTTCATCTGCCAGTTTAACCTTAGCCTGCTGGAGCCAAGAGAAAGATTAAACATATTGTTTGGATGACACAAGTTTATTGCAAGTTTATTAGAGTAAAAACTGTTAAACATCTGGACTCTACTTACTCTACCAACTACAACTGTTTTGTTACTGCGGAGCCTAACCCTAACAGTATCCAGGTAGAAGCACCGTGACACAAACTATTAGGACCATAACATATCACTCAGCATTCTTAAACACTGGGACCCAATTACCCTGGGGGGCAGCCCGCTGCACAGCCAATCAGTGATGATGTCGACATGTCCAGTGGCTGGTGTCATGCAGGTCACATGATCGGGGATGCCCCATGTGACCTGCAAGTGTGGTCTATATGAGCAGGCATCTGCCTGGCACAGTTGCCTATAAATAAGGTCTTGATACCTCACTGGCTGGCATTTTGGTCCTGCTACTGACTATCCTCTGAGTGACTACTCTCCTGGTTTGTCCTTGGCTTGGATTTGGATTGGCTTTCTCCTGACATGTTTGGACCATGATTTGACCACTCATGTTTCACTTCAGCTTGGTATTGTATTATTTTTTGTCTTTTGATTTTGGTACTCTCTTGGTTTTGACCTGGTCCGTCTGACTTTGTGTATTCTGGTTCAGTATCTCTTGTTAAATCTTCATGCCTTCTTGTCACTTCATCAATCCTAGAGATATGCCTCCAATGTCTGGTACAGCCCCTTTAAGCCCCAGCACTTAGTTCAGCAGGGATTGCTGTCCAGTTATGGTCCGCCGTTTAAGGCCGTCGGGCAAGTAGGTAGGGACAGTGGGGATGCGGGTGCTTTCTAGGGCTCATTGCTCCCTAGCGTAACTGTAGGTCCTGACTGGTTATAATTGTGGATGACAGAAATACTGGCAAGGATCATGTAGAACTAACACCGCTTGATATTAGAGATCCTGTATTTTGCATATGAGAAAGAGTTGGTGTCACCAATATTGATGCAGTGCTCCATAATTGTTGTTGCTGTTGAATATGACCCTCCCACAAAGCCCCAACCACTTTTCTTGCAAGACAAGTGAAAAGTTCACAATTATGGTGCAAATATGGTGCACATCATAATGTTCAACCTTTTTATACAAGTGCATCTCAATCAATTAGAATATCATCAAAAAGTTGTTTTTTTCAGTAACTCAATTCAAAAAGTGAAGCACATATATTATATATAGTCATTACAAACTTTTTCAAGTGTTTATTTCTGTTAATGTTGATTATTATGGCTTACAGCCAAGGAAAACCCAAAACTCATTATCTCAGAAAATTAGAATATTATATTAGACCAACTATACTTTTTTTTTTAAACACAGAAATGTTGGTCAAATGAAAAGTATGTACAGTAAATGCACTCAGTTGTTTGGGGATCCTTTTGCATGAATGACTGCATCAATGCGGCGTGGCATGGAGACAATCAACCAGTGGCACTGCAGAGGTGTTATGGAAGCCCAGGTTGCTTTGATAGCAGCCTTCAGCTCATCTGCATTGTTGGGTCTGGTGTCTCTCATCTTCCTCTTGACAATACCCCATAGATTCTCTATGGGGTTAAGGTCAGGCGAGTTTGCTGGCCAATCAAGCACAGTGATACTGTGGTTATTAAACCAGGTATTGGTACTTTTGGCAGTGTGGACAGGTGCCAAGTCCTGCTGGAAAATAAAAATTCCATCTTCAAAAAGCTTGTCGGCAGAGGGAAGCATGAAGTGCTCTAAAATTTCCTGGTAGACGGCTGCACTGACTTTGGTCTTGATAAAACACAGTGGACCTACACCAGCAGATGACATGGCTCCCCAAACCATCACTGATTGTGGGAACTTCACACTAGACCTCAAGCAGCTTGGATTGAGTGCCTCTCCACTCTTCCTCCAGACTCTGGGACCTTGATTTCCAAATGAACTGCAAAATTTACTTTCATCTGAGAACAACACCTTTGACGACTGAGCAACAGTCCAGTTCTTTTTCTCCTTGGCCCAGGTAAGACGCTTCTGGCGTTGTCTATTGGTCATGAGTGGCTTGACACATGGAATGCGACACTTGTAGCCCATGTCCTGGATACATCTGTGCGTGGTGGCTCTTGAAGCACTGACTCCAGCAGCAGTCCACTCCTTGTGAATCTCCCCCAAATTTAGGAAAGGCCTTTTTTTTAACAATCCTATCAAGAATGCGGTTCTCCCTGTTGCTTGTGCACCCTTTTCTACCACCCTTTTTCCTTCCACTCAACTTTCCATTAATATGCTTTGATACAGCACTCTGTGAACAGCCAGCTTCTTTAGCAATGAATGACCTTTCGTGGCTTACCCTCCATGTGGAGTGTGTCAATGACAGCCTTCTGAACATCTGTCAATTCAGCAGTCTTCCCCATGATTGTGTCGCCTACTGAACCAGACTAAGGGACCTTTTAAAGGCTTAGGAAGCCTCTCCAGGTGTTTTGGGTTAATTATTCTAATTTTCTGAGATAATAAATTTTGGGTTTTCCTTGGCTGTGAGCCATAACCATCAACATTATGATATTCTAATTTATTGAGATGCACCTTTTGATGAATGTGCCTTGTTGTTCCTGGGGTCGCTGGGGCAAACTTACTATCCAGAACCAGAATTGTAATGCAATTGGGATGCATCATATTTATTAAGGTGACATAGTTTAATAGGAAAGAAAGCGTTGTTTTTTTTTTGTTTTTTTAAATGATTTAGCTTAATATGTGACACTGTACACCACAATTTTGGTGTAAAACTTTGGCTCAAAGTAAGCCAACCAATAGGTGTAGCATTTTTTTAGACTGTTCAATTTAAGTTTATTTTGTCTAAAAATGTTAGACAGGGTTATATTTCCCAAGAGTACTTGATGATATATAAGATATATAAGGTAGCTTTCATGATCTTTTCAAACAAATATAAGTCTTCTAAGTTACTCCTTGATTGATGGTTGTAGATATGGCTAGAGAAATATTTTATATTTGGCTGTACACAGTGGGGCAGCCCCCCCCCCCAGTTATAAATCTGGAGTGCAACTAAACAACATAGCTAACCACTCCCACTTTCCTAGACATATTTCAAAACTGGAGTGAGTGGAGTACAAATTGCAAAGTTGCACATTTTTTCTCACATAAACCCAAAAATTCGCAAAAACCCTATTTTGTGATTTTTTAAAAACCATAAGTATGGAGTACAGGGCTTAATAAATTCTCCCCAAACTGTCTAAAACATAAAATAATGTGGTGCAAAGCAAGTACATGAATTTTTTTTTTAGCAAATTAAGCCAGATTTTTTATTATTATTATTCAGTAGTATGTGAGACTGTAGAAGTTTATAGTGGTATGACCCCTCAAAATTGTAAAATTCATCACTTTGTGTACAATGGTGAATTTGCATGTCTGCTGTGGTACCATGTCTGTCATTACTTTTGGTGAGTTCTTGTGGCTGTATGTGTTGCTTCTGGTGTATGTCCCTGGCGGTCTTAAGTCTTGTCAGGCCCTCTAAACTGGGTAGCAATCATTGATGTTAATGGTGGCTGTAGGTGAGCACTGCAGCTAGTAAGAGCGGAGAGAGAACCTTTCTCCCCACTGATGGGAAGCATCTCCATTGCTTGGCAACAACTCACAAGGAACCATGCACCAAGCAAACAAGGGGAGCTGTCTGTACATCATAAGTGTGTAAGGCAGGTAACCCTAGATAAAATGTAGGCCTTGGATCGTGTCCCCTTGCTTTGCAATGTTTTATGATTTCCCCATTAAGCACAGCTGAACATTCCTGACATTTATTTGAGCGTTGAGCCAGGACAGGAAGTGAAGGGCACCTGGACCAGGGCAGTTTTGGAATGGCAACATACATTATAATAATGGTGCATACAGTAAATACAATACCAGCACCAAGCCCAGTACATAAATACAGTACTAGAATGCTATGGTCCCTGAATATTGTATCACACGCTGTGCCCCTGGATATAACAGTGCCATATACAGTGAATCCATATATCAGTCTGACAAATAGTGCCAAAATCTCCCTAAAACCATGCCACACACAGTGCCCCATAAAATCAGTGTCAGATATACCACCCCCCAAAAAAAATCAAAATTATAGTGCCATCAATATTCCCCCAAAAAAATCACCATGTATTATTAAAAAAAAAATACATACTCACTTGTCTCCATTCTTTTTCCACCCTCCTGAGATGCCTACCAGATATGTCCTCTTCTAGTTGGCTCCAGCAGAACGACACAGATGGTGTGATGATGTCATTGCATTGAATGCATCTTGTGAAAAATGCTGATCAGTGCACTCTTCAACAGCAGTACATTCTACATATTTGTATCATATCACCAATACAATTGAAGCTAAAGGGTGGGTATTTTGGGTCAGCATCCCACTCCTTCCTGGTTATGAAAAGCGGCTGTTACTTTAAAGGAGTTATCCAAGACTACATAACACCCCCTTTATGTGCCAGGCCCCTCACGGTGATTATACTTACCTTGGTCCCCGCTCCCTGCACCGCTCCTTGTCCCCATACTGCCGCTGCTGCTTCTCCCCGTGCAGGTATGAAAACATCCGGTGACAGGGGGAGGGGCATCCAATGGCAGGCGGGGACGAGCCTCCCTAGTGTCACCAGTGAAACCAGGGAGGCTTGTCCCCTTCTACCATTGGAAGCTCCCCCCCGTCACCGTATATTTTCATCCCTGCATGGGGAGAAGCAGCAGCGGAGGTGCTGATGCCAGGAGCGGCTCAGGGAGCGGGAAGTGGGGTAAGTATAATTACTATGTAGGGGCCCGGCACATGAAGGGAGGGTTATATTGTCTTGGATAACCCCTTTAACAACAGGTTCGTTTTGTGATTATGACTTTACCTAAAATGGCCTACTTTAGTGTCATCTTAGCACTTGACTCCAGGAATTATAAATGTGTCAGTCCAAATCCAAGGTTTATTGTTCTTGATTCAATTTGAAAGCAATCATATCTATATTCATGAGATGCCCTAAGCATTGAAAAAGAACGTACAACAGTTCATTATCATAAAATAAATACTTATGTGGGAACGGAACGTATCCTTCAAAGCCTAACTTTGCATTGACCAAACCCTATTGTTGGTAACATTGAGGAAAAATCCATTTCATCCATCAACTGTGAGCTGGAATTTCAACTGGGAAGCAGCCAAAGAGTCCATCATGATGATGGAGTATTAAAAACATGTGCATCAATTTCACGTTACCACAAGAATATTTTACAACAGTACATTTAAGTAAAATAAAACACATTATAAAAAAAGTCCAGGGATAATAGTAATTAGAAAATCCAAGACTTCCATCTGGTATGAAATGAAAATATGTAAGCAATATAATGTCCGCGTATTTAACATGCAGAATAACATATTTATTCAATTATAGAGACAAATAAAACCAAAAGAATTCCCAAACTGATCAGGTTTTAATAGGAAATGTACCTACTCACTATGGTTAATTTCATTCAAAATTTCCTCCCACATATTTGAATCCACTAGAGATTCAATAATAAACTGAGAAAATCTAGCAATCTTACACATTTTCTAGAAATAAGCTCTATCAGTTGGATCGTGGAGCTTCTTATCTGCCAGGAAAATAACAGAAGAACTTCTTCTAGTGAAGCACAGTCTTGAAGCAATTTTAACCCCTATGTTATGGAAACACATAGAACAATTTGCTAAAGCAAGCCACAAACTTGAGATAAAAGGACAATCCCGCTGACAATCCAGCTATCTCAAATGTATGGCTGATTCATTTCAATTTCAAATCACTTCCATAAAAGGCATCTGCCATCACTTACCAGCAGGTAAAACGCTCCACCTCTCTAGACTGGTGATTGTCTGTATCTGGTATCTCCATATGTGCCATGAATCTGTAGAAAAAATTGCTTTTTTTATAATATTCAAATTACCTCCTATGTGCAACAAGGGCAGTATCATTGCACCCAGAGGCTCCGCTCCCTGTCTGCTACGCCACGCCCATACCACTGTAACAGACAGTGAAAACATATTCACATCTGGCCCCGAAGTCTCACGGGAGCATGTTCGGCACATGCACAGTAAAGGGATGGGGATCACCAGCTGGGCAATCTCCATCCCTTTACTGCGCATGTGCCAAATGCACTCTTGTGATACTTCAGGGCCAGGCCTAAATATGTTCTCACTGTCTGGTCTTTCTGTCACAGCGGTTGGGGCATGGCATAGTGGACTGGGAGCGGAGCCTCTGGGTGCAATGTGGTGCAAGAGCACCGCTCTCGTTGCACCTAGGGAGTAATTTGCATATTATAAAGAGCCTTTTTTCTACAGATTGCTGGCACATATGGAGATACCAGAGATATCACCAGACTCTGCAAACAAGCACTTATCTACAGCGGCTGACTGTTTAACCTACTGGTAAGTAATGGCATATAATTGAGTCCATTGAGTTCTATCCTTCTACCCATTGTTTTGAACAGAGTTCCAGATTACAGACTCTCCTAAGGCCTCTTTCACACTAGCGGCAGTCCGGATCCGGCAGGTGAAGGGTGCCGTCGGATCCGGACTGCCGCAGAGACATGTGTGGGGCCGGAACTGCTTTCCGGCCCCACACATGTCACACAGTACCATATACAGACATACACACACATACACACAAACACATACATACTTACATACTCCAGGCAGGCAGGCCGCACGTCTTCACGCCCAGGAGGCGCGCAGCTATGACAATTCCCCACAGCGCCCTCTGCTCCGACACCCGGGACCCCCATCGATTAACTGTTTGAGAAAACAGCAGCACTCATACTATAGTGGCACAGCGGCCTTCTTGCTGCTTCCCACAGGCAAGTGACGTCACAACTATATCATGTGGCCTAGGTGCGGCCGAGTGGTCTGCAGGAAGCAGCGAGAAGGCCGCAGCAATACTGCAAGCATGGCTGTCTTCTCAAATAGCTGATCGGCGGGGGACCCTCGTGGATCAGATGCTGATGACTTGGAAAAATTTTTTAATTTCATAAGAACTAAGCAGCAATATAAACAGTAAGCAATAAGTCGTTAGTGAATTGTTGTGAAACCTGCCAGGTTTTTGATGCCTCACCACCAACTATTTTTTATCTTTTGCTTGAAGAAATTGTAGACTGTATCAAATCTTTAAACCGCCTTGCTTTTTAAAGAGTTTATCTCATGATTAATGAAAATCATACCTCATATAGGACATGACAACCTCTTTCTAACAAAACTAGAAACAGCCCTGTACCTCATATGGATCCAGAGATCTCCCCATCCATGGATCCAATTGCTCTGCTAGATTTATTTCAAACTGTTAGCTCAGGAGGTGTGTCCTTTCTCAGAGGACATCTCCTGTCTGCTGCAGCTGGTGGCGGTTGAAGGATGGAATTGTGCATGTGTGTCCACCTCAGTGAGATGAGAAAAAAAGCAAACAAGTAGCGCTATTCAGATAGATATATTGAATAACTCAATTGCTATAATAAATTACATGCAATTACAGAATTTCCCAGTAGGTCTATGGCCATTCCACCCCTGGCTTCTTCACATTACACCCAAATATACCCACAGTTTTTATGCATGCAACTTTGAGATTAAGTTGAACAAAGCCTGTGGCAGATTTTTCAGTCTATGCAGAACGCACACATTGTATGTCCGTGTGTAGTGTCAGGGGAAGGATGACTGTAAACTATAAGTGCCCCTATTCTGGTATTAACCAATCCTGGATGATGGGTTGAAGAACACCAGCCAATAGGTTGTGGCAGAAGTGGCACATATTACTGTTGCTAGATGCATTGTATGACATGCAACATGATAATCTCATATGGACGGATGATGGAGGAGGGAAGGCTAATGATATTGTTTATGCACCATTAACAAGGTTGACAGGAAGCATTCAGTAATCTAATTTTAAAATGGTTGCCTGTGATTTTGATATTGATAGCTATTCCTCAGAGTCCCACATGGCTAACAGCCTCTTCAAACAGCTGATCTGCAGGGGCGCCTGAGGTCAACCCTTCCCCCTCAAATCTAAAACTGATGACCTATCCTGAGGATATGATATCAGCACTAAACCCCTTGAAGTATTACTGCAATATACATACAATAAACATATTGTTATTTTAATATTTTTTTATGTGCCTTACAATTTCTCAATGGTAGCACCCCCTGATGTGTCTGCTGTGGCTAAAATTATGGTCCCCCTCTTTCGCCCAGATACCTTTCTTTTATTGGAAAGATCAACTGTTTGAAGTGCATTACCAAGCATGACCGCTATCTGATGGATGGAGTTGTGCTTGGTAACCTGCGATAGCTCATCAATATCAGAATCTCAAAGCAAAATTAGGGCAGGGATGTGAATTCAGTATGTGTTCAAGGAGTGCTTTTGATAGAAGCCCCAAATTGGCCAAAATAAAAAAAAAATCATGTCTTGCTCTTTTTTGTTTACAAACTTCAGCAGTAACCTGCTAGTATATGACATGTGACCGCTGCAGCCAATCATTGTCCTCAGTGGTGTAATGCTGACATTTGTGGTTGGCTACAACCAGGGGCTAGGCTAAAACATTTGGGGCCTGGGCCCAGTGGCGTAGCTATAGGGGTCGCAGCGGTCGCAGTTGCGACCAGGCCACTTGCCACTTGCAGGGCCTCACCGCCAATTAGCCAGGTGCGGCGCGGCCCTGCGCACAGATGGGGGCGGCGGCGGCAGGGCAGAGGGAGATGAGCGCTTCCATTGTGGAAGCGCTCATCTCCATAGACATCTGTATCGCCGTCCTCAGGACGGCGATACAGATGCCTGTATTGTACTGCGGGGCAGGGGAGGGAGAGGCGTCTCCCCTGCCCGTTCCTCTGATAGGCTGCAGGCACTAGGCCTGCAGCCTATCAGAGGCCGGCTCAGGCGGCGCGATGACGTCATTGCGCTGCCTGAGCCGTACAGCTCGGGACAACAGGCCGGAAGAGGCCTGCATCGCATCGCTGCCAGACTGATGGAGGTAAGTATTAGTGTTAATTTTTTTTTATTGTAGCACGGACCGGAGCTCTATTGGGGGCACTGGGGGCATTTTTAGGGGCACATGGGGGCATTTTTACTGGCACATGGGGGCATTTTACTGGCATTGGGGGCATTTTTACTGGCACATGGGGGCATTTTTACTGGCACTGGGGGCATTTTTACTGGCACATGGGGCACTGGGGCATTTTTACTGGCACATGGGGCACTGGGGGCATTGTTACTGGCACATGGGGGCATTTTTACTGGCACATGGGGGCACTGGAGGCAGTTTACTGGCACTGGGGGCATTTTTACTGGCATATGGGGCACTGGGGCATTTTTACTGGCACTGGGGGCATTTTTACTGGCACATGGGGCACTGGGAGCATTTTACTGGCACTGGTGGCATTTTTTACTGGCACATGGGGCACTGGGGGCATTTTTACTGGCACATGGGGGTACTGCGGGCATTTTTACTGGCAATGGGGGCATTTTTACTGGCACATGGGGACATTTTACTGGCACTGGGGGCATTTTTACTGGCACATGGGGGGCACTGGGGGCATTTTTACTGGCACTGGGGGCATTTTTACTGGCACATGGGGGCACTGGGGCATTTTACTGGCACTGAGGGCATTATTACAGGCACTGGGGCCATTTTACTGGCACATGGGGGCACTGGGAGCATTTGTTACTGGCACATGGGGCACTGGGGGCATTTTTTACTGGCACATGGGGGCACTGGGGGCATTTATTACTGGCACTGGGGGCATTTCTTACTGGCACTTTGGGGCATTTCTTTATGGCATGGGGGCACTGTGGGCATTTTTCTGGCACATGGGGTCACTGGGGCAATTCTTACTGGCACATGGGGGCACTGGGGGCATTTCTTACTGGCACATGATTTTGGGGGGGGAATCAATGGGGGGAACTTCTGGCACATTATTGGGGCATTTCTTACTGGCACATAATTTGGGGGGCATCTATGAGTGGGGAGCACTTCTTACTGGCACATTACTGGGGTGAAATTTTGGGGGCAATTCTTACTGGCACATTGGAAGCATTATTATTTCTGGGCACAGTGAGGACATTAGTACTGTTGGGGGCACTATTAATCCCAAGTGCACTCTGGCAGAGAATTATTAGTTGGGACTTTGGGGAGCACTATTTCTGTGGGGGGGCAGCCAGGCACAGTATCAGTGTAAGCCGTGTACCGGGGTGGGCTCCCCAGGATACAGCGAAGTCACAGACAAGGAAGGAGACTCCAATTCAGATTGACAAAAACAAGATTTTACTAAGTATTTAACGTTTGTAGGAAGGAAATACCCCAAGCATATATACATACACTCAGCTGGAGGCTGAGGCACTTGTGTCACACAGCACGGTGCTCTATCAGTGTCGCCCAGGCTTCTCCACAGTTTTGCCTATCTGCAGGTTATAGTAACCCAGCAGCTATACCTTTTAATACCCTAATCTCCACGAACAATTCTGTAAGTGCGGTTCAGGAGCGCCGGTGGTATAACACAAACGCTTACAAACTTAACCAATCAACACTAAACCTCAGAAAGAGTATAACTAGTTGTTTGCCACAGTAAACCCCACTTCTGTAGCAAGGTAGCTTGCAGCCTGCAAACCACCTATCTAATCTTCAGGCTTTTACCCAGTAGCTACTGAATTGGCGCCAATAACATAATGCGGTGCGTGCACGGTTACCCACTGTGTCTGCACAGTGGGCCTCAGTTCTTTCACTGACCCAGGTCCGTTGGGTACCTTAACTTTCAGAAGTATCTGGTAGACGATATCATCCGGCAACCACGCAGTCTCACTGACGCTTCCACTTGTCCTCTCAGCAGGGCTCCTGATGGTAGTTCTTCTAGTCTATAATATTGCAACAGTCTCTGTTCCAGATCTCCTTGCAGAGTCTTGCTCCCTTAGGGAATAGTCTCACTTGTGGATCACACTAGGAAACACAGACAGTAGCTCTTTCTCCTCTGCCTCTTTGCAGCACACTCTCAAGATGGCTGCCACACACTTCTCCAGTTTGAAGCTCCACCTCTGCCGAACAGGATCTCTTGGTCATTGCTCCAGGGGAGCTATAGTCTTTCCTGTGGTAAACAGTGACATCTTGTGGCCAAAAATGAAATGTCAGTTTAATAACAACTATATTTACAGGAACAGGTGCATTCACAGAATGGAGGCTGTTCCACCACCTTACATCAGCATAGTGCAGTTATTTCTGGGGGACGTTATGTTTACACTATTACTGTCAGGGACACTATTTGCTGGGCGCAGTTATTTTAGGACACTGTGGCCAATAATTATTGAAGGGCACTATCTGTGTGGTACTACTGGCACAGTACTGGGAGTGGTAGGATGATTTGTCCAGAAGATGGGAGGATAATGGAAAAGTAGTAAACTAAGATTTTTTTTCTGTCAAACTGCAGAGATGAGAAATGGCTGAAAAATGGTGTCTGGTCTGAAAGGAGAAGATGAGGAAAGAGAAGATCTATATCAGAGGAGACGTCACTGGATGTAAGAGGCATGGGGCGCTGTATTATATTGGATGTAAGAGGTATTGGGCGCTGTATTAGGCTACATTCACACGAACATTGTGTTTTGCAGTCTGCAAATTGCGGATCCGCAAAAAAAGGATGATGTTCCGTATGGCATCCGTTTTTTTTGCAGATCCACTGTAACGATGCCTATCCTTGTCCGCAAATGGACAAAAATAGGAATGGACATACAGATGCGGACAGCACACAGTGTTCATTTAAGTGAATGGGTCCGCATCTGAGCCGCAAAATATGCAGATCGGAGGCCGCAAAAACAACTGTGGTGTGAATGTAGCCTTACCCTGTATGTTCTGTAGTGATACATGTAATATTAGGAGGGAAAAGGTTAGGGTGAGAATTTGGCATGGGGGGGGTTCAATTTTTGACTTGGCCGGCAGAAAAGCTAGGTGCACCAGCGCTGAGGGAAAGATGGGGGGGGCCCAAGCTGACCTCTTGCACCAGGGCCCATGAGCCTTTAGCTACGCCCCTGCCTGGGCCCCTGATGTTTCCTCCCAGGCCCCGAATGTCCTGCCTGCCAGCCTGATACAATTGTATTGCTGTCCTCAGGAATCTAAAGCACTGCAAGAGGTGAAAGACCTGTGGTGACATCACAGGTCATGTGATCGGTGCAGTAGTTGAGAAGGACCTGCGATGATGTCACTGGTCACGTCATCATGTGACCAATGCAGGAGAGGCTCCACAGTGCGGAGAACTCTAGGGTAAGAAGCTCTGCTGAGGTCTGCTATAAGGAGAGGTAAGTGACGGGAGAGGCAGAGTAATGCTGGGAGTTGTAGTTATTTAACTGGAACTGTATGTTAAGGCTGAAGAGAGGGATGTTATTTACATGGGACTGAGTGTTCAGGGGTGATGCTATTTACATGGAACTGTGTTGGAGGGGGCTGTGGGAGAGAGTGATTTTATTTACATGGGACTGTATGTTGATGGTGGCTGAGGGAGGGAGTAATGTTATTTACATGGGACTGTATGTTGGAGGGGCTAAAGGGAGGGAGTGATGTTATTTACATGGGACTGTATATTGGAGGGGCTGAAGGGAGGGTGTGATGTTATTTATATGGGACTGTATGTTGACAGCGGCTACGGAGGGAGTGATGTTATTTGCATGGGACTGAACGTTGGAGGGGGCTGTGGGAGGGGGTGATGTTATTTTCATGGGACAGTATGTTGAAGGCCGCTGCGGGGGGAGTGATGTTATTTACATGGGACTGTATGTTGGAGGGGCTGAAGGGAGGGGGTGATCTTATTTACATGGGACTGTATGTTGGAGGTGGCTGTGTGAGGGATTGATGTCATTTACATGGGACTGTATGTTGGAGGGGCTGAAGGGAGGGGATGATGTTATTTACATGGGACTGAATTTTGGAGGGGGCTCAGGGAGAGAGTGATGTTATTTACATGGGACTGTATATTGGAGGGGCTGAATGGAGGGGAGTGATGTTATTTACATGGGACTCTATGGCAGAGGGAGGGAAAATAATTTTATTTACATGGGACTGTATGGTGGAGGGGCTGAGGAATCATCATTGTTGAGGGCACTAAAGGGAGGAATATAACTACAGGGGCATTAGAACAGTAGGGGGCAGTATAAATACTGGGGGCACTTCGGGAGAGCATTATAACAGGAGGGGGCGATATAAATACTGGGGGCACTGTAGGGGGTATTATAAATCCAGGGAACATTAGGCATTCTTAGTACTGTTGGGGGCTCTATAGGTCTTATAGATTGGCCTTATTTCTACTAAGAGCACTATGGGGTCCTTATAACTACTGAGGGGTCGCTAGAGAGCTTTATTACCACTGGGGAAAAATAGGGGGGCCTTATTTCTTACGGGCACTCTGTGAGGGCATTATTAATACTGGAGGGCTCTTCTACTAATGGAGGCACTGTTGTGGAGCGTTATCACTGTTGGGAGCACAGTAGGGGGCAGTATTACTAATGAGGGCATTCTAGAAGGGAATTACTATTGGTGGGACTATGAGGAGCACTATTACTATGGGGGGCACTGATATTTCTTCAGGATAGTATTTGGGGATATTGGGGAGCACAGCGAGCAGCAGGATAAACACTGTGGGGGACTCCAGGTTGGGGGATGATAAAATGTGAGAAAGCTAAGATGTCTGTGTGTCACACTCTGCAGAGACGAGGCAGCTGAGAGAAGTTGTCTGGACCCAATTTTGAAAAGATGATGACAGAGAAGATCTACATCGGAGGAGACATCACCTGGAGGCCCTGGATGTGAAAGGTAAGTGCTGCTGCGGAAGGAGGGGCAGGTGATCGACTTAGAGAATTGGGCCATATGCATTGGGGCTTGGGCCCCGCATCTTTTGAGACCCTAGCAACGCCCCTGGCTACAACAGTCACATGCCGAACATCTATACATCGTTGTGCACATCATCAGCACTGATGTGTACAGTGACATGCTGGTGTACTCCATGTGACCACTGCAACCAATCAGTATCCTCAGTATTAGACCTTTGAGGATAGTGATTGGCTGCAGCAGTCACATACAGTATCATATAATGGCATTGAATAATTTTACAGCTGACAGTAAATGCTGGTAAGGAGTTCTTATCAGTATAGTGAGCTATAGACGTGGATTACTTATAATCTTTATCATTCATTATGATTTTCCAATTTGTCAGTAAAAAATGTTGGCTGTCCGTGATTTTGGAATATGTTGTCCAGAAAAAAAAATTCAGGTTGGTAACCCTGAACACTAGCCTGCAAATTCGTCCTCTTCCAATCGGCCCTGCAAGTCAATGCATTTTGGTTTGTCATCCAGTTTCAGCTCCTGAAGACTGTGTGATCTGTACAGTTTTCAATGCGGACATTTTCGTAAGACACACCGTACCGTGGGTTATGGATCTTTTAGCTCCCTACTAGTTCGCCTGGTAGACTTTCTGAGATTTTGCTTGTACACGGCTCAAATCCTGTTTACTATCTCTTCTGAAGACTTTGGACGGCTCGGACTTTTCCCATGACATAAACAGCCAGTGGTTTCAAACCTCTTCACCCAACATGAAATGCATTTTCTACGTGAAGCACATTTACCAAATTTATTCTGAAAATGTTACTACTCTGTCACAACAGACCCTGTTCTTGCAAATTCCAACAGGCAAAAATGTTTTCTGACTGCGATGTCACTATCTTAAGGACTCATGCACACCAACATATTTTGTGCGGGTCAGATGTTGACCCATTCACTTCAATGGGGCCGCAGAAGATGCGGACAGCACACCCATGTGCTTTCCGCACCCATATGTCCGTTCCATGCCCCTGCAAAAAAGACAGATTATATCCTATTCTTGTCCGTTTTACAGACAAGGACTGTTCTATTGGGGGCTAGCCATTCCGTTCCACAAAATGCGGAATACACATGGCTGATATCCATGTTTTGCGGATCCGCAATTTGCGGTCCACAAAAACGGCAATGGCCGTGTACATGAGCCCTAAACCTGATACATTGTGTAGAGGTTTAAACTAATCTGTACACAAAGGGTCAAATTCATGAAAACAGTCTAAAAGAAAACTGACTTTCTTACCCATAGCAACCAATCACAACACAGTTTTCATAGCAACCAAACAGCACAGCTTTCATAGCAACCAATCACAGCACACTTTTCATAGCAACCAAACAGCACAGCTTTCATAGCACAACTTTATTTTTAATATAGCAGAATTTAACAACAGGCCTTTACTTTTGCACCATCATTTTTGAATCAATATATATATATATATTATATATATATATATATATATATATATATATATACTCACTATAATAGTATGGCAATTCCTGATAATTGTGCCTTTAACACTACATGCATATATGCTGCAGGAAGGAAGGGGTTTTAATGTAGTAATAAGAAAAAATGAGTGATGAGCAAGATATCAAAGATTATATTACATCACCCAATATTTTCCCTCTGCTCTATTGTGGGTACACATATAAAATTATGTTACTGATTTAAGACTGTAGGCATCACGTAAAACACCGACTTAGAAGGATGACACTAGGAAGAAGAGAGAAGCCTTTACGCTGGAGACATATTGGTCTCCTTGATTCAGGTAGAAAATAGATCATGGGAATCAATATCTTCTCTGAAAGCCAGAATGAATCACCAGGTGTTCACTAGTATATGGCATGTATAAGTCCATATGAAACAGCTGAATTTTCTGGGTATAAAGTAACTTTAACCTACCAGACCTTAAATAAGAGGAGATCCTCTCTAACATCAAATTAGAAAATACAACTTATTGTGAATTGATTCTTTTCTTGCTTCTATAAGCTGATCCACAGAAGGTATGGAAAGCTGCACAGGTTTTGCACATGACCTTTGAAGCAAGTGGGATAAATTCTTTAGCTGTAAAGAGGGATGGAAATGGGATTTAGAGGCAATAGAGGAAGAGTCCTTTGGGGAAGGCCGTTGTTTCTCTTTGTGCCCAGTAATAAATACACTGAAATAAAGCTGAAAGATCTCAATGACCTTCCACAACAGAAGGTCCACTTCAAGTGTTCTTGGGTGCCCTGCTCTTATGTGGAGTTTTTATTGTTTGTGTGTGTGTGAAAATATTTTGAAAAATGAACACAAAATGTTAAATGCTGGCCTCTCCTATTTTCAATTATAGTCCTAAAACCATTGTTTTGTATCTTTTTTGGACCATCATTTTTGGTCATTAAAGTTTCATTGCATGTACTATTCATAAAAAGAAAGAAAGGCTTGCCACACAATTCACCGTAGATTTAAAACCAATAGTGAGAATTCCATCTGTTTTTTGGTGATAAAAAAATATTTGGTATACAAAGTGTATATGTATATATATAATGTACATGCAGAATAGAACAGAAACAGAATAGAAGGGTGTTTTTAGAGATTTTAACTATTTTAAAGGGGTATTCCCATCTCACAAATGTAGTTTGTATAGTTAGATATAGCCATACCAATATTATTACTAATAGAATGTATTTATATAAAATCTAACGTTTAGAAGATTTGCCTATTTGTATTTCCATTGTCCCACACACATCAGTCAGGCCGTTGCCCCTAGATACGGCACCGTGGCCATGTAGTAGTGGTGGCCGGCTTGCTCTTGTTCAGACCCATTCTGAGGTAACTGCTGTATTGTGAACGTACATTACATGAGCATGTAATACACTTCCAGCCAACGCATTATAATACAGAAGTATTGTAATGCATTGTAAAGGGGATCAGACCCCAAAAGTTAAAAAAGTGTAAAAAAAGAAAGTGAAAAAAAGTGAAAAAGTAAAGTTTTATAAAAAAAAGTTTCATGTTAAAAAAAGCGTCCTTTTCACAAAATAATATAAAAAAATAAAAAATATTGTAAAAAATAGTGAAAAAAATAAAAACACATATTAGGTATCGCCGCGTCCATATCGACCGGCTCTATAAAAATATCACATGATTCACCCCGCCAGGTGAATGCAGTAAAAAAATAAAAAACTGTGCCAAAACAGCCTTTTTTTGGTCACCTTCCCTTACAAAAAGTGTAATAGCAGGCGATCAAAAAGGCGTATTTACCCCAAAATGGTACCAATCAAACCGTCATCTCGTCCCACAGAAATGTAGACCCTACCTGAGACAATCGCCCAAAAAATAAAAAAAAATGGCTCTCAGAAAATAGCAACACAAAAAAAAAGATTTTATTCTGTTCAAAAATGCATCTAATGTGTAAAACTTTCCAAAAATAAAAATGTTAGACATATTTGGTATCGCCGCATCCGTAACAACCTGATCTATAAAAATATCACATGATTTGCCCCCTCAGGTGAATGCTGTAAAAATCATTTTAAAAATACTATGCCAAAACATCTATTTTTTTCACCTTGACTCACAAAAAGTGTAATACCAAGCGATCAAAAAGTCTTATGTACCCCAAAATGGTACCAAAGAAAACGTCACCTCATCCCGCAAAAAATGAGCCCCCACATAAGACAATAACTCAAAAAAATAAAAATCAATGGCTCCTGCAAACCAATCCATCAAAATCTGTACTGCAAAATCCATATGGCGCTCCTTCTGTTTTGAGTCCTGCCATGTGCCCCCACAGCAGTTTACCACCACATATGGGGTGTTGCCGTATTCAGGAGAAAATGGGGAACAAATTATGGGGTGCTTTTCTCCTGTTACCCCTTGTGAAAATGAAAAATTTGGGGCTAAAGCAACATTTTATTGGAAGAAATGAAACTTTTCATTTTCACAGCCAAGTGTTTCCAAATTCCATAAAACGCTTAGGGGGTCAAAGTGGCCAGTACCCCCCTTAATATATTCTTTGAAGGGTGTAGTTTCCAAAATGGGGTCACTTTTTTGAGGGTTTCCACTGTAGGGGTACGTCAGGGTCTCTCAGTTACAAAATGGTGCCTAAAAACCAATCCAGCAAAATCTGCCTCCAAAATTCGTATGGCGCTCCTTTCCTTCTGACCACTGCCACAAACCCATAGAGATGTTTACCACCACATATGGGGTATTTCTGTAAACTGCTGAATCAGAGCAATGTATATTGAGGTTTAGTTTGCTGTTAACCCTTGCTGTTTTGCAAGAAAAAAATTATTAACATGAATAATCTACCAAAAAAGTGAAATTTTGAAATTTCACCTCCATTTTCCATTAATTCTTGTGGAACACCTCAAGGGTTAACAAAGTTTGTAACAGCAGTTTTTTTTATAATTTGAGGGGTGTAGTTTCTAAAATGGGGTCATTTATGGGTGGTGTCCATTACGTAAGCCACTCAAAATCACTTTATATCTGAATTGGTGCTTAAAAAATGGTTTTGGACATTTTGTTGAAAATTTGAAAAATGGCTTCTAAACTTCTAAGCCTTCTAACGTCCCAAAAAAGTAAAATAACCTTTATAAAATAATGCCAACATAAAGTAGACATATGGGGAATGTAAAATAATAACTATTTTTGGAGGTATTACTATATATTTTGAAAGTAGAGAAATTAAAATTTGTAAATTTGCTAATTTTTCCAAATTTTTGGTAAATTTGGTATTTAAAAAAAAATAAAAATGAAATATTTTGCCACAAATTTACTACTGTCGTGAAGCACAATATGTGACGAGAAAACAATCTCAGAATGGCTTGGATAAGTAAAGGCGTTCCAAAGTTATTACCACATAAAGTGACACATGTCAGATTTGCAAAAAATGGCCTGGTCAGGAAGGTGAAAACAGGCCCGGGGTTGAAGGGGTTAAACTTCTCCACAACAGTATCACGGACCTGCCTGGTGTGTTCCTTGGTCTTCTTGATGCAGAACACTGAAACTATCACAGAGCAGGTGCATTTATAAGGAGACTTAGGAGACTTGATTACACACAGGTGGATTCTATTTATCTTCATCAGTCATTTAGGACAACATTGGATCATTCAGAGATCCTCAATGAACTTCTGGAGTGAGTTTTCTGAACTGAAAGTAAATGGGCCAAATTATTTTGCACGCTCAAATTTTCAGTTTTATTATTACAAAAAAAGTTTAAATGATCCAATAAATTTCGTTCCACTTCACAATTGTGACCCACTTGTTGATGCTTCACCAAAAATTTTAAATGTTATATCTTTTTGTTTGAAGCCTGAAATGTGGCAAAAGGTTGAAAAGTTCCAGGGGGCCGAATACTTTGTCAAGGCACTGTATCTATCTACAATGCAAAAAAAGCTTGCACCTAACTCTGTCTATCTATTTATCTAATATCTATCTATCTATCGGCGTATTTAGGTTTCAGATTTTGCTGCAAAGGTGTCTGCGACAAAATCTGTGTCTTTACCCATGCCACTTTTACAAAGGGGGGCATGGCGTGGGAGAGGGCAGGCTAGCTGGCCCGTCTCATTTTTCATTTTCCATGCCAGTTTATGGAGTGGAAAATGGCCTTAAACTACTCCAACAAGGGAGCTGGCATAGATTAAAGCATGTCACACGGGGCCTCTACATAACTTTGGTGCATGTCCCCTATTGAGTTTATATAATATCTAATTCATATTGTAGTCCAGATCTGCATTCACTATTTTGCTAGTTAGAAACAGTCTACAAAAGTTGAAAAACACGAGGCACAGCAGCATAACTGATTGCCTAATATGCAGCAGAGATTTAGTTGTTCATACATCAGACAACCGCACAGTGCCTGGTATAAGTATACCAGTTTCCAGAGTGCACAGCCCCAAGACAAGCTTTGTACATAAACTAAACCAATTGGGAATTCTCGGAGAATTCAACTCTGCAGAAGTGTGAATACAGGCATATACTTTAATCCTTTCATAACTATAAAAAAGGAAATACTGTAGGTCTGGGTTACAGTTTTTATTTGTTAGCTTTGTGTGGAGGCAGCTTCTCTGTAAAGTTAGTTTTTAGACTATGTACTAGCATTGCACATTATTGATTTAAAGGGGTTTTCCACTACTTATTGTCCTCAGGATAAGTCATCAATATCAAACCGGTGGACATCTGACACCCCATATCCCCGCTGATCAGCTGTTTCAGCAACCACTGGCGCTAGAAACTATCCAGTGGATGGAACTAAAAGCACAAGGTTCTCTAAACGATGTGACGGCCATGCTGGGGTGCATGGGAGATGAGCTGCAGTAGATCAGCACTGGAAACCACACAGTGGATGGAACCTTCTGTCTACTGTGTAGATTCTGGCACCAGTAGTTGACAAAAAAGCTGGTTACTGGGAATGTCAGGTGTCAGACCCCCACCAATCTGATATTGATGACCTAACCAGAGGATAGGTCAACAACATCTATGTCCTGAAAAACATTTAAACTTTTTAATTTATTGATTGGTAATCAAAATGAGATAAACAAGAGGTAACATATTCCTGAACATGGTAGATGCTTTTGCCAACATCTTTTTACATCTATCTACCACAGAGACAGGCATTGCAGGTGTTGGTGAGCTTTTGAAGAGGGGTTCTTGGTTCAGATTGATTCTTTTCTCTATCCACATACACTGACCAAAAAAAATTAGAAAAAAAGTGAGAGAGGATTTGACCGATGTCCATGTCACTCTTCTCTCATAGAAATAATGGTAAGGAGGTTAAACAAGTACATGGCCTTCTCATTAAGGGATTGGGAGGATGGATTTTTTTATTTCTTTCTGGTGAGTCCTTCACTCTGTATATAAATATAATGTATAGCTTATAACATACAGTACAGACCAAAAGTTTGGACACACCTTCTCATATAAAGAGTTTTCTGTATTTTCATGAAAATTGCAGATTTACACTGAAGGCATCAAAACTATGAATTAACACATGTGGAATTATATACTTAACAAAAAAGTGTGAAACAGCTGAAAATATGTCTTATAGTCTAGGTTCTTCAAAGTAGCCACCTTTTGCTTTGATTACTGCTTTGCACACTCTTGGCATTCTCTTGATGAGCTTCAAGAGGTAGTCACCTGAAATGGTTTTCACTTCACAGGTTTGCCCTGTCAGGTTTAATAAGTGGGATTTATTGCCTTATAAATGGGGTTGGGACCATGAGTTGTGTTGGGCAGAAGTCAGTTGGATAAGAAAAGCAGCTGTTATAAAGAAAAACGATTGGCCATCATTACTTTAAGAAATGAAGGTCAGTCCGAAAAATTGGGAAAACTTTGAAAGTGTCCCCAAGTGCAGTCGCAAAAACCATCAAGCGCTACAAAGAAACTGGCTCACATGAGGACCGCCCCAGGAAAGGAAGACCAAGAGTCACCTCTGCTGCGGAGGATAAGTTCATCCAAGTCACCAGCCTCAGAAATCGCAGGTTAACAGCAGCTCAGATTAGAGACCAGGTCAATGCCACACAGAGTTCTAGAAGCAGACACATCTCTACAACAACTGTTAAGAGGAGACTGTGTGCAGCAGCCTTCATGGTAAAATGCTGCTAGGAAACCACTACTAAGGACAGGCCACAACCAGAAGAGACTTGTTTGGGCTAAAGAACACAAGGAATGGACATTAGACCAGTGGAAATCTATGCTTTGGTCTGATGAGTCCAAATTTGAGATCTTTGGTTCCAACCACCGTGTCTTTGTGCGACGCAGAAAAGGTGAACGGATGGACTCTACATGCCTGGTTCCCACCGTGAAGCATGGAGGAGGAGGTGTGATGGTGTGGGGGTGCTTTGCTGGTGACACTGTTGGGGATTTATTCAAAATTGAAGGCATACTGAACCAGCATGGCTACCACAGCATCTTGCAGCGGCATGCTATTCCATCCGGTTTGCTTTTAGTTGGACCATCATTTATTTATCAACAGGACAATGACCCCAAACACACCTCCAGGCTGTGTAAGGGCTATTTGACCAAGAAGGAGAGTGATGGGTTGCTACGCCAGATGACCTGGCCTCCACAGTCACCAGACCTGAACCCAATCGAGATGGTTTAGGGTGAGCTGGACCGCAGACTGAAGGCAAAAGGGCCAACAAGTGCTAAGCATCTCTAGGAACTCCTTCAAGACTGTTGGAATGCCATTTCAGGTGACTACCTCTTGAAGCTCATCAAGAGAATGCCAAGAGTGTGCAAAGCAGTAATCAAAGCAAAAGGTGGCTACTTTGAAGAACCTAGAATATAAGACATAATTTCAGTTGTTTCACACTTTTTTGTTAAGTATATAATTCCACATGTGTTAATTCATAGTTTTGATGCCTTCAGTGTGAATCTACAATTTTCATAGTCATGAAAATACAGAAAACTCTTTGAATGAAAAGGTGTGTTCCAAACTTTTGGTCTGTACTGTATATCTTATTAGGCCATCAATAATTTTATGGATTATGAATTGCAGGGCAGAAATGAAAAGTCACTTCACAGATGAATATAATTTATTTGTGCCTGGACATATTAGTTTATGCATGTTGGCTCACAGTATAATTCTGTATACAGTTTAGGTTTTAATTATCAGACACATTTTAATCAGTTTCAGTTTTTCAAGTTTTATGACAAACATGTCTTCATTTCTATTTGTAAGGTTCACAGATACAAAGAAGGCAAAGCTAGTAAAAACATAGAACCTACTGCATAATAGCATTTATCTTAATATTATAGGGAGGCCTTAATTTTATTTCCGTATAATGAACCTTTTAACATTTTTTGGTAGAGCTACAAATAATTTTTGTGGGGTTCTTGCATTTATAAGTTTCTATTTATAATATATATTTTTTATGTTTGCTATTTTTTTAATCAGTTTTCTGCAATACCTGGAACTGACACAACAGCCTTGTGATATCAGTTATCACAATGGGAACTTAAACTACTTTCAAATCTGCGTTTTTGCTGGATCTGTCATGGATCAGCAAAAACATTTCTGTCATGGTAATACAACCGTCTGCATCCATTATGAAAGGATCCGGTTGTATTATCTCTAACATAACACTTCACTGCCTGACTGGATACTAAAACAAAATAATAGATTTATTGTGTCGGGGACGGGAAGCCTAACTCATCATCTGGGCATATATGTTGATAACATCCTTAGACCGTTCGTCACGGGTCTTCCCTCATATACCCAGGACTCGATGGATGCTCTGAAAAGATTGGAGGGTCTCCAGGTCGAGCCAGGGGTAATCCTTGCCAGTCTCAACGTGGAGGCCCTCTACAATAGCATCCCCCATGAAAAGGGCTGTGACAAAATTAGTGTTTTCCTTCAGGAAGCGCGTGAATTTTTTCAACCCCATAACCAATTTGTTCTGTCACTACTGGGGTTTATCCTCTCCCACGATATCTTTCTGTTCGACAGAAAGATCTTCCACCAGCTCAGAGGGGTGGCTATGGGGAGCCCATGTGCCCCCAGTTTCGCCAACCTCTATCTGGGCTGGTGGGAGAGGTTCTTTGTCTTTGGGGACTGTTGCCTGGAATGGTCTGGGTGCATCCTGATGTGGCTCCGGTTCATTGACGATGTCTTCATTCTCTGGAAGGGTACCAAATCACACTTTCAGGATTTTGTGAAGGCTCTTAACTAGGGATGAGCGAACCGAACCGTAACGAACCAGATTCGTTACGAACTTTGCCAAAAGTTCGGTTCGTCACCGAACCGAACTTTGAGAAAGTTTGTAACGAATCTGGTTAAAATTGCAACGGCGATGCAAAACTGTACTTTTTTCACAGAATAGACCAGGATACAAGGGATTATTACTCCTATAATCCCTTGTATCCTGGTTTTCTGTGAAAATCAAGATGTGTGACGTCACCCCACAGCCAAAAAAAGTAAAAAAAAAAGTTTAAAAAAAGTTATAAAAAAAGTTTAAAAAAACTGAGGCTCCATAGTCCAATCCGTTGATTCACCTTGGCCAAGCGTTCTTCTCAAGACTTGAGGGCTGCGCCTTCCTTCCCGAACCAGACTCCGAGGATCTTGATGAAGTCTGGTTTCACGGTAAAGGGGAAGGGGGCAGAAGAAGCCAGTTGCCAGTCCCCGAAGAGCATGGCTTCCGACTTCCCGCAGTTGACTTTGGCCCCTGAAGCTTGTCCGAACTCCTCGCAGGTCTGGACGAGTGCAGTCACCGAACGCCGGTCAGCGCAGAAGACGGTCACGTCGTCCATGTACAGCGAGCACTTGACCTCGAAGTGTCCTGGTGTGGTGATCCCTCTGATCTCTCCATTCTGCCGGATAGACTCCGCGAAGAGTTCTATAACACAAACAAAAAGGAGAGGTGATAGAGGGCAGCCTTGTCTGACCCAGAGCAAACCGGAAAGGGGTCAGTCTTCCAGCCGTTCACCAACACCATGCTGCAAATATCAAGGTACATCAGGTTAACAAATGAACAGAACCTCTCACCTTTGGGGCACCTTCTGCCAGGGAACTCTTGGCAAACCTTGATCTGCCCTTGGAGTCTCTACCACTTTTTAGTGATGAGGAGGAGGAGGAAGTCCACTAAAGTCAGGTGGTGGAACGTACTGAGACTCCAGAGGAGGTGTTGGCTGTAAGCTCCTGTCCCGTGACCGAGAGTACACGATACACGTTGCTGCTCTGCTGGGTGCCGTCAACCCCGTTTAGCCACAACAAAAAAAGTTTAAAAAAAGTAAAAAAAAAAAAAAGTTTAAAAAAAAGTATAAAAAAAGTTTAACAAAAAAAATAAAAAGTTTAAAAAAGTTAAAAAGTCCATATTAGGAAAGGCTCTGGCTGTTTCAGTCATCCCTCTGGTTTCATGTCTCTCCTGGCTAGAAGCTTTAGCTGACAAAGTGAGGTCACCATCCTGTAAGGTTTTCTCGCTGTCACATCCAATTGGGTATCCTTGTGGACTCCCAGCCTTTCAGGGATTTCATGGCGTGTGCGCACCCCAGATGGCGAGTCCCCAGCCGCCACTATATCTCTGGAAAAGCTGTCCCATCACTGCACAGTAATGTTCAGAAAAAGGTTGGCGACTCATTGGGACTCTCGGTGTCCAAGACCGTGCACCTGAGTGCTGATGTCTGGTCCTCTAATTATGGGCAAGGGCAGTACATGTCTGTTACTGCCCATTAGGTCAACATCCTCCCAGAAGACCATCAGGAAGTTGGCCCATTCTTGCCACTGTCACCTCCACGGTGCTTTAGGGGGCCAGCAGTGGGAAGCACAAGTTCTGCCTCCACCACCTTGCAACCATCCGCGCTTTGGAATCATCAACAGGGGATCTCTGCCGGGTGTACCTGTCTATCCTTGACCTGCATTGTACGGTCACGTAAGAGGTCTTATGACCCCATCTATTTCCATTAGGTTTTCATCTTGGTGTATTTATGTAGCCAATTTGTTTTTCCATTGGCATTTTTGGTCATAGGCCTCATACTTATGAGGGCACCCAATCATTTGGTGAAATTTATCTGCCAATGATGTTGTGTTGATGTTTGCTGGCTGAATATCATTCCTAGCCTCATCTATATATTTTTTGTATTTATGTATCGATTTTACCTTCACACTTATGCTTTATTCAAACCCCTTGATAATAACCCCTGATGAACCTCTTATGAGGTGAAACGCGTTGGGTTTTGGGTTTTAGGTCTGTAATATCACTCCCCAGAGGGGGACAATCAGGTTTTCTCCTTTTTTCTATCTATAGGGAGAACTGAGGGTAAGGCAGATAAGGTACGGGACCAGGGGATCTCCACCATCAGGGGATTCCCCTGGGTCAGGATTAGTGAGAGGTGGAACGGTAGGGACACTCTCTCCAACCTGACTTTTTTACCTGTACCCCTCTCTGCGGCTTTGTATTCATGTTTGTGAGTAATAATTCCCCTCTTGCATGATTACCAATGTGAAAGGGGATTGTGTTTAGTACCATGTTTTCACATTTTTAATGATTATAGTAAAAGTTAAGTTTTATCACTTGCAGCTCTGTGATTCCTTGCTTAATTTCTGCTGGTGTTTAGTCTATTTCTACGATATCCACTATACTGTGATACACATCCGCCGCTTTGACTGCAGTCCAACCTGCCCCGATGTCTTACCACCGATGTCAGGCCCGGCGCTCTCAGGCTGTCCTTCTGGGTCCAAAAGAATGCTGTCCAAAACATACTGGGTGCAATCAAGAGCTGCTGAAGCTGCCTCCTCAACTTGTCTCTTCTCAACAATACTGGCCTGGGTGCAATCAAGTGCTGCCTCCTCCTCCTCCTCAACTTGTCTCTCCTCAACCATACTGGCCTGGGTGCAATCAAGTGCTGACTCCTCCGTCAATTGTCTGTTCTCAACCACACTGGGTCCAATACAGTACTATTACTGCTGCTGGTTCCACTGTCAAATGTCTGTTTTCCACCCTACTGGGTCCAAGGCAATGCTGCCGGCAATGCTGCTCCAGCGGACATCTTCAATGCTGTCAAATGTTGTCGACCTGGCTGAGGTTTCACTATTTTTGCACTTTGATTTTTTCCACTTTTTTCATTGTAATAGCAACTGCAACTAAACGAAACTATACCCTATCAGACTCCCACTATTTTATCTGCAATTAATCAGCCGTTATAGCAAGGTTCGTTTTAGGTTCGGTTCGTACGAATCCGAATTTCACGAAAGTTCGCCGAATCGAACCGAACTTTTCAAAAGTTCGCTCATCCCTACTCTTAACGTCAATGAACTGGGGCTATATTTTACATCTGAAATACAGGAGCACCAGATCACGTTCCTTGATCTTCTCATCACCAAGGAACTGGATGGCACCATTACCACCAATCTATATAGAAAGCCTACAGCAACAAACACGTTGCTACATCGGAACAGTTGGCATCCCCATCGACTATGTAAAAGCATCCCGACGGGACAATTCCTAAGGGTTCGCCGCAATTGTTCCACAATGGAAAGATTCCAATTGGTGGCTAGAGATCTTGAGGGCAGGTTTCTCAGACGGGGTTACCCTCAAGGTGTGTTACATACTGCATATCAACACTCACTATGCAGAAGGGACAAACTCCTGATCCCCAAACAAAGAGTACCTGATAACACACCAAGAATTGTGGGGACATTTGATGATGCATATGGGGAAATACGCTCTAAAACACCTTTTGGGGCATTTTAAGGTCTGACCCTGACATTGGGGATCAGATTGAACCTCACTCATCAATCACCTACCGTAGGGGTCGCAATTTAAAAGATAGGCTGGTACATAGCCTCTTTCAGACTCCTTATCCTAGTACCTGGTTAGCCAATCAGATGTAACTTCATCAAACAGGGGAAGAGCTTCACGTGTACCCAAACAGGAAGAACTTACGGTATACGTTTCTTCATTAATTGTAAGAACTCAGGGCTAGTGTATTTGATTTCTTGTACCTGTGGATCACAATATGTCGGCAAGACTATTCGTGAGTTTAGGCGTCGAATAGGGGAACATCTGGGGGATGTTCGAAATGACAAGGACACCCCAGTAGCCCGTCATGCTAAAACTTATCATGCTTCCAATCCTCGTGTCTTCAGTTTCCAGGGCATTGAGCTGTTACCTAGGTCCCCATGGGGGGTGGGGGACTTTGACACCTTATTGTTGAGAAAGGAGGCAAAATGGATTTTCAGGCTTCAAACAGTCAAACCTGGTGGACTCAATGATCAGATCTCCTTTTCATGTTTCAGTGAGTAAATTGGTGTACGCCACAAGTAGGGTTTTGTGTGACAGTGTTGCCATCCTGAATATGTTTACACTACCAGAACCCTATATGCAATACATTGTTGGCTTCTTTATTACACACTCCACATCATGTTCCACCGTCTACTTTAGACCTATCCACTCCTCTAGTCTGTGGAAACACGTTGAGTGTATTGGGTGTTAATAGAGTAGGAGACAGTATTAGAGGACCTAGGATGCTAGCCACACTTTAGCTAATACATCTTAGGGGTTATACCTGTTGACTAATATTGGCAGACATCTGCAATATACAGGTTACCCCTTTGAGACAGCTATAGATTACTCTGTGAGCTATCATTCCTCATTACGGCAATTATACATAGCCATTCCATCACCTCACTACTGTAAGTGTGCGTCTTAGGTCAGAGATTATCAGTATTAGTCTACCTTAAGTGGGGTGTTGGAGTGTCTTCCCTTCCTCCCACATTGTCTGAACGTTTTTAAGTGTTTATAGACTTACGTTCAGACACTATAGTCACTCACAATATGAGCCACTGACTGATGAGGGATAAATACCCCTCAGCTGTGGCTCAAGTGACTGGTGGGTTTTGCCTGAGATACATTGAGCCTGTGAGCCCCACAAATTGAGGTTTTAATCAAGTGTTTGAATAAATCTTTATTATTTTGTTTTAGTATCCAGTCAGGCAGTGAAGTGTTTCGTATTTTGGTGGATACGTATCAATATTACCGTTATTACAGTGAATATTATCTCTAACATAGCCATGACAGATCTGTCTCTAAAACCACTGTAAGTCAATGGGGGATGGATCTGTTTTCTTTTGAGTCAGAGAAAATTGATCCGTCTCCATTGACTTACATTGTGAGTCATGATCCTATGACGGATCTCAATATCGGAAAGGGAAAACTCTGGTGTGAAAACCTGTCACCTCTCCTGACATGTCTGTTTTACTAACTACTTACATTTCCCATGTAATAACAATTCTTGAGCATCTATTCTTATGGCTCTATGTTGTACCATTTGTTAATTATTCTTTTATGAGTGAATTACTAGCAGTTTGCAATAAAGGTCCATCTGAGTGTTGGAGCATGTCCGTGCACAATCTGTCCCTGGCAGCACTGATTGGACAATGTCAGTCTGTACAGAGACACACCCCCAACTTGTAAACCCAGCTGGACCTTCATTTAAAACTTCTAGTAATTAATTAATAAATAGAACATAAGTTAAATGAATAATAAAATAAATAATAGATGCTAAAAAAAGACATGTCAGGAGACTTTACAGGTCCTCTTTAACATGGTTGTCTTGCGTAGGCAACCTCTTTTCATATCCCCTTTCAGGACATATGAACATCTAAGTAGAGGATGCCCAGCTCTACTAGTCAAGGTGGAGAGATACTTCAACTAGCAGGTCCTGCTCTGGAGAACTCAGATTCATTTATTTGTATGAGTATGATAACTCACATTCCCTACAAGTTCTATTACAGCATTACCTTACAGTAAAGATCTTTCAATTCCTTCATTGCTGGCCATCAGATAAGAACCTGATGTTCCTAGCATCAGCATGCCACATGACCATCTCTGCATCACGGTCCTGATGTTAGGATATAGCTTCAATGTACATTCACATGGGGGCACTAACTGCCAGTGTGAAAGTAGGCTTATAGTCCAGGCTCAACTACCCCCCCTCCTGTTTCCACACTGGTGTGGTGGTGGAATGTGCTGACCACAGGCCTACTGCTGGTCCTGGGGCTGTAATGCACTGTATTACTACATAATTACATATGAATTAACATTATAGCATTTATATTGGGAGCATTACATTGGGACAGTAGCATTTGTACTGGCAGCACTACAGGGGAGCAGCTTATGTACTGGGAGACTAAAAAGGATTCAGCATTTGTACTGGGTGCACTACAGGGAGAAGCATTTGTACTGGGAAAACTATAGGGGGACATCATTGTACTGGGGAATTACAGGCAGGCAGCTTTTGTACTTGGGGCCTACAGGAAGGGCAGCGTATGTATTGGGGTTACTACAAGGGGCAACATTTGTACTGGGAGTAATAAAAGGTGCAGCATTTATATTGGGGGCACTACGGGAGAAACATTTGTACTGGGAGCACTATAGGGGACAGCATTTGTATTTGGGGGCACTACAAGTGGGCAGCATTTGTACTGGGAACATTACCGGGGGGGATCTTTTGTACTGGGAGCACTACAGGGGTGCAACATTTGTACTGGAGACAGTACAGGAGGGCAGCATTTGTACTGGGAGTACTATAGGGGGACATCATTTGAAACATAAACATGAAACATAAATTATACAAGGAAACACTAAGAGAACTTGGGGTCATTTATCACTGGTGTAAAGTAGAACTATCAGATTCCACCTTTTATTTTTGACAGCTCTTTTGGAAAATGAAAGGTGAAATCTGATTGGTTGTTATGGGCAACTAAGCCAGTTCTACTTTACCAATTGGATAAATGACCCCATTAATCTGTATAGCCGAGAGGAAAGAAAGTAAAGGGGGAAATGAGTGAAACCATTAAATACGTTAAAGGCATAAATAATGTCAGGAGGGGAAATTCAACACAAGAACAAGGGAAAACAATCTAAACTTAGTTAGGGGGAAGATCAGAACTAATGTCAGACAATATTTTTACATCAATAGAGCAGTTCAGGATAGGAACAAACTACCAGACTAGAACAAACTACCAGACAAGTAATCCTAACACAAGTAATAATATAAGGGCAGACTAGATGGACCTTGTGGCCTTTTTCTGCTGTCACTCTTCTATGTTTCTATGTTTCATCACACAGAAATTAAACATGGGACAAGATGTACTGATGCATTTAAAAGAGTTGTCCCATTCGGACAGTGTCTTTATGTTAGAAGGGTTCCCCAATGGTAAAAGAATTCCATTGTGTCCCACAGATGGGTCTCCTAACAGTTGGTTGTAATCTCTGCTCAGTTTATTATTGCTCAACAGGTTTTCCAAACCAGACATTCCCTTTACCATACCAGGCCTATCACGGGTATATCCCAATGTAGGCCTGCAGATGACAGCATTGAATTGGAATGAACTTCACACATGCTAATGTATAAAATAATATTAGTGTGTGAGAAAAGCAATGTGATATTGCACATTCAAGTCACCGGGGAGTGGGAGTGGGGTTAAAAAAAGAGTTAAAAAAAAGTTTTTAAAAATGTACAAAAATATGAAAACTCAAATCACCTGATTTTTCCCTTAATAGACATATATAAACAATAAAAAAATAAAGATCGTGTGCCTCACCACATCCCAAAATGCCTAAATTCTTCAAATCTCAACATATTTATCCCTACAGTGAAGGCGGGAATGGAAAAAAAAAATCAAAATGGATGATTTG
This sequence comes from Rhinella marina, assembly GCA_900303285.1. Lineage (NCBI taxonomy): Eukaryota > Metazoa > Chordata > Amphibia > Anura > Bufonidae > Rhinella > Rhinella marina. The sequence goes on from ONZH01022495.1 coordinate 86,773, forward strand.
AAGGTTTTTTTTTATGCTTCACCTTTACTAATTTACTAAAGAGCGATTATAAAGTCATACAAACCCCAAAATGGCACCACTGAAAACTATAGCAATAAATCTAAAAAACTTGAGGGTCAGAAAATGGTGCTGAAAAGAAAAAATATTTTTTCCAAAGCTTTTATTTTTTAAGCACCAAAACACAACACAGACTATATAAATGTGATATTATTGTGCTCGTACTGACCAAAAGAATAAAGTTTTACCACATAGAAAATGCCATATAAACAAAACCCATAAAACTGTGGTGGAATTTCTTGCAGCTTCCCATTACATCATATGCACTATTATATGGTGCCATTTGAAAATACAACCTGTCCCACAAAAAACAAGCCCTCACACAGTTATGTGAATGTAAAAATAAAAAGTTATGGCTTATGTAAATGCAAAAAGGGAAAATCACTCCATTGAGAAGGGGTTATTCAAGAGATATTGACATTTTTTACATTCAATTCTAGCCTTTAGATGACTGCTTTGTTACAGTTTTTTTCTAGGGCCAGTTCAACCCTTAGAGGATCTTGTGATTTTACAATTTTGTGGTTTCGTTTTTCACTCCCCACCTTCCCACAGCTATAACGTTTTAATTTTTTGCAGGCTTTTTTTTTTTTTTTGCAGGACAAGCTGTACTTTCTAATGGCACTGTTTAATATTGCATATGATGTAGTGGGGAGCTGGAAAAAATCCAAATGGGGTGGTATTGGAAAACAAACGCAGTTCTGCCACAGTTTTATGTTTTTTTTGTTTGTTTTTTATGGCATTCCTGTTGACCTGTTAGCTTCATTCTCCAGGTCAGTATGATTACAATGATACTGCACTTGTATAATGTTTCTTGCGTTTTAATACTGAAAAAAATAAAATAAAAGTCTTTAAAAAAATAATTTTTTCTTTTCATTGCCATATTCTGACCCCTATAACTTTTTTGTAGTTATGTGTGAGGGCTCATTTTCTGTTGGGCGTTCTGTACTTTTCAGTGATACCATTTTGAAGTGTGTGTGACTTTTTGATCACTTTTTATAAAACCTTTTTTGGGGAGGAGAAGTGACAAAAAATAGCAAATTAGCCATTTTGAATTATTTTTCCATTATGCCATTCGCCATATTGGATTTTTCGGATGAGGCGATGCATACAATGTCTTTTTTATTGTTTATTTTTATTGGGGGGGAAAGGGGGGTGATTTGAACTTTTATATATTTTTAATTTTTTTTATATTTTTAAAACCTTTTTTTTAACTTTTTTATTTTAAATTACTCTGAATGCCTATAACTGGCAATCATTAGATTGCCCATTGTGTTCTGTGATGGCTATATAGCCATCAAAGAACACACCATTTACTATATGTTAATACAGTGTTGCCACCTGCTGACCTGCATTGTTATATTCTAGTAATAGCTTTCAGAGCCTGCTTGAGACTCCAGGCTATAACTGTAATGTAATAGCTTCCCTGATCTCAGCTGGGGAATGCTGTTACGGTTATGGGTGCATGCGGCTCTCGCGTCTGCACTGCTCAGGGGTTGTCCTAAAGGGGTTGTTTTGTGAAAAATAGTCATCTGGATCTGACTAATTGCATGTAACATAGTTTATAACATAGTTTATAAGGCCGAAAAAAGACATATGTCCATCCAGTTCGGCCTGTTTTCCTACAAGTTGGATAAATAAAAAATGTAGAAACACACTTGCTGTTTGTTCTTTTCCTCATTTCTCTGTCCACATGACTGAGGTAGACTCACATGCTCAGTTCCATGCTTCAATTGCCATCAGGTGTATCTACTGTTAGAGAGAGAGGACACACACCCTGAGATGTCAGCCTGAAATAAACCTAGCAGAAAAATTGGAGCAATTAATGGGGAGATCTCTGGATCCATGTGAACTACAGGGCTGGTTCTAGCTTTGTTAGAAAGAGATAGTCATGTACTATATGATGTCTGTTTTTTATTTTTACATTCTGGAGTCTGTATTCTGAGGTCTTGTCTGAGATCTGTACTCATTCTGGGGTCTGAGATTATTTGGGGCTCTGGTCTGGGGCCTGTATTTATTTTGGGCTTAGAGGTCTGTATTTGTTTTGGATTTTGTATTCATTATATGATCTCTGGGATCTATATTTATCCAAGCATCTGTATTGATTGTAGAGTCTGATCTGTGGTTTATATTTATTCTTGGGTCTGGGTCTATATTTATTTTGAGTTTAGAAGCTTGTATTGATTTTGAGGTCTGTATTTATTCTGCGGTCGTACTTATGGTGGGTACTATACTCATTTTTGGAGTACAATTCTGAAGTCTACAATATAATGGTCTGAGTGTGAATACACTCTTGGGTCTGACTGTCCATAGGAATGTTGGTAACCATGTGCTTGTCTCTTACTCTCAGCTCTTGCCAGCCTAGTCAGACAGCACAGGAGTCTAAGGAGGGTAATGAATCATAGGACATAAGTTACTTTAGAAATGTGCCCATTATTCATTCCCTAAAGGCCATGACCGCTAAAAGATAGGTTCATGTGACTAATAGTGTATTAAATAACTTTTATTATTTTATTTTTAGGGGAAAGATTACAAAACAGCAATTTTTACATTATTTTGTGGAATTTATTTACGGCGTTCACTGTGTGGCAAAAATAATTTTATTATGTGGGTCACTACAATGATGATAATGTCACATTTCTATATATTTTTACAGTTGTTTTCTTCTTCCAAGTTTTCAGACAATACCAGAATGACAGCAATATATTCAGTACAGGAAAAGATATCACTGTTAGAAATTGGAATGCTGTGAATGCAGCTGAAAGTGAAACCAGGTTTTAACTGTGATTATTCCCGACTCGGGCTTTAGCTGTCATTTTAGTCTTGTAAGAAAGCATGGACTGTCAGCTTTCAAACGAGACCAGTTTCATGTTTCTAGCTGCTGGCATTCAGGAGATAGCAGTATCTAAAGAAGCCTTCCCCCCTCCACTTTCAGATAGCTACTTTTCAAAACTGCCTGAGCTGGACTTGGGAAAACAGTTAGGTGGTTAAAGTAAACTTCCATGCTGTAGCATACTGTATAAGGCATTTTTGTGGAGCTTTTTTTCTTTCCACAGCATGTGAATATGATGTTAACTTGCAATGTGTGAACATGGAAGTGGGGGTGGGGGTATTTTACCTCAGTCAGCATTAGATATGGCAAGGTAGAACCCCTACAGGTCAACTAGCTTTATTAGATTATTAACAGTGCTAGAAGTGTCCCTAAAATATGGCAGTGCCTATGTCAGGAACCCATTCCAGTATCCAGAAAAGTAAAAATAGCAGAAATGTCTAATCAAAGTCCAGGAACAGGCTATTTGATTCAAAACCTCATACTGTACCCCCTTAAATTTTGCTCAGTATGTCATCAGCACCGCCAATATGAGCTGCCTATTCCTGCATACAGAATAGTAAATATCGCATGGAAAGCCACTTGAATAATACCTACTGAACATGTCACTTATAGCCCCATTTGTCCAGGGGTAGGATTCTGCATAAGGTGACAGTTTTATTGGTACTATTTTGGGGTAAATATGATTTTTGATCACACAATATTATACTTACTACTGCTTATTACTTTGTGAGGCAAGGTACCAAAAATAATGATTTTTTTTTTTTATTATGTTTTTGTGTCTATTTTTCTGCCAATCGTCTTGTGTAGGGGCTTGTTTGTTGCAGGAAGAGTTGACTTCTTATTGGTACCATTTTTGGGTACATATGTTTTTTTATCATTCAATATTACACCTTTTTGAGGCAAGGTGAATGGGTGTTTTGGCCCAGTTTTTATGTTATTTTTTGTACGTTATTTTTTGTTACTGTATCTAACCCCTTTCAAGCTGTTAAACACCAGCTGTCCTTATGTACTTCAGAACAGCTTCTCCCTGCCTTCTACAAAATCATCCACATTTTTTCCCTTTTTGGTGGCAAACGCCTTCTTCTTCTCTGTCTTTTGATATGAAAAAACAATGATTGCCTTTTTGAGTGATTCGTGCAAAATGAATCACAAAAGTTTTAGATTTACCAAAATTAGAATCTTATGGGAAATTTGTAAAGCACTTGATTAGTGTAGAATCGTTTTGCCCATGTCTAGTTTATAGTGGTGCTGCATTTATGTTCTGGTGCAGTATTTTATGAGCTTGGTTTTGGTACTGTATTTATACTCTTAGCTTAGTTCTTATGCTGTATACATGTTCTAAGCTTGGTTCTGGTGCTGTATTTATGATCTGAGCTTTGTTTTGGTGCTGTGTTTATGTTATGAGCTTGGTTCTGGTGCTGTAGTTATGTTCTGAGCTTTGTTTTGGTGCTGTATTTATGTTCTGAGCTTGGTTCTGGTGCTGCATTTATGTTCTGAGCTTTGTTTTGGTGCTTTGTTTATGTTATAAGCTTGGTTCTGGTGCTGTATTTATGTTCTGAGCTTTGTTTTGGTGCTCTATTTATGTTATGAGCTTAGTTCTTCTGGTGCTGTATTTATGTTCTGAGCTTTGTTTTAGTGCTGTGTTTATGTTATAAGCTTGGTTCTCGTGCTGTGTTTATGTTATAAGCTTGGTTCTCATTCTGTATTTATATTCTGAGCTTTGTTTTGGTGCTGTATTTATGTTATAAGCTTGGTTCTGGTGCTGTATTTATGTTATGAGCTTAGTTCTGGTGCTGTATTTATGTTCTGAGCTTTGTTTTAGTGCTGTGTTTATGTTCTGAGTTTTGTTTTGGTGCTGTATTTATGTTCTGAGCTTGGTTCTGGTGCTGTATTTATGTTCTGAACTTTCTTTTAGTGCTATGTTTATGTTATAAGCTTGGTTCTCGTTATGTATTTATGTTCTGAGCTTTGTTTTGGTGATGTATTTATGTCATGAGCTTGGTTCTGTGCTCTCATTATGTTATGAGCTTGGTTTGCGTCTGATCTGTGCAGGGACCCAGCAGTCATTGATAGATGGGCTCCTGCTGTATCTGCTGGCATCGCTATAAAAGTCTATGCCAGAAGATTAACCCTTCCTATGCAGCAGTCAGCGCTGAACATAGCATAGAAGGTGTTTTGCCATTTTACAGGGTCTCTATCGGGTCCCAGTGCTGAGGTGACAGGTACCTGATGGGTGAGACTGCTGCAAGGCATCGGGTCTTGCCTTCCACGAAAGCCTAGGAGATCCAGCCAATACACTGACAGGCAATGCATTACAATACAGATGTAGTGTAATGCATTGCAGAGGGGTCAGACCCTCAAAAAAGTCCCAGAGTGGAACAAAAATAAAAAGTAAAGTGTTCTTCATAATAAAAAAAATAAAGTTTAGAGTAAAAAAAAAACCCTTTCCCCTAAAGTTGTAAAAAAATAGAAAAAAAAGGAAAAAACAGACAGATTAGGTATCTCTGCATCCGTAATGACTGGCTTTATAAAAATATCACATAATCTACCCCGTCAGATAAACGCCATAAAAAATAAATAAAAACTGTGCCAAAAAGCTATTTTTGTCACCTTACATCACAAAAAGTGTAATACCAAGCAATCAAAAGTCATATGTACCCCTAAATACTGCCAATCAAACCGTCACCTCATCCTGCAAAAAATGAACCCCTACAATCGCCCCAAAAAATAAAAAAAATATGGCTGTCAGAAAATGGAGACATTAAAACATGATTTTTTGTTTCAAAAATGCTCTTAGTGTGCTACAGTGAAATAAATAACAAAAAAGTAGACATATTAGGTATCGCCACATCCATAACGACCGGCTCAAAAAATATTGCATGATCTACCCCCTAAGGTTAATGCCATCAAAAAAGAAAATAAAAACTGTGTCAAAACACCAATGTTTGGTCACCTTGCCCCAAAAAGTGTAATATTGAATGATCAAAAAAATCATATGTACTCAAATATGGTACCAATAAAAACATCAACTCTTACCTCAAAAAAACAAGCCCCTACACAAGATGATCTGCAGAAAAAAAAAATATGACTTCAGAAAATGGAGACACAAAAACTTGATTGTTTTTCAAAAATGTTTTATTATGTAAAACTGAAACAAACAAGAAAAAGTAGACATATTTGATATCGTCACGTCCGTAACAACTTGCTCTACAAAAATAGCGCATGATCTAACCTGTCAGTTAAACATTGTAAAAATAAAAATAAAAAATGTGCCAGAAAAATCGTTTTTTTTGTTACCTTGCCAAACAAAAAGCATAATATGGAGCAATCAAAAATCATACAGTACTGACCAAAAGTTTTGACACACCTTCTCATTCAAAGAGTTTTCTGCATTTTCATGACTATGAAAATTGTAGATTCACACTGAAGGCATCAAAACTATAAATTAACACATGTGGAATTATATACTTAACAAAAATGTGTGAAACAACTGAAAATATGACATATATTCTAGGTTCTTCAAAGTAGCCACTTTTTGCTTTGATTACTGCTTTGCACACTCTTGGCATTCTCTTAATGAGCTTCAAGAGGTAGTCACCTGAAATGGTATTCCAACAGTCTTGAAGGAGTTCCCAGAGATGCTTTGCACTTGTTGGCCCTTTTGCCTTCACTCTGCGGTCCAGCTCACCCCAAACCATCTCGATTGGGTTCAGGTCTGGTGACTGTGGAGGCCAGGTCATCTGACGTAGCACCCCATCACTCTCCTTCTTGGTCAAATAGCCCTTACACAGCCTGGAAGTGTGTTTGGGGTCATTGTCCTGTTGATAAATAAATGATGCTCCAACTAAACGCAAACCGGATGGAATAGCATGCCGCTGCAAGATGCTGTGGTAGCCATGCTGGTTTCAGTATGCCTTCAATTTTGAATAAATCCCCAACGGTGTCACCAGCAAAGCACCCCCACACCATCACACCTCCTCCTCCATGCTTCACGGTGGGCACCAGGCATGTAGAGTCCATCCGTTCACCTTTTCTGCGTCGCACAAAGACACAGTGGTTGGAACCAAAGATCTCAAATTTGGACTCATCAGACCAAAGCACAGATTTCCACTGGTCTATGTCCATTCCTTGTGTTCTTTAGCCCAAACAAGTCTCTTCTGCTTGTTGCCTGTCCTTAGCAGTGGTTTCCTAGCAGCTATTTTACCATGAAGGCCTGCTGCACACAGTCTCCTCTTAACAGTTGTTGTAGAGATGTGTCTGCTGCTAGAACTCTGTGTGGCATTGACCTGGTCTCTAATCTGAGCTGCTGTTAACCTGCTATTTCTGAGGTTGGTGACTCGGATGAACTTATCCTCCGCAGCAGAGGTGACTCTTGGTCTTCCTTTCCTGGGGCGGTCCTCATGTGAGCCAGTTTCTTTGTAGCGCTTGATGGTTTTTGCGACTGCACTTGGGGACACTTTCAAAGTTTTCCCAATTTTTTGGACTGACTGACCTTCATTTCTTAAAGTAATGATGGCCACTCATTTTTCTTTACTTAGCTGCTTTTTTCTTGCCATAATACAAATTCTAACAGTCTATTCAGTAGGACTATCAGCTGTGTATCCACCTGACTTCTGCCCAACACAACTCATGGTCCCAACCCCATTTATAAGGCAAGAAATCCCACTTATTAAACCTGACAGGGCACACCTATGATGTGAAAACCATTTCAGGTGAATACCTCTTGAAGCTCATCAAGAGAATGCCAAGAGTGTGCAAAGCAGTAATTAAAGCAAAAGGTGGCTACTTTGAAGAACCTAGAATATAAGACATATTTTCAGTTGTTTCACACTTTTTTGTTAAGTATAAAAGTCCACATGTGTTAATTCATAGTTTTGATGCCTTCAGTGTGAATCTACAATTTTCATAGTCATGAAAATACAGAAAACTCTTTGAATGAGAAGTTGTGTCCAAACTTTTGGTCTGTACTGTATATACCTCAAAATAGTATCAATAAAGCTCTCACCTTATCCCATAGTTTCCAAAATGGGATCCCTTTTTGAGTAGTGTCTACTGTAGGGGTGCAACAGGGGGGCTTCAAATGGGATATGGTGTCAAGAAAACAGTCCATCAAAATTTGTCCTCCAAAAACCATATGCTGCTCCTTTCCTTCTGAGCTCTGCTGTGCGCCCATACAGGGAATTATGGCAACATATAGGGTGTTTCTGTAAACTGCAGAATCAAGATAATAGATTTAGAGTTTTGTTTGGCTGTTAACCCTTGCTGTGTTACAAAAAATGGATTCAAATGGAAAATCTGCCAAAAAAGTGAAATTTTGAAATAAAGAGTTAGCAAAGTTTGTAAAATCAGTTTTGAATAATTTGACTGTTGTAGTTTCTAAAATTGGGCCATTTATGGGTGGTTACTACTATGTAAGCCTCACAAAGTGACTTCATAACTGAACTGGTCCTTAAAAAGTGGGTTTTGGAAATTTCAAGAATTGCTGCTAAAATTTTAAAGGAAATCTGTCACCAGGATAATAGTTATTGAAGTAAAGCCATAGCATAATAGCACTTAGTACCTAATTTTCAGATGTGCCTTTGTTTCAGCAATAGGTGTTTTCTATCTTCTGAAAATCCAGTTTATTTGGCATGCAAATGAGCCAGTAAAGTGTCCAGAGGGGCGTCATTCTTGCAGGAAGGAGCCCAGGCACACCCCCTGCCACAATGTGTCCACCCACCCCTCCTACATCACATTCAAGCCATAACTCTGCCTCCCCTTTTCCCTGCTCCCAGCATGAGGGCGTGCTTGGGTGCTAGCAGGAGGCGTGCCTGGGCTCCTTCCTACAAGAGTGACGCCCCTCTGGGCACCTTACTGGCTCATTTACATACCAAATAAACTGGATTTTCAGAACATAGAAAACATCTATTGCTGGAAGAAAGGCACATGTGGAAATTAGGTACTATGGCTACTAGGCCATGGCTTTACTTCAATAGCGATTATCCTGGTGACAGATTTCCTTTAAGCCTTCTAACGTTCCTAAAAAATAAAATTACATTTTACATTACATTTACAGAATGATGCCAACATAAAGTAGACATATGGGGAATTTTAAAGGGGTATTCCAGTTACCATAAATATAACTTATGTTTTAGACTAATTCATTATCAATAATTACCTAATATAATGTAAATTTCACATATTTACCGTTCAGTAGTAATAAAAGTAGTTTTCGTCCTCTGCTATCCACTGTGTTTCCTCAGAAATTACCATGGCATCGACCTGTAGTTCTGAGCCTTTGTTAGGTCGAGCATGCTTAGTGTGTTGCTATCAATTCTGTAGCTAAATGTTAGTGTGCTGCTAATTACAGAGTAGAGGGGGGTGTCTGGACAGGAATATCAGGCAGCCAATCAGTAAACATCAACACTCATGAACAAGCACAAACTCACAGCAGGAAAGCTAGGGATTGTGGGGATTGTAGTCTTTGAAGTTTTGTGAGGGAAGATCAGGCGCCATGATACTGTCAGTGTGTTGCAGGCTCACACAGGAGCTAGACATATGGATTGCAAGGTAAAATGAAACTCTGGTTATATATATAGGTATGGGTTCTGGTTGGGTCACACTTGCAGCCTTTACTGGAACACCCCTTTATGTAATAAATATCTGTTTTAAAGCAGAGAAATTGAAATTTTGAAAATTCCTAATTTTTCCAAATTTATGGTAAATTAAAAAAAAAAATAAGGGGGAGATATATTGACTCAAATTTACCACTATTGTTAAGTACAATGTGTCACAAGAAAACAATCTCAGAATGGCTTGGATAAGTAAAAGTGTTACAAATAAAGTGACACGTCAGATTTGCAAAAGATGGTCTGGGCAGGAAGGTGAAAATTGGCTTGGGGGAGAAGCTGTTAAGTTATGTGCTTGGTCCCTGTGTTGTATTTATATTCAGAGCTTGGTTCTGGTGCTGTATTTATGTACTTAGCTCAGTCCTGATGCTTGGTATTATAGTTATGTAGTAAACTTGGACCTGGTACTGTATTTATGTACTGACTGTGGTTCTGGCACTGTATCGATGTGTGAAAACTGAGTCTGTACACTTAACAGTAAACTTTTGTATTTAGTGGTGTGTAAAAAAAGGCTGGAGTATTTGTGCTGAATAGTATGTGCACTCCTATAAAGAACTATAAGTAAGTAATGAATGGGATTAATTTAGTGATTGTGAGTATATACATGGAATTATATTCATACTGTGGAAATGTACTTTTATAGACTCTCAGGTCACATAAGTGTAGAACATCTTTAGGATATTACTGTTACACATACAAATAATTATATTCTATATCAACCCCTTGCCGACATTTGACGTACTAGTATATCACAGTGGAAGTGGCTTCCTGCAAATTGATATACTAGTACATGATGATGATCGGGGGGCACCAGAGCTATGCACGACTGATCAGTGATGGGGCCTGGCTGTGACTGACAGCTGGGACCCAGCTATATCTGCCGGCATTGCTGTAAACGCCAATGCCCGTGGATTAACCCCCTATATGCTGCAATCAATGTGGGCACATATAAACCTGGGACCAACACAGATGTCTTCAGCTGCCAAGAACACATGCAACCAGCCAGTTTCATAGTACAAATCTGCTGACAGATGCCCTTGAACTGGTTCTGGCTGTCACAATGGGTACCTGTAATGGGCACGAGCTGCTTACATAGGATGGTGACCTAATAAAACTGGCTTGGAAATATAGTTTTTTTTCAGTATATTTTACCTGTAGAGGTACCTACAGTGGGCACCAGCGGTCGCAGTTTTGGAACAGAAAGCTGGCGTGTTGGGTGAGGTCAAATGTGTAATAGGTGTTTGCCAAAACGTACATGCTTTTAAGCTGTTCAACTGATTGTTAGTATCTTGCTGATATGTAGCATTAAAAGGGTTTTCCCATAATCTACATGGACTAGAGGGTCCATCCTTGGGGCCCCCACTGATCACAAGGGACCGTTCCTCCAGTAACACAGTGAGGCGGAGCTTGAATGGATTGGTGGAGCATGTGGCTTGCCATTGCATTCTTAGTCTATAGCAGTGGTTGAAGCTTGAACTGAGTACCCCCCACAGAAGTGAACAGTGATAAATTTTAGCAAAATAAGGCTATTCTCACAACGCTGCCCTAGTCTCTGACAATGGTTCCTTCAGATTTGACAGAGAGAATAGTGCAGCATGCAGCTGTCAAAGTGATAGACACCACATTATAGCCCATTATGGATGACTATTACTATTTAAATTATATTCAGCACTACCAAACATACAGGAGAATACAGCACCTCATATCTCTTACATCCAGCAATGTCTCATTTGAAATAGATGTTGTCTTTCCTTACCTTCTCCTTTTGGGCCAGACCGCTATAATGTCTTTCTTTCAGTCATGTCTTCTGTCTACAGAGTTTGCCACAAAGACAACTTTGGTTCCTACTGTTCCATCATCCTCCCCACCTTCTGAACACCCCAGCCTGCTGCCCCCCAATAGTGCACCTGCGGTGCTCCCCTATACTATACTGCAGAAACAGATAGTCCACCTGAAAATACTAGTACCACACAGATAGTTCCCCCATCAATAGTTATTGGCAAACAGTGCTCTCAAAGATAATTTTGCCCATCAAATAGTGCCATAAACATGGTGTCCTCCAAAAATATTTGTGCTAATCTGATACTGTGCCAGGGTACCCCACGCAGTACTAGTGCTCCCAAATGTCCAACCAATGTTAAAAATTCTCTGCCAAAGTGCCCTTAGTAGTAATAATGCCCCTACATTGCCCCCAATAGTAATAATGTCCCCCCTTGTGCCCCAGAAGTAATAATGCCCCCATATGGTCCATAGTAGAATAATCTTCCCCATAGTCTCCCAGTAGTAATAAAGCCCACCATAATGCAACCCAGTAGTAATAATTCCCCCTTTAGTGCCCCCAGTAGTAGCAGTGTCCACCATAATGCCCCCATTAGAAATAATTTTCCCTATAGTGCCCCCAGTAGTAATAAAACCCACCATAATGCAACCCAGTAGTAACAATACCCCTTATAATGTCCTCAGCAGTATCACACCCCACCATAATGCCCTCATAAGTAATAATGCTCAACTATAGAGTCCCCAGTAGTAAGTTGAGCATGAAGAGGCACTCTTGCGTACCCCCATAACCTGCGTCGGGTACCCCTTCAGGTACATTTACAGCAGATTGAGGATCTCTGGCTGATGGAACTAACAAGTGCCAAGCACTGTGTTCATCTGTAGTCATCAGTCTAATCGAGTATGAATGCAGTGTCAGCATGTAGAGATGTTGGGGGGCAATGGACAGCCATGGTGGGGGTTCCAATGATATGGCCCCTATTGATTAGAACTATCCTATTGATAAGTGACAAATACTGATTTTGGAACCACCTTTTTAAGTACAGAAATTATTGTGACTATTACACTGTAGACTTACAGGATAGTTTTTTGTGTGCTGGTGAACTACAATCCAGCTGTGGATTGCTGATTACTATGATGCTAATAACGGCCACTAGGGGGAGCTCCTCCGTTCCCCTTCCTCTAGCTTGTGGTCTCTGGAATGTACCACAGACCATGTGGGCAGGAACTGCAGTGCCCATAGCCGTGTTCACAGGACTGTTGCCTCTAAACTGTGCACCCTGGAAATGACGCACTTAGAAACTCCTCAGGTAACGCGGTTACTTGGCATTTAACTCTTTCCTGTCCAGAGCACACGGTTTAGAGGAAGCAGTGAACACAGAGGCCGTTCATGCGCCTTGTACAGCTATGCACAGTGCCGCGGCTGCCAACATCTCCTTGCTTCTGTGCTTTCCCTCCTTCCCACTTTATCCCTCCCCGCCTCGCCATAGTGGGAGGGTCCGCTCAGAGGTTGAACACTGAGTGGGAGCTGGAATGCCCGGGAGGAGAGGGGTGGTGCCACACGTGCGTGTGTGTGTGTCTCCCCCCTCCGAGCCCTACATTCACTCTCCTCTCTGTCTTCTCCAACTTATGCCACTCCCTCCTGTATCTCCTCTGCCGGATTCATTTATTAAGGAGATGGAGGGGGGGGAAATAAACGAAGCGGCTAAAAATGCCCTAAATCCCACAAACTAACAGTGAAAAGCCCTACTAAGAGAAGCACGCCTGCAGCTTGTGTGTGAACTGCGCTCAGCTGCCTTGCAACTGCTGGTCAAGTTGAGGGAGAAGCAACATCTGTAAAACTTGGACACCAGAAGGAGGAGGGAAAGAATAAGAGGAGGACGGGGAGGAAGGAGGAAAATGCCAGTGTGAGAGAACGAAGAGTCCTGCAGAGAAACTTTGAGAAAGCACATGTGAGTATTCTGTGCCCGGCATGTGGTGTCAGGGTACATACACCATGCTATGGGGGGGCATGAGCCAGTGTGGTGCTGCTAGGAGGGAGTCAGGAAGGATCACATTACAAGATCCCTGAGACTGATGCAAAGAAGAAGGAGAAAGCCAAGTGCTGAGTGAGTGGCTGCAGGCTGGGCTGCCAGGGGGCACCTCGGAGTTTTTCCTTGACACTGGGGACTTGGGCAGTCCATGCCAGAGATAGGGAGGAGGAAAGCTTGGCTGGAAGGTAGGAGTTTGCTACAAGTGTGTGTTTGTGTCTTTGTTGTGGAAGGAAGGAAAGGAGGGGAGACATTTAGGATTGTTGTAAGTAGTTGCTTAGGTTCACTTTGTCTTGGAAGAGTTTAAGAAGTTGCAATAGATGTTTCCTTCAGAATCTTCTTGTGTATGGGACTCATTGTCAAGCAGTAGAACTATAGTGCAAAGGTTCTGAAAGTAGAACGAGCTGTTATTATCATTTCCACCTATGAAGGATGGCATTTCTTGAGGTTTTCACAACTGAAGATGTGTGAGGTAGATTGTGGAGGTTCCCACAACTGGAGATGTGTGAGGTAGATGATTTTGGAGGTTCCCACAACTGGAGATGTGTGAGGTAGATGATTGTGGAGGTTCCCGCAACTGGAGATGTGTGAGGTAGATGATTTTGGAGGTTCCCACAACTGGAGATGTGTGAGGTAGATGATTGTGGAGGTTCCCGCAACTGGAGATGTGTGGGGTAGATCATTGTGGAGGTTCCCACAACTGGAGATGTGTGAGGTAAAGTAGTGACCATGATAGGATGAGATTTCTGGAGGTTCTCACAACTGGAGATGTGTGAGGTAAAGTAGTGACCATGATATGATGATATTTCTGTAGGTTCTCACAACTGGAGATAAAGTAGCGACCATGGGGGCAGGCTTCTTTTTTGGACTTCCTGTCTGTCATCTCATTGACCAATACTATAGTCTTCCCATAGCTTGAATTGGCTGATAACAGAGAGAAATAGCCTGCCTAATGTAGTTTGTACAAAGCATTCGGAATAACCACATCCAACGGTACAGTGTTAACATTTATGGGTCTCATTGAGCTGATGTTGATCAAGAAATCAGTGCATTTTCTTGCTGGCTGAAGTTTCTCGGTGTTTATGTTACGCCCTGTTATAAGATAGGACTCTGGGCGCGAAGATATCATTTTGAAGAACATTGTATAGTTCCTCACCCCCCTCCCCTTTTTCTTTGGACTGTGTGGAGCTTAACTTCCACCGTGAAGTTCTTGGCTCCTGTTCAAATTGTCCCGAGTCCTAAAGTGGAGCTTGATGCCAGCCTTATGCTGGCTGAAACTTTGTATCTTTAACACAGCACTCTCACATCTGGACGCAGAGGGAGGGAACGCACATGCACCCCTGCTCCTAGCTCAGGGCTTTCAGTTCTTACTAGGATATTAGTTGAGATTCCAGCTGCATAGCTGATGTGATTGAAAGTGAACACAAAGAACTTGGAAACTTGACTTATGAGTTCTAACTTTACTGATCAGGACGGCATGAAGTCACCCCGGAGAATGTATGTGGTTTTTAATACATATAGTATGCATAATATCCAACATATCATGTATTAGGTATACATTAGATTGCTTATATATGATAGGAAAAACTTTTAAGATGCCTTCAATCTGGTCACATGGAGATTGTGATGTCTAGGATTCTATGTTCCACCAACATTTATGTAGGGTTTTGACTCTCGGTTGCGGTTTTTACCATTCCAAGTAATATTTTCAATCTTGGTACAATTACATGTCTCATTCAGAATACTTGAAATCTGTGGCTGGAGGGCCAGTCTCTGTGCAGAAAGGGGCAAACAAGGACTCTGGTGAAAATGAATCATGCCAGACACTCACTTTCTCCAAGACGAGCGAGAAAGGGAAGAGTAAGAGGTAAAGTAAATACACAGAACACCACAAACCAGACTGGATTAACTGATCTACACCTTCTAAATAAATAGCTGCGAGAGACAGAAAGGGAGTTGAGCGGATGCGGAGGTTTCGGTGGCCTATGTACTTACTTTATTTACTGACATGTTCTTTTCAGACTCAAGTGGATAACAAATGCAGTTCAGCGTGGAGCGAATGAAAGTTCACACAACAAGAGGCATAAAGTTTAGCATCAGCCATTGTCAGAGGAGGATCAGCATTATTGTGGGGGGCATGGGCTTAGTGAGTCCACACCAGACAACTGAGTCATACGGTTTTATCTTTTATACTTTTACTACATGTAACTTAGATGTTTTTTACCCTTAGGATTCTCAGTTCTGCATTGATCTTAAGTTTGACTAGTGACCTGCGAGGAAAGCCCTATTTCTACCATTTAAGATGGTGAGAAGAATTTTAGGTGTGAGATGAAAGTGTTTTTCTACCATTAAAGAATTATTGGTGTGAGATATCTCTTAGAATATTTCTTAAACTTTTTGAAAAGATTGTAACAGATGGAAAGTTCTTGGAAAATGTTAATTTTACCCTGAAAGGGGTACGAAGAGTTGAAAGATGTGTTAAAGCTGAGGCTAGACTTGATGTATTTCTTTCCTTTTAATAGTTAGTCTTGAGATGTAATATGTGTTCGTCTGACAAGATTCATGAATTTTCTTATTTGGCATTAATAATTGGGGTGTCAAAAAAAAACCCCAATACCAACCCCCTTTTCCCACATATTGTTAATGTAATTACGTTATCACTCAGAAAGGTGCCGCGTTGATTGATTCCATGATTATTTCAATTAGGTGCTTTATTAAAAATTAACAGTGGCCTCGCCGTTTCCAAATTAGCATTGTCACAATTATTTTGATGGAAGGGATAGGAATACTGAAAGCCCTCTTTCTGAAAAACCCGGTATATTACCTAATATTGCACTTTCCTATATTTTTTAGACTGACAGACATTGGATAGTAATGTTATATATTTATTTAATATTAAAATAACTAATTTTATAATCGTTTAGGTAGAAAAACCGTCAGTTTAATCACATTTTGGAGTGCTTGTAATTATAGGACACCGGGAATATCCTGTTAAATAAATTTTTTTCTCTATTTATTTTGCATTTATTGCTTTATTTTACTTTGTGTCACTTTTAAAACAAAGACAAGAAAGTGTCACAAAGTTCCTTATTTCAGTCGGCAGGATAGATTTCTGTTACAGAAGAGGCAGGACACAAAGAAACATGTTTCATGCGGTCAGTAACTTTCATGGTCTGGCTTCTTCCTCTGATTTTATTGGCAGGGTGCAGGCAAGTTAGGGACGGGTCAGGCAGTAGTAAGGGGTGAAGAAAAGAAAAAAAATCTCTTAACTCCTTTCAGCCCGGGCTTCCTTGTGTATGTCAGAGTAGAGTGTGAAAACTGTACACAACCAATGTCGTCATACGGGCCGCACAAAGTCCTGTTCAGCAGAAAAGGGGTTAAACGCGTCCATTCTTTCGATTGTCAGCCTCTCCATCATAGACATGACAGGGCGGCTAATCCCAGGCCACGTTTAAAACAGACTAAGCAATGCGTTGCAGGGACTTGCAGTACAGTAGGGTTTAGTCCGTTTGCATGTTGAAAGCAATGTTTTTGGAACCCCTGCAGCACTCAAAAGGTTAATCAGGCGGGAGAGGTCCTTTGCTGGCTCACTCCCCTGCTGTCAGGGCCCACTAGACATCACCCAAGAGCCTTAATACTTCCTCAAGCCCATTAAGGCACTGAAAACCTGAAAGAAAACAACACAACAATACCCTTTGCCCTCCATGCATGAGAATGAGCTTGCTGTGCTTTAAACCTATGTACAATGGACAAGGAGGGAAAAGAAAGCACAAACCAACAGGGTGCCCGATATGAACTTTTCCCAATACTTCCAACAGTCTTATCATCTCTCAACTTTCTCCAGGTATTTGAATGGGTCTAAGGAAAAAAAAAGTGTTCTGTAGCCAGGCAAGGACTTTCAATGAAATTTCGCACTTTGATGATCCCCCCTCTTTCTTCTTTTCCTGCGTCTAACTTTGATATATTGACAGCAAAAGGAGCTCGCAAAGCTTTTATACAGCCTGAGCGGCAATGCTAAGCAGCAGTCAGATGTCTCCATGCATTTGTGTTTAAGTGCAGAAGAAATAGCATGTCTGTGGGCAGCTGAGGTTCTTATCAACTCCCTAATCCCAAGTCCCTGAAAACCTTGAGGGCATGCCTTAGATCTTGGCGAAATCATTGTAGACTTGCACAGTTTGCAGATTAAATATGCTATGTGTTCCTGGGCCCAACAACAGTTTTACCAGCCTGCTAAGCTTCCGACTGCTGCTATAGGCACTGATGTCTGCAGTAAGTGGCCTCTGTTAATTTCCAGAAGCCTCGGCTAGATCACTCCTGACAGAGAGGGACCTGACGAAAGTCGAAAGTTTTCCAATCGCAAAGGCAAACATGAAGCACAAAAGCCTTGATGGATTTGATGCCTCTATTAGAAGTTTGTGGAGGAACGCCGCGCGCTCTATGTGCTCCTGTTCAGAGATGATTACTGTTACTTGCTTTATTGGGACCCCATGAGGAGATATCACAACTTTCTAGTGCAGGGCATTTCTTGGGCTTCCGCAGCAAACTTCACCCTCAGAGTTACCTCAGTTTAACCACGTGACTAGGAAAGGTAAAGGTAGCCTTTTTAGCATTTTTTTTTAGAAGAACCTTAGGCACAGTCCATTCAGTTTTTCATTTATTAAATATTATATACTAGTCATCTTTAGTTTCACCATTATTTACTGACAATATGAGGGAAGAAAGTATTTTAGAGGAGAGGAAATTTCAATACTTTCTATATTTCAAATGTCAAAAATTTCAAGAAATGAAACCCTTTAGGCTGTTTGCACCAGTGTCATGGCTTCTGTTTATAATTGGGTCATGACATCTGTGCCAGATCTATTACCAAACCGATCCAGATGAATTTCGGCGCTTATAATAGTATGCATTTGTTTTACAGCAAGAATAGCGCACTGTTCTTGCTGTCGAAAAATAGCCGAAACCCTGATAGAAATCACGTAATGCAAGTGTGAACAGAGCCGAAATTGGATGTCTCCTGCTGCTGCTCAGTCCGCTTAATATTTCATTTAATATTGAAAAACGATGAGGGTTGTAGGTTAAAACGAATTCATTTAGATAAAAAATCGACATGTTTGTTCATTCAGCTAGGTGCCCTCCTGTGCCTTTTCCTTGGAGTCTCATTGGAAGGCATTGTATAGACGGATCAAAGTCAGTTAATCACATTCGGTATGACTGCTCCAGGTCACTATATCAGAGGGGAACCGGATTTTAAGAATGTCATGCTAAATAAGCCTTCCCAGCATAGTATAAAAATGAGACTTTGGCAGTATAATCCAGCGTCATCTTTCTAAGTGGTATTATTAATGAACTGTAGGAGACCTTCATGTTGAACTCGTCCTACCTGTCCATTTTTTATGTCACCTACCAGTAACTCACTGCAGTGTATGCCCAAATACAACCATATGCAGATATAGAAAATTCACAACCGCCCGCTTAACATCGATAATTCTTAGTTGACTAAGTTGATTTACTCCTATCCCACAGAAAAAAAGAAAAAGAGCGGAAGCCTCTTAATCACCCTCCAGTAAATTATCTTAGTAAATCTACCCCCTTGTCTAATCGCAGGATAATCATGCTGGAGCTTGACATGGCCGCCCCTCCTCTTATAAATGTGGTGTGAGTCCATTAATTAGAAGCGAGGAAAAAAAAAAGTCATATCCTATTTCTAAACAATAACATGTGTCAGCTCATTACCCGCGAGAGCGAGGCCAATATTGTGCTCAAAGGTTGTTTAATGAATGGAAATGTGAAAGTCCATTTGTCAAGGTAGCGCAAGGTTCCTGTTAGTTTGCAGCCCCCAAATTCATTGTCTGCACGGCCTAGTCATTAGTCATCTCTGTATTAGTATTGCCCTCAGGCAGTCCAGCCCTGCACTACTTCACACCAGCATGACTTTGAAAGCGCACTGTACCGACTTGTAGAATTACCGCTGTTATTTCCGCCTAGCTGGGTCCTAGGTAAGTCCCATCCCCAACTTATCACTCAACTTAATCCTCCTTTTCTGTTTAGCTGCTCCCTGTGACTTTTATGAGCCCTTTCATCTCTACCCCATGCACCAAGTCAGGTACTGTGCTAATATTATTAAGTGAATGACTGGTTGATCATGGATATGCAGAGCTGGAATCGGCGCAGTAGGAGTTAACCTGGAGCCGCGGAGACAGTGTGCGTGTTCACCTATGCGCCGCTGCGCCTTATGTAACAGTCGATTTGTTATCATGTGGATTACAGCCTCGTTTGGCTTCTCTGTGCTACGAGGAGCGCAGGTAACTTAGAAAACACATGGCTTGAGCAATTTGACAGTTTTCAACCACAAATGTTTAGAAATGACATTTTTTGGATAAGAGTGCACAGCTGGAGGCGCTGAAAGTGTGAACTGCCATTTACTTATACGCGGGATGACATTTCCAGTCTCTGCTTTGGTCATAAAGTCCGGCGTAGTTGGAAGTCCCCGGTTATTTTTTAGATTTGATGGCTGGTTTGAGAATTGATTTGTAAGTTAAACTTTTTTTTCCTATCACAGTGATACTAAAAGCCGTATTTAATTTGGCTGTTAAAATACTGAAAGATTTAAATAGCAAAAAATGATGGACATTATACTGTAGCCATTAGGCGCCAGTTACATCAAACATGGAGTGAATTTGGCTTGTCAGCCCCGCATTAGATACAGCTGTATGTATTATTGGAAAACAATCCAGAAAGCTGAAAGGGTTGCATAAGATTAGGAAAAGGGGTCAGCCTGCATTGCTCTTATGTTTATGGGCACCTTGAAATAGTTGACTACCTTTTAGATATCAATGACCTGTCCTCCAGATAGGTCATCAATATGAAATTGGTAAAGGTCCAAAACACTTCAACCCTGCCGATCTGCTGTTTGCAGCTGCAGGAAACATAACAATGGAAGGAGCCAGAAGCAGAAGGCTTGGTACAGTGTGTATGTAGTTCCCGTGAATGGTAGCTGAGCTGCAGTACTTCATCGCAGCCACTACAAAGTGGACAGAACCTATTCTTCTGGCTGTATCCACTGTTATGCTTTTAGCGTTGGCTGTGTCAACAGCAGATCAGCGCTTGTGCTGGGTGTCGGACCCCAACCAATCTGATATTGATGACCAATCGTGAGGTTAGGTCATCAGTACTTAAAAGGTGGTCAACCTCTTCAAAGAGGTTGTATTATCTCAGACGTTGGGGCCATATCGCTAGGGTATGCCCCCAATGTCTGATAGGTGCAGGTCCCACTGCTGGGACCAGCACCTATCTTTAGAACGGTGCCCGCAAAATGAAGGAGGGTGCACCGCGCATGTGTGGTCACCCTCCATTAATTTCTATACTCGGGTCGGCTATTTTCGGCAGTCCCATAGAAGTGAATGGAGTGCAGCCACGCATACATGGGCACCTTCCTTCACTTTGTGGGCTCTGTTCTAAAGATACGTGCGGGTTCCAGAGGTGGGACTCGCACCTATCAGACATTGGGGGCATATCCTAGCGATAGGCCTCCAATGGTTGAGATGATACAACCCCTTTAAGCCTACATGCAACTGCCGCAATGCAGTCTGGTTCCTCTTTATGGAGGTGGGGGGAGGGGGGGAGTAGCAGTCCATTGTGACTATTTTCAAAAGTTCCCAAGAAGAAGTGTAGCCCTAGCCTTAGAGTCTACTTGTTACTTGAGTCTACTATATACCTTTTCCAATGTCTCGCAGTGTATTTGAGATGTAGTAGAGTTATACATTACTGGCAAACATTAGCATTCCACCGCATTTACAGACTTTGACTTTATACTGTATTAGGAGTGTATGAAACATTGACAACAATGTCATTTGAAGATGTTATATGAGCGATAAAATGTTTCCTACCTACTTTTTCACAAAATCCCCTCAGACGGACTGTGTGCTTTTTATGAAATGCCTTTCTCACACCCACTGTGCGTTTCATTCCAAGGAGGCTTACTCACTGGCCTGTTTCATGAGCCAAATTCTACGACTTCATGAGGACAAGCCCTTAGAAACAGAACTGTTTGAATCTTAATGTTTTGTTCCAAGACGCAGTCACATCATTGGACAAGACACTGTTGCCTTAAGTGAAGATGGAGGAGGATTTATTGATGATGGAATATGAAGCTCATGTATATCATGAGCTTCACTTCACTGTCAACTACTAAACTGACTTTTTTGCCCATAGGAACCAGTGAGAATGCAACTGTCATTTTGTATTCTGCTCTTCAAAATGGCTGCCATGGCTTAGCTGGATGAGGGTGTGGCTTTGGGGGAAAGGGCATGACTTAAATTGTGATTTCTAGCTCCACCACAGTTCTGGCGTAAAATTCTGTCTCAAACGAAACCAGCCAATAGTTGGTATAGAGTTAGACGTGTGTCATCATCCAGCCTGAGCCCCGGGTTAATTTTGGTGCAGGTCTAGACAGCTTGTCTAAGTTTTCGCCATTTATAGGATTAGTAAATCTGCTACTATGTGGGAGAAGTTATTGGATTTGTAGTGCTCACCTTCTCCGCCTGCCTTCAAAGCCTGGTCAGCAGCTGGTGATCATTGTGCCAAAGATGTACGTCTTACATAGAAGTGTGGAGTCTTATTTAAAGGCTAAGGTGGTCTTATCCACGTACTGCCATCCTGGGAAGACACAGTAGTGCAGGTGAGTGATGCTATGTGAGTTTGTTGGAATGAGGAGCGAAAAGTAGCTTACTTCTCACATACACCAGGAATAGGGAATAATATGGAGGGAGCATAGAACGGACTGAACATGATTCTTTTAGTATATGTTAGGAGTGTTAATAGACTAATTTCCTTCCACTGATATAGTGATAGACATCTATAGTGTGTGTTACCACTGGGATTCATAATCCTATTCTGATTAACTGGAACTTTACTTATATGTAGACAATCTGTTACCAACCGATCCGTTTTAATTAGGTTGTTAATTGGATGAATGCTCTAAGGCCTCATGCACATGACCCGCATTTCAGTCTGCAAAAAAACGGATCCACAAAATACTGTGTGCATTCTGTATTTTTGTCACTCCTATCAATAAAACGGTAGCTGTCATGCGCAAATAAGGACAAGAACAGGACTCGCTCTGACATTCGCGGATCGGTCACAAAAGAATATCATAGTGTGAATGACCCTTTAGAAATTAATGGGTCAGTGTGCTATCCATTAAAAAAAACAGATACCAAAAATAAGGTTCTGTTCATGAGCTATTAGGGTGGTTTGACACTATGGGAGTCAGTTGTCAAGACTTGTGTTTGTGCACCAGTCTTCATACCCCCCCTGCCGCTGGAGGAGGAGCTTAATTCATATTGAATACATCCTCCAGCAGTCTATGCACCTAGATTGAAACCTGTGCCGGCTCGTAGCTGGCATTGATTTTAGTTATCATTTACACCAGAAAACTGGAGTAGATGATGATAAATGTGCCTGGTATGATGGCCCTGGCCACACTCCTCCACACATCCTTCCTTGCCACGCCCCCTATTTGAAAAGTAGCCAGGGAACCATAATAACGTCACATGCGCTTAGATTTAGACGCAATACTGTTTAAAAAAACGCAAAAAGTGACAGAGGGGGTGAGATATCTCTCCTTATGTCTTTTTTATGAAAACACCTTTTATTGATGGCCTTTTTTAAGCAAAAAACAGCAGCCAGATGTTACATGCTAGCCAAAAGGAAATTATAAAAAATATTTTGTAGTGATCTTTTAAGACTCCTTTCGTCATTTGCACCTTTTTTTTTTAAACAGCACGCTCTGCATGTGTGACTTTTTTCTGATGTTTTCCCATAGACTTTTCCATAGAAAATAAAGTCTATGGCTTAAAACTGCCGAAAAACACCTGAACATGACCTTTTTTACATGCAAAAAAATAAAATAAAAAAATAATCACAAAAGAAACGTAGTACAGCAGCAACTTATACCAAAGAATGGCCACATGAATATATATGCATAGACTTCCATTGTTCTGGAAACGGTCGTGTGACAGACATTAAAAAAACAATTGTGTGAATGCAGCCCGATACAGTGTGGACCCTTTATGGGAAATTTGCCGCGTCATTTATGGCTTCCACTAACTTTCATACCAATATCTAATCGCTGTGCTAATATAAAGTAATCTGGCATTGAGTAATGTGTAATGAAGCTTCATGCTGTGTAATATATAGTTGGTAATATACAGGATCATGTAATCCCATTTCCATAGGAATGCTACAGTGAATGGATAACTACCACCTATAGGCCCGGTGGGAATGGTGTTCTTACTCTACCTCATTGGTAGGGCTGGTTATAAAGAAGTGGCTACTTGTGGTCCTAGCCGACCCGGCCTTCCTTTTAAATGAGCACAAGTAGATGTAAATGTGTGGAGCGATGATATTGATTACCACAAATTGATGGACAGATGTATTTCTGAAATGACTAGGAATAGTGATTGTCCCGAGGGACACTTATTGAGCTAGGTTTTGTATCGACAAAATTATTAATCAAGACTGAGGCTGGAATGAGGAGCCTACTCCTCACATACACCACGAATGGAGAGTGTAATGTACAGTGGGGTCATCCCCATCACCTTATGTTGGGGTATTGCTATTTATGCTTTTCCTATCACTTCTGCAGGGGCATGACAAGTGACAATTTATGATCACAGATGAGTCCATGGGAATTCTACTCAAGGGTCGAGTTGCTCTTTGTGAAGAAGGTCCATCTGCTTCTTCTAAAAACATGCACACCTGTCTGTTGCTTCTCAGCATGGATGTGATTTTCGCAAATGCATCAGATTCTGTGAGTTTCTAAGTTTGAAGAGGTTCCCTATTAATGTAAGCATCCCATTTTATCTTGACTTATATCTTATTGTCAAAAATGATGAGTTTCTCCTACGAAAGTGTCTGTAATAATATCATTGCTGGGTGTTTTATGGGTCACTGTGGCGGTATTACTGGTATTATGGCACACTTTTTGGTTGTCTGGCTAATGTTATGCTTGTCTGGATTCATTTGGGCAGTGTGGATGATATTATGGGGCAGTGGTGTATTATCACAGTACTATGGTTGCTGTCACGAGGGCACGATATTTCGTATTTGGGCAATATGACTGATGGATGACGATATATGTGTGCTGAGGATGGTATTATTTGGGCACCATGGACCATATATACACTATATCTAGTATGTACTGATATAATGGCAACCCTACCAATACTATTATACTGTATTTGATTGACTTTTTGCACCATTACTATATTAGGATTGTAATGTACTTTGTGCTTCAGTCCCCCACCATTTCAGTAACTCTGCTTGTACTTGACTTGTTGGGTTTATCTGAGTTTTCTTGTCTGTTGTAAAGAGTAATGACTCTGTCTGTGTTAGCTGGCCATGAATAGGACAGGTTTTCAGCCCCTGGATTCCATACACTGACAGCAAGCAGATATGTTGAAAACGGTGGGACATTGGAAGAAAAGGCACATTAAAAGTTATGTGTCATTTAAATTATTTTTTTTTATTATAAAAAACAAACAAAAAAAACCCCACATTTGACAGTTCATAGTGACATGTCAAAAGTCTTGGTCAGTATGAGTTAGGGTGCTGAGACCCCCACTGATCATAAAGATTATCAATAGAGCTCAGCCGGGTGCTGTTCCTCCTTAAAGGGGTTCTCCGAGAATTAAGAAAATGAAAAAACTTAAAAATTACTTTAGTATAAATATTTACTCAAATACCTTTCATTATTTATAATGGTTCGTTTTGTCTGGGGAGCAATCATCGGGGGAAACAAAATGGCCGCTGTCCCATTAGTTCACACAAAACTTGTCCTAATCACACAGGGGGACAAGTTACTTCAGAGCACTGAGCTAAAGAGCTGCCTCATCCTCCTCTCTGCTCTACTTGTCAGGAATTAGGATCCTGAGTACAGATGATCTTCAGCTGCATCTTTGTAGGAATGTTACAAGGTTCATGAAGGGACATGAAGTACAGAGATAACAGATAGGACAGACTGTGGTAATGTGGAGCTGTGGAAAAGGAGACTGCATACAAGTGCTGCTACTCGTTTGTTACACCCCACCCTCCTCTCTGTACTTCATGTCTCCTCATGAACTCCATTCCTACAGAGATTCAGCTGAATATATTATCAGCTATATTCAGGATCATAATCCCTGATAGGTAGGAGAGGAGGCAGAGGCAGCTCTTTACCTCAGTGTTGTGAAATAACTTGTCCTCCTGTCTGATTAGGTCAGGTTTTATGTGTACTAATAGGACAGCGTCCATTTTATATCTCCTAATGATTGCTCCCTAGACAAAATGAGCCATGAAAGGTATTTGGGAATATATTTATAATAAAGTAATATTTAAGTATTTTCATTTTCTTAATTCCCGGAGAATTCCTTTAATAGCTGAAGATAGTTTACTGTTAAGCCAGCGAGGAGAGCCGGCACCCGACTGAGCACAACTGCCTCCTCGTTTTAACAATTGGTTGGGGTCTCAGCGCTCAGACCTCCATTGCTCAAAACTTTTGAGATGTCACTATGACATGTGGAACATTTTTGAAATGACCTCTAGGATGTTAAACGGTTCATTTCTATGAAAGTATATAATACATTACTGAAATGTGCCCCCAAGCAGCATGAGAGCCAGTGACATACCTCTTGGGGGAGACGTCGCCCATTGTGGCCAGTCATACTGGAAGTTCACAAGCTAGGAGGACCTAAACGTTTAAAAGCTGGACAACCCCTTTAACTCATCAAAAGCCATTGAAAAAAGTCAAGTTAAAATCAGCCTGTCGTGTCTGGCCGTCATAGTTCAACCAGGAGACCACTGCAGCCATCGCTGCAGAGGAGGGGCTGTGAGCAGAGAGCTCTGAATCCAGTGCAAGTGCAGGAGCAGAAGCTGGTAGAATAAAACCTCATATTCACACTACTCCTGACAATAAAAGCTCCACAAAACATATGTATGTACTGCTCTCTCCAGCCCCTTCCTAGTGCTGTCGGCAGATTAGCTGATAGACTCCCTTTAGTGGTAATATTTTCCATATCACTGTAAGGGCAGATTGTGTCACATTGTATAAGGACCTTCTCCACTGACTAAGGTAACACCTGAGCTGATTAATGAAATAATACAGGTGTCAAAGAGGAGGAACTGCAAGCAGAGAGCACTTCACACTGAAGCATGAAAATAAGACTTCAAAATAAGACTTCATATTCACACTAATTGTGAGAAGAAAAAGTCTACAAAAGCTAATTTTGCACTGCTCTCTCCAGCCTGTACATAATGCTGTCAGCAGTTTAACATGGCCAAAACTGCTGACAGACTCCCTTTAACTCCTTCCCAACTGCTGCCATACATATATGGCGGACATCGGCTCTTTAAACATGGAAGCGGGCGCCATAGTTGCCAGATTTCTGCTGTTTCACACAGCATACACCTGGGGCTAATGCCTGCGATCAGGAATAACACCGTTCGCAGACATTTAACCCCTCAGATGCCGTGGTCATTTTTGACCATGTAATCTGAGCAGGCCTTTCCCCGTGAGCACTACGCTTATGGGACCCGAACAGCTCCCCTGCACAGTATTCGTGGGAATCGTTCATTCATTGTGGTAACCTCGGTATCTCCGAAGGATCTGAGGCTACCACAGGGATAGTTCCCATACGTCTAGGCTGATCATATCTGGACACAATTATATTTTTTCAAACATTAGAACACTGTTCTTGTTAGGTTGGTGTGGTTATAAAGGTTTCTTCACAAAAGGGTTACAGAAAGCACTTCCTCAGCACAGGTTTAATTGAGGTGCAGCACATATTTTAGAACTGTTATTGGTAAACTGAAGTCTATTGTGGAAGAGTGTGCCCTGGAGCATAATGAGAGGACAGGTACTGATAGGAATGTTTTTCTCCTGAATGTTGTATTCCAGCAATGGGACTCCTGGAGTTGTGCTAATTTGGAGGGAAGAGGGGGGTGTTATTAGAAAACAGAGACGTTTAGTGTTCCTTTGCCTAGCTATTGAGAAACAGTTAATGGTAAGTGTAGGCAATTTGTATTTGCTTCAGGGAATCTTTGAGACTCATATGAAGGTGGCCGTACAAATGACTTTATGATCTGCCAAAATGTGAATTTGGTCAATAATTGAAACTCGTCCAATACAAACGATCCGACCAGACTAAACAGCATATAAAACAAGAAAAAAGTTTGCGCAAATTGGCAAACGATCAGCTATGCCCAGCCATACACGTGTAGTTTCACAGCCAGAAAATCCGACCTGACAGAGCACATTGAAATGATGGTCAGCTGACATGGTAAAAACTGGCTATTTTAGAAGATCTTATGTCTAAGGACAGCTGAGAGTCCCTTCTAGTTTTACATATTGATGAGCGATCCTTTGGAAAGGTTATCTATATCACATCGGACAAAGGTCATATGTTTTCTAGGGTAGGTTCATTAATAAATAAAATCCAGATAACCCCTCTCAGACTTGTAATATGCATTGTGTTTTTATCTTTTCTAAGATGTTATATCTTGTGGAAGTTTTGCCTTAAAATTCTGTTGAAATGCTTTTTTGGTGTTCAAAATGCCCAGTTGGACTGATCTGAAGTTTCCAGAAGTAATCACCCAACTTTGTTTTTAGACATAGTAAAGAATTTGGCAAATAATTTTCAACCCTTTTGACATAATTATTGGCATGACTTGGTGTTAAAAAGCTACAAATTTTGGCGCACAACATTTTTGTACAAATTTGTGACTCTCATTGGCACAGATTTGTTTTTCTGACACGGAGAGCCAGAGAAGTGCCTAATTTCCTGAGAGGCCTGTGCCTTTTAATACATTAGACGTCTCTCACTCCAGTGTAGATTACATCAAGACTGGCGTATGATACATTTCTCCCATAATCCTCCATACAATGCAGGTAAAATGCCTTCAGTTACTTGTAAGTGACTTTTATAATATAAGGAATTATAATAATAACTAGTTTCTGAGCTGCATAATGTGTGCTGTGATATCATCCTTTTCCCCAAATTTAAGGTTTTTACCTATAATGCTGTAGTAAAAAAAAAAAAAAAAACAGGAAGCATTTTGCAGTTCAATAGTCTGGTTGTGAAAACCTGAAGTCTTCAATATGAGGAAACCTTATTGTGATAAGAAGCCCATCTCCTCTTCAGGTCTTATCTGCACACACGTGCTCCACATGCAGAATGCTTTTACCTAATTCTAAGATTTTCTAGTTTTTTTTCCAAAAGCACAGACAGTAAAACACCGGCTAGTACTGAGGAAGGTATTCCATCGTGGTCATGGGTATCATAAGACTTCTTAAAGGGAATCGGTCACCAGAATTGTTCTGAGGGAAGCCTCAAGTAGTGACAGAGATTCTTTTTCCGTGGCTGGCTCACTTTTTTATTTCTGCATGGTGAGCGTCTTCACCTACCTTCCTATGGCTAATTGATAGCTTTCTTCCCATACTGTGCGTTATGTATTTTATGTGTGTCTGAGTATAATAACGTATGTATACACTCAAGTTTTCATAAATGCAATTTTGCATTGAATGAGCACTAAAGGAAACCAGGATTCTTGAAGTCCCTCAGATCGGAAATATCCTGTGGCTCCTAAATCAACTGCATAGTAGAAACATTCATGATAGAATTATTTTCCTATCATGCAAATGTATCAGAGTTGGCACTAGAAAGCGTTGGTGAGGCCTGGCACACTACCTCATTTCATCTCTGGCCTTATAATAGCTTATAGCTTATAATAGCTGACGTTCCTTCAAAGTCCGGGGCTGCAGGTGGACACTAGACACTTACTCTACAGTACTTTGATGAAATGTTATACTAACTTGGCACAAGATACCGATGATGCATCTTGCCTAGAGAATAACGCAGTGACAGTTTGATGATTGTTCCTATATTGATTTAATAGCGAAAAACTTTTTGTATCTTACAGCGCTCTACACGGGGAAGTTGCAAGTTATGAGAAGAAAATATGGAGGCACAATCTCACAACACTACCATGAGTGAAAAGAAGAAAGTGGAGAACTCTATAGTGAAAACTCACACTAGGACAGACGTGAGTGAGAAGGCCGTTGCTTCCAGTACAACCTCTAATGGTAAGAGGAAAGCATGACATCTAGTCACAGACGTATAATGTTTTGAAAAATAGACATCTGTTCAGGTAAAGGTATATAGTCTTAAGCTGGCCATAGACATGAGCTAGAAGAACGTTGATGATTGAACAGCAGTTGAATAATCATCTGGTGAATTATCTGTTCACAGAAATGGCCATGGTTTATTTCTTGATGAGAGCTATAGAGCTGGTCGTAGAATCCAACATTGTAGGCTGTGTGCATAGACATCTTGAATTGTGAAGACATCTGGAAGGCTGTTTCGGCATATATGCTGAAATCCGTTGCGTGCAACAACTTTTGTCTAGCCAAATCCTGCCATATATTCCAGGGAGTGGCCGGTTCTCCGCCACTTCCCATTATAGTCAATGGGGTCCGATGGACAGGCGGCACTTTATAGCTATTCCGGATCCAAAGAACTATGGCAGGCTGTTCTCTGCCAGAACAGCCTTCTGGATGCCTCAAATGCTGGTGTGAAACCAGCCTAAGTCTGAGTTCCCACCTGCATTGTGAATTCTGTTTCAGAAAAATAGACTTCAAGTTGTGACGGATCACTCACTTTGAGTCTATAGTGAATGTAGTTCATGGAAAAATTAAAGAATTCAGGAGTGGATTTAATACTTTCCTATATCCCAAACGATGACATTATTTATGGTAGCACCTCAGGCCATCTATGTTCTTCAGGCATTAGAGAACAACATATGCCATACCTCAGTATATTGCCCTATTTAAACAGCACCTTGACTGTTCAACCGTGTAAAGAAAGAAAGCTGAGTTCTCAGTGGTGAAAGAGACCTTTCCTTTTAGGTCATTTCTTTGAGAGCCAGGTGTGCCTCATTGTCTGCCTTTCAACCTAACTTCGTAGAATTGTAACTTAATATTCCTCATTTTCATACATCACTGCCTTAATAAAGCTTGATTTGATTGCACACTGACCACTGCCTCTGTAAGTTGCTGAGTATTCTGGAGCAGAGTACGTTCAAACAGGACATAAATTGCATCAGAAAAATCCAGCAAATCCACTCCAAAATCTGCAACAAAAACTCCACGGTGGAAATCCACAGCCTAAACTGACATTCTGTGGCTTTAAAATCTGTACCACAAGTCATCTTTCAGGCAGATTCAGTGCTGGATGAGGTTTGTGTAAATCTCATTCACTTTGCTGCTACTGTAGAATGCTGCAGATTTTCCACCTGCAGTTCCACGGCAGATCATTTGCAGCGTATGCGCCCTTGGATTTTCTTATTTGTTGTAAAGTTGTTCTGAGAAGACTGATCTCCAATCAGTGTTGTGTAGAGACATTTCCTGGAAAAGAAAATTCCTTTTCACTGCAACCTCCCACACTACAGTAGAGTGTTCTTAATATTTCAGAAAACAGTTGAATGTTCTGAACCAAATAAAAATGATGCACTATACATGGCAATACAATCCTGCACAACCACTTTGCTGCCCATAGGATCTTGTAGGCCTATACTATATCTACCTCTGCTTGACATTGTAGGAAAAAAATGTAGCATTGATCACACACTGATTTACAGAGCTAGTCAACTCTCATGCCTCTGTCACACAATCGTTACGGATTCTCTCAGGATCTCTTCAGGAGAAAACGGATGATTTTGCGACCAAGTTTAGTCAGTTTTGTCTGTGAAGAAAAAAATGAAGAATAACAATCTACATCTCAGTGAAAAATGCATTCCATCCGAATGGAATCCGTTTTTCACTGAAGCCCCATTGACTTCCATGGAACCAGAGCTGTGTAAAAAAAATGCAGAATATACAACATGCTGCAATTTTTCCTGATCGCAGAAATAATGCGTGAAAAATGATGCTATGAGTTTGCTTCACACATCACACCCGGACGGAAAACTTGCTTGTGTGAAAGAGACCTTAGAGTCTTAGTTAAAACCATACATATTTCTTTTCGTGTTTTTCACAGGAATCCCCATTTTTAAGGTTCCACAATTGGACCCCCCACCCAATCAGACATTTATCCCTTAGGGCTCATGCACACAACCGTAGTTTTGGCCCGCATCTGATACGATTATTGCGTATCGAATGTGAAATCAGTCATCTCAATGGGTCCACAAAAGAGGCCACATCCATTTGCCCTGTGAAAAAATAGAACATGTCCTATTCTTGTCGATTTTACGGACAAGGATAGGACATTTCTACAGGAGAAAAAAAAACATGGCAGCATGCGCTCGGCCAGGATCCATGTTTTGCGGATCCTCGATTTGCCATGTTCATGAGCCTTTATCCTATGGATAGGAGATAATTTCTAAACTCGGTACCCCTCCTTTAAATTCACAGTCATTGATTCATTGATTGTACTACATGTATGGATTAAAGAGGAACACATGGTTAAAATCTACTGTTGAAACCTTTTTACTGTTCAGTACATGAGGTGATGGGGGAGATGGAAATAACTTTTTAGCAGCACTTAATCCATGCCAATTCCCAAATCTGATACTGCTGTATTAATCAGATTTTTCTAAAAAAAAATGTGTTTAGGTGGAGAATCTCTTTAACACAATCTACTAGCTCTAATCACTCTTGATGAAAGTCATATTAGAGATCCTCTGTAAAGGTGACCACACGTTTCTTTATATTAGACATGTGACTGTCATGAGAATATCGTTCTGCAATTTACTTTACTGCTTGAATGGAAAAGCTATGCCTGTTGTCTCCAGCATCCTCTATGTATTTAGTCTTTTCCACCATCAGAGTGTACCAGAAAATAATTACCTGTTTCAGATTTCGTGATGTAGTGTTTCGGGAAAATGCTTCTGAAGGTCCAAGATTTATCATTTCCGATTTTTTAATTAAATACTGATTCCATAACGAAAGTAGATGGACAACTCATTTTGCATACATGCTAATGAAATTATATTTAATGAGTTATAGTTCATTATGCGCAGGAATGAAAATATATTCAGTTAATGCAGTTGCAGGGTAATTTTAGGCACAATCTTGTAAATTACTGTATAACTTTTCTTTTTTTTTACAGCTACAAACATTTGTAGCTTTCGTGGTGTTTACTTCATTTCACTTCAGTTTTTAGCTTTAGTGAAGAGGAAAGTCTTTTCCTTGACCTTGAGAAATTTACTGTACTTTACCTTTAAGACTATTTATATTGTCAAGTTATCATGACCATTGACCTTTAAAGCACCCTTCAGGCTCCCCCTTGCTAAGGCTTGTTTGCCTATAGTACCCGATGATCTTCTTTTTCTCACTGGTGGTTTTGTCCTTGTACTGTACATCTGGTCTCCATGCACTGACTTTCTAATGAACGTGTGCTGGGCAGGTCAATCGGAGGAGTCAGAGCGGCAGCAGGAAGGAAGGAACAGTAGTCTGAACCAATGATTAGGCAGGAGGTGTGCCCCAGACTACCTCAGACTCCGTGTAGGCACTGTAGCTAAACTGTAGTCACAGATCATAGTTCTGCCCTAATGAAGCTAAAGAGCATCTAAAGGTGGATTTAGACGCATCAATAATCGTCCTGCAAACGGTTGTTCTCGATCATCTGGCCGTCTAAATGTGCCGCCGATCACCCGATGAACAAGTGAAACGCTTGTTCATCAGCTGATACTATAGTTTATGCAGGCACCACTGATCATGGCTTCTGTGCAGCAGAGTGTGTGGTCGAAACAGCGATCTGCTGCTCAGAAGCCATGATTCTATATGAGAGCCTCATATAGTGAAGGAGATCGCTGCTTGGAAATGTGTGGTCTCCTTCACGGAATGAGCAGCCGACTGTCGGGAAAGAACGCTTCCTTCCCAACAATCTGCCTATCTAAATCCACCTTAAGCGTCAAGAAGATAAATAGCATTCAAGCATCCCCTGTAGGTTCTGAGTTAGGTTACTTTCACATTTGCGTTTTACTTTTCTGGTGTTGAGATCCGGCAGAGGATCTCAATACTGGAGAAAAAACGCTTCCGTTTTGTCCACATTCATTGTCAATAGGGACAAAACTGAATTGAGCAGAACGGAGTGCATCAGAATTCATTCCATTCCGTTTGGTTGTGTTCCCCTACCGGACAGAAAACCGCTGCACGGTTATCTCAGACACAATAGAAAATGGATCCGTCTTGGCTATTTTAAAGATAATACAACCGGATATGTTTATAACAGATGCAGATGGTTGTATTATCAGTAATGAAAGCCGGATCAGGCAAAAACGCGAGTGTGAAAGTTGTCTTACAAATATCTAGTTATAAATATATCCAAAAAATAAAAAATTAACAGCAGCACAGCCTTCAATAGTTGTAAAAAACACAAATGATGAGGCAGCACTCCAGGCTTGGTGTAGGGTGGTTGACCCATTTATTTCCCCTGCTGTCTCATCATTTGCGTATTTTAGTTATAAATATAAATATCTAGTTTAATTTTGTTTGTTCAAGTTATAAATCAGGGAAAGGTTATCCTTGGCCAAATGACTGTAATTATTGACTGACTCAGATTACAGCATTTGTTCAGTGAACACAGGTAAACCCTTAATTAACCTTCTGAATATAACACATTTGGGGTGCCCACAGAGTCTTTTTTTCTAGTGTTTTAAAAATGTATATTAAAACGCCAGCATTTTTTTTCATATGCAACAGATTTTTTTATGGCATTTTTAGTGTCATTTTTTATTCCAGTATCACTTTTATGTGTGTTCTTTCAAGTCCTAATCCTATGACAGAAACACCAGAAAACCAGCATACCCAGACCATGCTGCATTTTAAGTAAAGCCACTTACCAAAAAAGGCCAACGAAATGTAAAAAAAAACAAAATGGATTTTGTGTAGCGTGCTTTTATTTCACTATAGACTTCTAAGTAACATCTGATTGCAAAAAAAATTTTGAAAAAATGCCACAAAAAATTAGGTCTTTAAAAATAAAATGCTGTACGAGAAACGAGCTTAAAGATGATAATGTTAGAAACTGAGGAACCTGGTGCATGCTGTTCTTTGCTTTCTTCAGTGCAAGCTATAAAAGTGTCATATGAAAAATGAAAATCAGGCATAATATAGTACATGATAATCTATTTCTAACAGCTAGAACCAGCCCTGTGCCTCACATCAATCCAGATTCATTGGTCCAATTGCTCTGCTAGATTCAGTTCCCCCTGGCAGTTTAGGGGACGTGTCCTTACTGCTGCAGTTCTCTCCCTATCACAGTTCAGGAGTTGTGTTTTTTCTCAGGGGACGTGTTCTTTCTTCTGTAGCTTCCCCCCATAATGTCACAGCTTCTAACAGTAGATACAGCTGGTGGCAGTTGAAAGATGGAACTCAGCATGTGCGACCACCTCAGTAGGCGGACATGACAATACTATACTGATTAAACACCAGGGGGTGCCATTATAATGAAGTAAAGAAAAGATCTCACAAGTGGAGTATTTTTGTAAGAGAAAGAAAATTACAAAATAATAACATTTAGTTGTGCCACAACCCCTTATAAGGCTGCTGATAATTTAATGTGTATGAGACCAGCCCAATATTCCCCTTAAAATTTGCAATGAGGGAAAGAAGGAGTGGACATTTTGATTTAAACATGCTCAGTCCTGGGAGATAAATGTTGCCAGAAGTGTCGACTATCTCTACTTGCATGTTTATGGGGGAGATGGGAGAGATAGCTGTCTACCAAAAGATTGTGTATTTAGGCTAAGTTCACGTCAGCAGTTTCATATTTCTTATCTGTTAGGAGACGCTTTGGAGCTTTCAAAGTTACAGTCCTTAATGTAAAGCTGTATTCAGAGTCTGCAGAAAAAAGTAGCAAAATACCCCATTACACGCCATACAGAAGACTCAGTGTTACCCTTGTATGCAGAACTGATTTCTGAGCTTTTAAGGGAAAACTTGGTACCTCACTGATCAGGCACCTGAAATGCATAAAATCAAATATAATGCAGAATATTTGACTTCTACATTTGTTATTTCTACATTCTTCTATGAACCTTTTTTCATATATTTCTAGAAGTCGGTGACTGAATATGAATGTTGTATTGCACTGTGTTTTTTTTTTTTTGAAGGGTTCACAAATTTATGAATGATAGCTCATACAGTAATAGTCAAAACATCCCACATACCCATACCGGTTTGAGTCACGAATGCTGAGGTCTATATGGAGAGAAGAATCCTAAGAAAAGGGATACAAAGATAACACTGTTGTAATAATGCAGAAGGATGTGTAGTAGAACTAGTATATAAAAAGGAAAAAGAAATAAAATTGTTTGTATACAGTGTGTACTTTGTGAACTATGCAATTTTTGATGTTTTATATCCATGTTTATTACTTGCTATAACCAATGCATGGTAATAAATTTTATGTGGTCTTTTGAAGGCCTAACTGACTGATACCATTTTTGTAAGACCTGGAAAAGTTAAGTTCGAGTCCAATTATTAAATCTTTGGAGGCCATTCCCAAATGGTCGTGTAAATGGTAGCTTCATCCTGCGTTCTTTCATCTCTTTCCCTGCTCTCCTGGCTTGACAGTTGAAAAGCTCTGACTGTGCCACACAATGGTTTGATTGGTTTCTCTGGGGGAGGCTTTTCCCTGCCTCATCATTCGCCAGGCAGGTGGACCAGAAAGTCTCTTGATTCTTTTGTTGCTTCTCAAAGTCCGGGGGTCTTTGACTGAATAAATCCGCCGTCATGGGATAATTTGCTAAAAGGAGACTGAAAGATTTGAGAGAAAAGCCTCACTACTTGGGTGCTGAATTAATGAAATAACTTGGGCCCTGGAGTTTGCAATTGAAAAATCACCAGGAATGCTATGAGGGGCGGAGACCGACTTCAGAATGCTAGTCTTTTATTCCCCATAATAAGCTAGAAAGGCTTTCTGTGATGTAGCTAAGTAAGTTGGCTCGTCTGGCCTCTGGTTATTTGCATTTTAACACTGTAGGAAGGGAAGCCCTTTTGCGAGAATAAAAGCCGCTCGCAAGCAGTGTCTACCTACTCATTAGATTATTGCAAGGGGATATAAGGAATCGCACATGACAGAACTTAAGGCTGAGTTAACCCTGGATGAAAAGTAATTTACAGATAGTCTGTCCTTAGCCATATTTGTAGCCCGATAAGGTTTCATTTCAGAATGGATAGGCGACATTTCCCCTTACGGACCCATTCTGCGACACCTGTGATAACAGCTCTCAGATCCTAATTGAAAATGGTTTCAAAATGGATTTTCACTTTCCTCTGTCTGAGAAAAATATTGAATGGGCTCCAAGCTGCCACAGAGAGTCTCAGACCTTGGCGTGTGGAGCAGTAAAGCCGGGATCATCTTTCAAAACCGTGTCGATGACATGTCAGTGCGGCTATAGGTCTTATTAATGAACTCATTGATCATTTGATGAGGGAGATAATACACAGGATCCTTCCGCTATTTAAAAATCACATCTCCACAAACAGTTTAAAGTGGGAATGCAAGCAGCGATTAGGAGGGCACAAACCATGCAGCGAGGGGAAGCGCCTCCTTAGACGACTGAGCGGTGATTTGAAGATAATGATGACGGTAATAACTATTATTATTATCATCATCACTATCATCATCATACAATTAGCTCACAAACTCTCTCTTGTTGTCCCTCAGTTCCGGAATGTGGCTTTTTTTTCGGGGAGGGATAAGTTTTCATAGGGGAAATGTTACGGGCTTCTCATATTTCACTTTGAATTGTCTCTTAGGTGTTTCGCCATTCTCTGTGCTAGTGTGGGTCAATTCATCCCCTATTCAGAGCTTGAAAGAAGATCTGTGATCAAAGACTGCAGTGATGTCACTGATCTCTGGTGATTGATTGGGAACAGAAGTTTTGCAGCATTTTGCATGTCTTCCTTCTTATCACATAAAATCCATTAGCATCTCATTTTAGAGCTCTCACAAAATAACATTTAAGTTGTGTGTGCTTCATTTTTTCGTTAAGTTATTAATGTAAAAGTCCTAACTTAATTTACCTCGCTCAGTTTTTCCACAAAAATAATATTTTATTTACCAGCTTCCATGTATGTGTATATGTTACATTGTGCATGTTTTACATTCAGTTCTACTGGGTAATTATTCCTACCAGGCTTCATCCGTTGTTATGCTTTATGCAAATTTTATGCAGGACCCCAATTTCTCATTTTAAAAATGTTAAACATTCTTGCACAGACAACTATATGATAAATGATGCCCAACAGAGTAGTGCAAAATAAAAAATTTTCAAACCTGTAATCTCGCAGCATTAATTTTGGGATATCTCAAACCAAGAGGAAATGTGTGTGTGTCTATATATATATATATATATATATATATATATATATATATATATACCAGTGGTTCTCAACTCCAGTCCTCGGGACCCACCTGCCAGTCAGGTTTTCAGGATTTCCTTAGTTTAGACCAGCTGATATAATTAGCGTCCATCCATCAGGACTTACCACAGGTATTCATTCTGTGGGATATTCCTAAATCCTGACTGGCAGGTGGGTCCCGAGGACTGGAGTTGAGAACCACTGATATATACACACACACACACACACTGTATTTTTCGCTCTATAAGATGCACCTGACCATAAGTCGCACCTAGGTTTTAGAAGAGGAAAATAAGAGAAAAAAAACATTTTTTATCAGACCACAGCTTAGATCCCCAATTTTCATCAGACCACATTCCTCATCAGACCTCAGATCAGACCCTCAAATCAGAACCCAAATCTTCATCAGACATCAGATCACACCCCCAGTCTTCATCAAACCCCAGTGCTCATCAGACCTCAGACCAGGCCCCCAATCTTCATAATACCTTAGATCAGTTCGATAAGACATAAAATAAATAAAAAACTTAACTCTCCAGCTCTGGATGGCTCCGCCACTCGGGAGATCTTGCACACTGCACTGTATCATGAGGTTGCACATAGAGAGCGGTGAGTAAAGCCAGCACCAGGAGCAATACATTTATTGTTCCCTGCTCCTACTGTGTACTAATGAATGCTTCCATATTGGAAGTGCTCATTTCTATTCGCTTCATAAGATGCACGGCCATTTTCCCCCCAGACTTGTTTTTCCACTTACAGATGATTTGGAGGCCAACTCAACACCTCAAACTCTTTGCCATGTTGTGCAAATTGTTCCTGAACATTTTTGCTGTGTGGAAGGTCACATTATGCTGCTGAAAGTGGTCACTTCCATTAGAGAATACCACTGCCATGAAGGGACATGTGCTTTATCCGTTTGTGTAGGAGGTATGTGTCAAAGTAACATCCACATTCCATGGTTTTTCAGTAAAACATTGCCCAGAGCATCACAGTGCCTCCACTGTGTTGTCTTCCATCCCATAATTGATCCTGGTGCCATTTGTTCGCTATGTAAGTGACATACATATACCCGGCTTTCTACATGATGTAAAAGATAACATAAGTCAGCAGATCAGGCCACCTTTTTACACTGTTCCATGGTCCAATTATGACCATGTGCCCATTGTAAACCCCTTGTATAGCATAATGCACCATGCTACACTGCAAAAATCATTCAGGAATAATTTGAAGAACATGACAACTTTGCTCAATGGAGGCCCCACCACCCTACTTACCAAACTTACACAAATGATCTGCTGCTAATATTTTGGTGTTAGATACGACAGGATGTCTTTACAGTTTCTGGAGTCCAAGCTTGGAAGGGTCAGAGCTTTTTTGGTGGCGGGAGAGGGGGCCTACACAAAATTTGGCAAGTGGTTCTAATGTCATGGCTGATCTGTGTTTGTTGCTACCGTTCAGTACAAAATTTCCGGTGACAGCATATCATATCCATATGGGAATGCAATGCACTGAGATTGGTCTGAATCTCCTGGATGTCACCAATTGCTAGTGCTATACTCCAAATTCCATACCTTTTGTATATAAGGTTAAGTGTAGCCCCATAATATACACTAAACCCTGTTCTCGTTGCCAACAACTGATATAGGGCATGGTCTATTTCCATGCCTTTCTTCCAAATTTATTTCCATGCATTTTATATCAACTAGTTCTGTGAACTAGTTGATATTAGATGCATCTATAGGTGGAATACCATAGAGGAGCCTATATGGACATGATACATACAAGATGCTGAAGTCCTCAAAATTAATTCTCAGGACTGAATGTTTGGCCTTGTGCACACTGGAGCTTTTCTTGATGTGTACATTTAACAGAAATCAATAACATTTCTTGTAATCTTTTGATCTTGACATTGTTCCCATGTTATAAAATAAACATTATATATACATGTATGATCACTGGGGATATGACCACTGGAACCCCATGGATCACAAAGGTGGGGGTCTCAGAGTCCCCTGTGTGAAGGAAGTAGTAGTGTACATCCATGACTACTTCACCATTCATCGTAACTGGCTGAGTGCTATCTCCGTCAGTCTCACACACAGTGAATGGACAGTGGTCACATCTGTGCACCCCCATTCTAGTGATTGTTGGTCGTTGTGATGGTCGAACCCCTAGTGTAGGGTTGCACGATATATCGAAAACTCGGTACGGTTTCGGTACCTAGTGCGGTACCGAAGCTCGATACCGAGTTTTCTTGCAGTCCGATACTTAGAACATGGCGCGCGCATCACTTTAATGCGTTGCCCCATGTTCTAATATTGGCCTGCCGTGCTGCCGCGCTGCCAGGGCCCCCGCACCCCCCTCAGATCAGCCCACCCAGGTCCCAGCCACTTAAAAAAAAAATCATACTTACCTGTTCTGGTAAGCAGCGTCAGGTCATAGTGAGCGCCGGCAGGCAAGAGAGTGGAGCGGGGAACTTGAGGACAGCGGCGGCCAGAACAGGTAAGTATGATTTTTTTTAAAGTGGCTGGGTGGGTAATAGATGTTGGGGTTAGTGCTGGCCTGCCATACCGGCAAGCACTAAGCCCAGTATTAGTAATCAGGGCCATCTGTAGATAGCCATAATTACTAAAACTGTAGTATTGTAAAAAAAAATACACACACACCAGTATAAAACATTTTATTGAAATAAACACTCCCCCAGACCCCTGTTTGACCATTTTATTAAAAAAAAAAAAAAAAAAAACTGGTCCGACGTAGTCCTCTGCATTCACGACCCTGAAAAATAGAAAACAAACACACAAACACAGACCACTTACCTCTTCCTGCACTGGGATAATACACACAGCGATGTCACTGTACTGGCATAATAAACACAGCGATGTCACCGTACAGGGATAATAAACACAGCGATGTCACCGTACAGAGATAATACACACAGCGATGTCACTGTACAGGGATAATAAATACAGTGATGTCACTGTACAGGGATAATAAATACAGTGATGTCACTGTACAGGGATAATACACACAGCGATGTCACTGTACAAAGATAATAAACACAGTGATGTCACAGTACAGGGATAATACACACAGCGATGTCACTGTACAAAGATAATAAACACAGTGATGTCACAGTACAGAGATAATAAACACAGTGATGTCACTGTACAGGGATAATACACACAGCGATGTCACTGTACAAAGATAATAAACACAGCGATGTCACAGTACTGGGATAATACACACAGTGATGTCACAGTACAGGGATAATACACACAGCGATGTCACAGTACTGGGATAATACACACAGTGATGTCACAGTACAGAGATAATACACACAGTGATGTCACCGTACAGGGATAATAAACACAGTGATGTCACTGTACAGGGATAATAAACACAGTGATGTCACTGTACAGAGATAATACACACAGTGATGTCACTGTACAGGGATAATAAGCACAGTGATGTCACAGTACACCTGTGCAAACAAGGCCTGGGGGACCAAGATAAGGCTAGGGGCTACACTGAAAAGGGCCAGTGGCGCACAGATAAGGGGTAAGGGGCAGGGTCACAAGCAAGGTCCTGGGGGGGAAGGGGGGGGGGTGAGGGGTGCACAGATAAGGGCCAGGGTGGCGCACACAGGGGGCAGCAGAGACGACAACCAGAGAGGCACAGACAAAGAGGGAGTGGGGCACAGATAAGGGCCCAGGGGCGCAGACCAGGAAGAGGCGTACAAAGACAAGGGTCAGATCCCAGGGGTGCAGACAGGGGCCAGGTAGGCACAGCCAAAGGGGCGCAGATAAGAGCCAGGGGCTGCATTGAAAGGGCCAGGGTGGTGCACAGAGCAGGGTCAAAAGCAAGGTCTGGGGGGGGGGGGGTGAGGGGCGCACAGATAAGGGCCAGGGTGGCATTAATAGGTTCTTCTTTATTTTGGCGAGGTATCGTATCAGTATCGAGTAAAATTCTGGTATCGTGACAACCCTACCCTAGTGATCATATATTTCTCACTTATCCTGTGGATAGGTTATATATGTTGTTTATGGAAAAAAAACATTAAGACACTAAATGAAAACATTTAATAAATGACTCTTGTTTTCCATTATATTTATGTGCAATAATTAGCAATTGGTAATCGTATTTTATAAAGCAGGGCGACAATGCATATGCGAATAGCAGCAATAACATTGGAGGCGGGAGTGATTTTTTATGCTCACCATGAATTCAGCATATAAATTGAATCAGATACACCTTCGAATTGTGTGGAGTGATTGCATCTTGAATGGAAAATGAGAACATCTGCAGAATTCCAGTTCAATGGAACAGGAGCTGTAGAAGGAAAAGTTTGATGCAAACCAGAGCAGAACTATTAATCATGAGCAGAGTTACTTCCTAAGGGCTGCCACTGACTGTCAAAGGAAATTGCCGCAGGCTTGTTTATTGCTGATTCCCTCTAGAGAAAACTTCAATTTGTGGGCTGGCCTCTGAACGGGATTGATAACTCTGTTTATGGACCAGGATGAGCATCTATAGATAACAGATAATGCAAATTAGTCTACCCCTCTGATAAGCCTGTAAAGTAATTATGGTTGGAGATTGATTGAATGATTTGGGAGTGATACTTTTTGGGTGCTGCTCTGCAGGAGCAAAAGGACACAAAGTCACAATGTAGAGACAGTGGAAATTGCTTACTGATTCATCTGAAATCCACCATGAAAATATCTTGAAGAGAGGCTTCTATATATATTTTTATATTTTATTTTTATAGTCATTCCCAGATTTACAAAAATCACCACAAACGTGTAGTAGTAAAGCAGGATTGATTGCAGGTCTTAGCACAGAGGTTTTTGGAGCCTTTAGTGCACATCAGCACTAATTGGCAGGAAAAAGACATAACCCTTATGGAAGACATTCAGGTAGGAAGGAGAATTGTCTTAAGTGGAGTTCACACGAGAAACATTTATCAAATGTCCATAGGGTACCCACCGGGCTCCCTTGTCCCTTCTTCACAGTTTATGAGAGGGAAAGAAGAGGAATTTTTAAGTCAGTTTTGCTTGAGTTTGCATTTACATAATTTGCCCCAAATTTATCAAACGCTGCACACTATTTGGTAAATTGGATACATCCGTAAAAATAACACTTTTAACTACAGATGTTACTACAGTTTTTACATAAGCCCCTACTGGAGTATGATTGACAAAGTTTTGTGACCTAACCGTGACCACTTCTCCACCCGCTTTTGAGAAGTAGGAACAAAATCACAAAAAAGTAACAAATTTGTACAAAAAAATTGGTATGTGACAAATTATGTGTCTTTTTTTGCAACAGAGAACTGGCGCACAAGGGCGCACAAGGCCACTTCAGTTAAATGAGTTGATTTTACACCATTCTGACTTAAGTTACAAATTGTGTACAACTAGTATGCTTGTGGTTAAATGGTGGGAATGTGACTGAATCTCCACTTTTACTGTTTTCTAGTGTTATCCCATCATCATCAGTTTCCAGTTATCCACTCTCTTCAACGTCACGTTCATACGAGACTTACAGTTGAATTTTTGTATGGGTGCCTGCACGTTGCATCTTTTTTTTTTTACCATTTTTATGCTTTGTAAAAAAAATGCAAGCTTTTTTTTTTTTTTGGCTGGGTGGGGGGTTGGGGTTTGTTTTTCACATAATAGGCATAGAGGGGTCATTTATAATACTGAACTGTGCCTAAATTATCTGTATTTCGCAGACTTAGTTGTGCCACTATCTGTGACTTCGCCCTGGTCATGCCAGGTCTAAAATTGTGGGCATGGAGGAGAAGGAGGCGGCCGGTAGGCCTGTCTTATTTAACATTTTCTATGCTTGTTTTGGGCATAAAAAAGGTCGAAATTTAAGACAGCTCGGAAGCTGTACATTTTAAACTGGTGCTGCATGTGCTGAAGTTATGGACAGGCCAGCACCTCTTTAGAACTTCAGTGGATCCACCGCTAGCTTAGGATTTTATTAAGACCGGCGTCTAAAACACCAGTCTTCAGGGGCGGATTGGGAATTTAAAGTGGCCCTGGAAAAAAAAATAAAAGTGGCCCTATGTTGTGGGCATGTCCAGATTGACAGAAGGTGGGGCCAAAAAGTAGGCGGGGCCAGAAATACCATAGAGGGAGCTGTTTTGTTTTTTTTTTGGCTCAGTGCAGCACAATATACTGCCCCAGTAGAACCAAAAACCTCTATAGAATCTGCCCCTCTTTCGTGGCTAGTACCAACTGCCATGTCCTGTCATCCTCCTTTTCCTCCATATCCAATTAAGATATGGAGAAAAGGGATGAAGACTTAAAATACAGGCAATATCACAGAGGAAGCCTTACCTTCAGCATTCTGATTGGTCTTTCATCATTACCATACATACAGGTGTATACAGCACCACATACCTCTTACATCCAGTGACATCTCCTGTCATGTACATGTTCTTTTTTCTCATCTTCTCCATTCGGATCAAACTGCCATAATGACTTCTCTCAGTGACGTCTCCTCTATATATTCTCTTTCCTCATCTTCTCTGGTAGGACTAGACAACACATGATGACATCTTGTAGCTGTGTTACATCTCTGCAGAGTATAACGCACAAACATCTTAGTGCCCTCAAATTTCTATCATCTTCCCCGCCATGGTGCCCTAACATTGTCATCCTGCTGCTACCTTCAATACTGTGCTCCCCAAGGCCCCAAATAATATACTTTAGAAATACTAATGCCCTCTATAGTGCCCCCAGTTACAATAATGCCTGCCCCCAGCAATA
Source organism: Rhinella marina (assembly GCA_900303285.1). Lineage (NCBI taxonomy): Eukaryota > Metazoa > Chordata > Amphibia > Anura > Bufonidae > Rhinella > Rhinella marina. The sequence continues at coordinate 131,259 of ONZH01022495.1, forward strand.
ACAATGCCCCTGTTGTGCTTCCAGTATTATAAATGCCCCCGACAGTGCCTCCAGTAATAGTAATGCCCTTACAGTCCCCCCTATAATTCCTCAGCAATAATAATGTCCCGGTATAAAAAATGCCACCTTAGTGCCCCAGTAATAATAATTCCCCTAATAATAGTGTCTCAAGCAATAATAATGCCCCAGTATTAATTATATTATGTATTTTGCCTTCAGTAATAATAATGCCCCCTATAATTATCCCAGTAATAATAATAATGTCCCCACAGTGCCCCCAGTTTTAATTTTGCCCCAGTATTAAAAATGCGACCTCAAGTAATAATAATGTCCACAGAATTAATATTATGTATAGTATTGTACCCCCCGTAATAATAATGCCCCACGTTGTGCCTCCAGTAATAATGATGCCCCCAGTAATGTCCTCCCCCTTGCCCTCCAGTAATGTCCTCCCTCCCTGAGTAATGTCTCTCTAATGCCCACAGTAATGACCCCTTGCCCCCAGTAATATCCTCCCTGACCCCTGTAATGTCCCTATAGCAGCCACAGCAATGCTCCCCTACCCTCAGTAATGTCCTCCCTGACCCAGTAATGGCCCTAAAGCTGCCAAAGTAAAGCTCTTCCGGCCCACAGTACTGTCTTTGTAATGGTCATCATAATGTTCCCCTCCCCAAACCCACTCATTGTCAAGTGGTTGCTAAAAAAATAAAAAACAAACAAACCTTACCTGAGTTCCGTTCCCACATCCATGCAGCAGCCTCTTCTGGCATACAGCCTGTAGGCAGGAGGGGTTTGGAGGACGACACAGCGTCAGTCGCGCTGACGCTGGAAGTAGGCGGAGCCACAGGTCCTGACAGGAGGAGAGAGCTGTAGGAGGGGAGGGGCGCATCCATCAGGGGCAGAAGCAAGCACATTTCGGCATGAAGATGGGATTACAGCAGGGCCAACAGTGGCCATCACCCTGGCTACAATACACACTGCGGCTGCCAGCAGCCCTGCTGAGACCTCATTATCATGACAATAGGATGATAATGAGATCGCAGCAGGGCTGACTGCGGGCTGTAATGTGTATTGTAGTGTGTATTGTAGGGCAGGTGCCGACCGCAGCTTCCCTGCTGTAATCCTTTCATTTTAAGACAATATGTAAACTGAAGGCGTCGCCGGCCCCAAGCATACTGCAGGCAATCGGCCCACCGGGAGGTTCCCCGGTAAGTTACATTGCCAATCCGCCCCTGCCAGTCTTAATAAATGTGCCCCATAGTGTTCCCATATGCCGGTCTTGATCTCCTTACACTGGAGTAAGATGCACCTAAATTATTAAGAGGCAAATGCCATGTACCAGATACTGCAGTCCACACCGCCTAGGAGCTGGCGCAGACTTGAGCTATAACTTACGCTAGTTTCTGGCATAAGTTATAGTAAATCTGATGGAACGTGCTAAGCCCTGCCCCCTTTCTAGCCACTTTTCAAAATTGTCAAGAAGCTCAAAATTTACAAATTACGGTGCAAATATGACCTTTTTACACCACAATAGTAATAGTAGTAAATGTTCCCCAGTATTTTTAGTGTTTATTGAGACTCTTTTTTTCTATGTGTATGGGCAAACATCTGAAAAAACACCACACCAAAAACGGGACAATGAATGCCACTTAACTCATAAAACGCCACACAAAGAAATCTAAATGTTTGTAGGACGTTTTATATTTTACTGTTGGACAAAGTAACATCTGGATGCTCTTAAAAATGCAGTGTTTTTGTAAAAGGATGTGATGTCTCCACCCTTAGGCTACTTTCACACTGGCGGCAGGCCTGATCCGGCAGGTGAAGGGTGCTGCCGGATCAGGCCTGCCGCAGTGACATGTGTGGAGCCGGAACCGCGCTCCGGCCCCACACATGTCACACAGTACATACATATACATAAACATACACACACATATAGACATACAAACACACATACATACTTACATGCTCCCCGGCAGGTCTTCGGAGCGTCAGGACGGCTCACACAGGTCACGATTCCCCACAGCGCCCTCTGCTGGGCGCCTGGTGGAATCGTCATCTGACGATTCCACCAGGCGCCCAGCAGAGGGCGCTGTGGGGAATCGTGACCTGTGTGAGCCGTCCTGACGCTCCGAAGACCTGCCGGGGAGCATGTAAGTATGTATGTGTGTTTGTATGTCTTTATGTGTGTGTATGTTTATGTCTGTATGTGTCTATGTGTACCCGGATCCGTAATGGACTCCATTGAAAGTCAATGGAGGGCGGATCCGGTTACCATTATGGTCACACCAGACGGATCCACCCCCATTGACTTGCATTGGGGGTCATTCCGGATCCGTCTTGGTGCGGATGCCTGGACCGGAGAGCAAACCGCAGCATGCTGCGGTTTGTTCTCCGGTCTGAAGTCGGAACGGAATTCCGTTGTCTTCAGTTCAGTTTTGTCCCCATTGACAATGAATGGGGACAAAACTGAAGCGTTTTATTCCGGTATTGAGCCCCTATGACGGAACTCAATACCGGAATTTTAAAACGCTAGTGTGAAAGTAGCCTTACTCAGAAGAAACCCACACACTGGAACCAATGTCATAGAAAGTCAGGTAGCCGGTCAGTATGATCGCCTGCTCTGTTCAGAGTGAAGGTTTTTATTTGGAGTGGCTTATACAGTGGTACGTATTGAATGTCACTTGAATAGTGTCACCTCATTGTAGAGTTTATCTTGCTACTTCTTAAATGAACAGTGACAAAGACACAGGTTTTACAAAATGTCCTTCATAGTCTCACTTAAGTGTAAATGGAGCATCTTTGTGTAACTCCTCAGTGAGCCTATTCAAATTGACATTGAAATGCAAGGATTGTCTTAAGACTTATGTTGTGATTCCGCACTTAATGCTTTAAAGTAATATACATATAAATAGGTGGGTGATCTCCTCTCTTTTAGCTTCTTTCCTTCCTTCTCTGGATCTTAAACAAGCCTTTGTGGCTGGCCAATAAATAAACTCTTCCTGCTGGTAAATCTTAGAATAACTTTCAACCTCCTCCTCCTATGTTGTTGTTTTTCCAGGTCCATTGAGGGCTCTTCAGTTTTAGACCAGCATACACAGCAGGCTACACCATGATGGTTTGGTTTAGTTGCATCTTTCAGTAATCATTAGGTTTTATTGAGTTATACTCACATCTAGGGATTTTCCATTGTATTACCATGATTATTGTAGCAGCTTTTCGTGTTTGCTTCAGAAAAAGACCAAATACATGGAACAGAGAAAACAGGAAACTGCAATCATTGGCAGCATGCAGTCCTGGTGCACTCCCCCATCCCCATTGAAGTGGAGAACATCATATAAACAAGCTATTTTGGGGTGTCAAATGTGGCCCTTGACTCTGACGACTGATAAGAGAAAGTACACTCCGCCAAGAACAATTCCAATTCCAATGCATCTTTATTATGAAATCATCACAAATAACAGATAAAATACCATGGGCAGGCTGGCATGATTCTGTGCTAAGATGGTTCTACCACCAAAACAGTCAATATTAGTATCAGATAGAAGGTGCTAGATGTGCTGCATACAGAGCTGTGGAGAGCGTTGGACTGAAGTCCCTTGGGCCTAGCAGAGGGACTGATTCTGGGGGCCCACCCTCTGTGTAAATAGGACATTTTACTTGGGTCCATCGGAGGATCCTATGGTGCTTTGGTGGACTAGTCCGACCCTGCCTGTGGAGTCAGAGTTCCGATGCCTGAAACTGTACTACACATGCTCAGTAGTGAAGACCAGAGGAGGACATTTACTACTGGGCATGCCTGCAGTTTCAGAACTGCTAGACAGAACAGGAAGACAGCCTTAAAGGGGTTGTCCAGGAATAAGTAACTTTTTACAGGTGCCCGCAGTCTGCCTCCACTCTGGAAAGAATCATACTCCACAGCCCTGGCTGCATACGCACAATTCCACACTAAAAACAGGACAGTCCTTCATTAGTAATGACTATGATCACAGCTAATTGCACACAAAGGAGAACATATAATATACTGACCAGAAGGTAGGTGTCAGAAGGCCAGTATTTTCTCTGTATATTTTATAGTGCTTATAATATTTGTTAAGGCCCACAATATTTGATTGATATTAATATATTATATACAATAAGGCCTACAATATTTGATTGATATTTATATGAAGAACATATCCCATGCAATATTTCATTAGTCTGATATTGATTTAGTTTTCAAATAATGATATAAACAATAATTATTCTTAACATAACTGTGTTTAGAGCCCATTCAAATCAGCGCTAGGCTTCTACTAATTATATCTGTTGTCCTGTTCCATTAAAGGAGCAGGACAATGAATATTATGAAAGTGCCGATCTGTCACATGCCTGATGGACTACATTGATCATAATGGGGTCTGATGGGTTTCCATTATGCTGTCCATTTTTTTAAACAACAAACTAGTGCGGCATGCCTCATTTTTTTGCCCCCCCCTTTTTTTTTAGCAAATCTTCGAAGGTGGCTCCTGACAGAAACTCCTACTCAGATGTGGACATAGCCTTACTATACTAGTAAAAAGAGTCAGTCTTGGTTTCTGTAATGTGGTCTTCTCTGTCTACATACTATTCTGTTTAGGTCATAATTGATTCCATACTTAAGAGAAATTTTCATGTTATTGACTCACCTGCAGTTTTACTATGAATTTTTATTTTTTTTTGGTTGAATTAAAAAAAAAATGTGTAAATGCCCCATCTCAGTTCTTCCTGCTCCAGTGGTGGCATGTCAACACCACTCAGGTCACTTATGATTTGCTGCAGCGGTCACTTGTCTCGTCAGGTAGAACAGAGAGGGATTGATACCGTTTTGTTATTTTATGGCATTCTAAGATGTTTAAAAAAATTGGTGGCTAGACAAACTCTTGTCCCATCCTTGCACCATAATCACACTTCTTCTTGGACCATCCTCATTTCTTTATTTTAGACTTTCTACTACCCACATCACCTCATGTTCTATCCTCAATTCTTTTCACTGTATCTAACCTTGTAACACCCACAACTCTTTTGACTGTATCTAACCTTGTAACATCCTTAACTCTCTTTACTGCATCTAACCATCTAACATCCTCAACTCTTTTTACTGTATCTAACCTTGTAACATCTTCAACTCTTTACTGTATCTAACCGTGTAACATCCGCAACTATTTTTACCGTATCTAACCTTGTAACATCCTCAACCTTTCATGTTTAACCTTGTACCCACCTCAACCTTTCATGTTTAACCTTGTACCCACCTCAACCTTTCATGCTTAAAAGGACTATCCTCAGCTGAAGGTGAGTGTACAAGTACGATGTAAATTCTGCCACAACAAAAGCAATATACTACCTCTTTAAAGTCTACATAAATCAAACCTTTCACCTTATGCCTTTTTCGAAAGTGAATGTCTGAGGATGCTTTTGTGCCACACTTTATTGTGTCTTGCCATTTAAATGTAGATTCTGCCCCCCCTTCCTTTTCTCTGATATGCTGCGCATCTTCTGCAAAGAAATGTTAATCAGACTGTCTTTTGTACCAGCGTGCTTGTGAGATAAAATATTTATTGCTGTTGTAAGACATAGTTTGTGTTCTGGTAATAGGTTGGTAGATGCTGTACATAAAAGATTGCCTATGTATTATTTTCATGTTGCATGGAAGTGGTGTAAAAAATGCTGTTTTTCTTTAAGATTTGGGAGGGGGGAAATATCTGTCTGCTCTTAAAAAGTAATCTAACCAGGTGGGTGAAGTAAATCTTTCGGTAGAAATTTCAAAATGTGTGAATACAAGGTAAGCCGTAAAAAGATTTTGGATACACCCAGAGTTGTTTAATACTTGATCAAAATAACATGAATATGATGGAGAAAAAAATCAGAGCCGCTGTAGGGTATGAACTACCTTTCAGCATTTTAATTGTTAAGTTCCCCTTTAAGGATCATGGAAAACTGATCAGGTTTGATGTCTGTGAATAGTTTAAAGTAGTCCCCCAGTTCACAAAAAAACCCTCAATAAATGCATATACTGGTATCCTCCTTTTCAACACTTCTGGTGCAGGTCCTCTGATTCCAGGTACTCTTTTCAGTTCTGTAAAATGACCACCAGCTCCTCAGACTACTCTTTGCTACCCTGTGCTTTGGTAGTCTGAGACACTCCCCCTGTACTCCACTAGTCCACCCAAGGGCAGGAAGAGTGTCTCAGTTTACCAAACCACAGTGTGCATAGAGTAGGCTGACAAATGAAGAAGGGAATGGGAATCCGATGAACGGCACCAGGTATATGGATTATGCATTATAAGTGAAAGATCCCTTTAAACTAGAGGACACACTAGAAACAATTACCTAAAGTAGCCTTTACCTTAAAGGGGTTATCCAAGGTGTAAAACATCCTCCCCAAGGCCTGGGCCCCTCATATAGATGGTACTCACCCCGCTCCCTGGCACCCATGTTGCTCCTGCTCCCCACAAGGCTGCTGCTGCTGCATCCCCCCCATCTGGCGGATCAAAACATCCAGCGACGGGGGTCAGCCAATAGCAGGCTGTGATGAGGACGAGCCTCTGTAGCATTGCAGGGAGATGCATCAGTGGCGGGGAGAAGGACCTACACAGGTGCAGGGTAAATACCATCTTTATTAGGGGCCCGGGCATTGGGGTGAATCTTTCATACCTTAGATAAACCCTTTAATATGTCAATTGGCTCTGTTCACATCCTTTTCTTTTACACTTGGAGCATACAGGAAAATCCATTGATGTGTGTAACTGTATAACATATGGTTGCTTTTGTTGCCCATAGGTGCTACGCCAGATTTTTGGTGCAAGTTGAGACACAATTCTGGCGCGTTTTACTTAGTAAACCCTGATGAATTGAGCTACACTCATCCAATTCTTACTGAACGTTTAAATAGGTTACAGCAAAGCATCCCTGTTAGTAAAGGCCCTTTTACACGAGCCGATTATCGTTCAAATAATCGTTAAAACGTTCGAATTTGCACGATTATTGTTGTGTATAAACACGGTTAACGATTTAACGCCGAACGATATTTCGTTCGCTTCTCGTTGATCGCATCTTTTGTCCTGCCAATAAATTAATCGTTAATCGTTCGGAAATCTTCCAGTGTAAACGAAAATCGTTTAGTCGTTGGCAGATGGAGTCAATTGTTTATACAGGCGTTATTCATTCTAACGATTATAAAACGACCGAAAGTACGAAGATTGTGAACGACTTCTCTTTCAATGTAAACGGTATTTACATTGCATCGTTCGCTCGTTCATCGTTCGTTAATATACGATCACTAATACGATTTATCTTTCCGTGTAAAAGGACCTTAAGTGGCCATCTCAGATGACTGTCCAGATAATGAATAGCTGTAGGGGTTGCTGTACCTTTCCTGGGACACATGAAAGTGAACACTGCTGTTTTCTCACCCTAATGACAAGCAGTCTGGTTACAAGAGTTAACTGTTTGTCTAACTTAATGATGCCAAACATGTGGCTGGTGCAGTGTGTACATCCCTCTGTATTGCTTATCTCACTCCATCCCAGATTATCCTATTTAGCTTGCTAGATATGTTTGTCATTGACCATTGGTTTTTCTCTTACAAGCTGTGTGATTTGTAAATGCAAATGCTGCTCACAGTAACACGTACAATGACACAAAGCCAGAATAGGTTGGACCATCACCAATCATTGATGGCCTTCCTCCTTCTGTATTGATGACTTGTCCTCAGGAAATTAAATCAATATGTGATTGGTGCGGGGCCGACTCTTGGTACCCCCGCCAATCAGCTGTTTGAAGAGGCTCCTAGCAACATTCCAAGCACAATGCCATACTTTGTATAGCAGCTGTGCTTGGTATTGCATCTTAGGACTTTTTACTTGAATGGGACTGAGCTGAGCCAAGTGATCAATGAAGATGACATCACTGGAGGCTGTGGTGCTCTGGAGCCTCTTCAAACAGATGATCGTCAGGGGTGCCAGTAGTAGACCCCCCAATCAGATATTGATGACCGATCATGAGGATAGGCCATCAGTATAGAGGAACTGGAAAACTCTTTTAACCCTATGTTTTCACTATCCTTAAAGGGGTTGTCCGGTATAATTAAAACACAGGCCGAAGACAATAGTGTGCTACAAAAAAACCTAACTCACCTTTTATAAGGCCCAGATTATACCAGACAACCCCATTAAATACCGTGTAATATTTTATCGCTAATGAAAGGGTTTACATAGTCCATAGAGAGCAAACATAAAAATGTCGAACTGCAAGTCAACTACGATAACTTTGTATACAAGCCATACAGTACCTCATTGCCTGTAAAATGGCTGACTTACTATTTCCAATAGTAAGAGTATTACTGCTCTGACAAACCAAACATTTTGCAGACTAAAGCCGGCTACTGTATATCTTTGAGACAACTGCTGGCTGAACAACAGCTGTCCTACAGATCCCCGATAAACATGCATGCTCTGCCGAGTTTGCATGTGTTCTTAATGGGGAATGGGACTTCTTACAGATGACTTGTTTCTGCAAGAGCACAAAAATCTACCATTGGGGGAGAGTTGGGAGACCATATGCACATTAACATCAGCAAGGAAAATGCAGTCAAGTGCCACTCACCAGATATAAAAACTGGCTCTTCCCTTTTTCAATCCATAAAAAGTAGGCACAGCATGGGATGTGGAATGAGCACAGGCTTCTTCAGACTTACGTCATGTAATTTAATGGCCAGCTTAGAGGTCCTTGTACATGAGCAGAGAGTCTGTCCGTAAACAAGTGCTGAATTATTATATAGCATGTAGACTGGGGCTTGTTTAGTACATTTAAATGAAGCAGTCATTGTGCTCTATGGGGAAGAACAATCCCTGGTATGATCATTCATCCCCATACAGTTTGCATATTGTCAGCAGCACATCCCTGTTTACACGAGAGAATGTGCTGCCAGTTTTTATGCTGGTATTAAAGATACTTGCCCGCTGATTGTTGGGCATGATAAGTCAGGGCAACGATCAGGAACATTCACTTGGCTGAGCATCGACCAGTGTAAAATTGCCTTAAGAGAATAGGAATCTCGATGGATACTTTTCAGTAGAAATGATATCACTGTCTGCGCGTCAAGCGTTTTTGATAGCATAATTCAGCTGCTACACACAGACTTCATATATTTTAGTGCCTTAAATTGTCTAAATTGCCTGTGATAAAAAACAAAGATCTTTAACTTGTTAATTTGGCAGTAACCGTAACTGAGATTTAACAGGTGTCGCAGCATTAACCCACAACTGCTCCAGGCTCTTCCGGCGGAAATATGGGAACAGAAAATGTCTTCATGCACAAATATTCAATAAACAAGCTGCCTGCTGGCACATGCCAAGCATCCGTGCCAACACACACATGTTGCAGCTGTTCTTTCATTGGATGGTTGGTTACAGATGCTGGAGAGTTGGTTTAAGACCTAGACAAATTGTAAAGCCTGTGGTTTATTTTGACCAAGCATCCCGAATAATCTGTTTTTGATGCATTTGAAAATATACTGTTTTTAATTTCTTTTTTTTTTTAGGATTATTCCTTTTAAATGATGATTTACTGTGCTTAAAACAGCAATTTCAGATGGGCATGGCAGTTCTTTATGGCTTTCAAAATTCAGCTTATTTTACAAGTGTCTGAATAATAATATATACAGTGCCTTGCGAAAGTATTCGGCCCCCTGGAACTTTTCAACCTTTTGCCACATTTCAGGCTTCAAACAAAAAGATATAACATTTTACATTTTTGGTGAAGAATCAACAACAAGTGGGTCACAATTGTGAAGTGGAACGAAATTTATTGGATCATTTAAACTTTTTTTTTGTAATAATAAAACAGAAAAGTTGGGTGTGCAAAATTATTCGGCCCATTTACTTTCAGTTCAGAAAACTCACTCCAGAAGTTCATTGAGGATCTCTGAATGATCCAATGTTGTCCTAAATGACTGATGAAGAGAAATAGAATCCACCTGTGTGTAATCAAGTCTCCGTATAAATGCACCTGCTCTGTGATAGTCCCAGGGTTCTGATTAAAGCACAGAGAGCATCATGAAGACCAAGGAACACACCAGGCAGGTCCATGATACTGTTGTGGAGAAGTTTAAAGCCGGATTTGGATACCAAAAGATTTCCCAAGCTTTAAACATCCCAAGGAGCACTGTGCAAGCGATCATATTGAAATGGAAGGAGTATCAGACCACTGCAAATCTACCAAGACCTTGCCGTCCCGCTAAACTTTCATCTCAAACAAGGAGAAGGCTGATCAGAGATGCAGCCAAGAGGCCCATGATCACTCTGGATGAACTACAGAGATCTACAGCTGAGGTGGGAGAGTCTGTCCATAGGACAACAACAGTCGAACACTTCCCAAATCTGGTCTTTATGGAATAGTGGCAAGAAGAAAGCCATTTCTCAAAGATATCCATAAAAAGTCTTGTTTACAGTTTGCCACAAGCCACCTGGGAGACACACCAAACAAGTGGAAGAAGGTGCTCTGGTCAGATAAAACCAAAATCGAACTTTTTGGAAACAATGCAAAACGATATGTTTGGTGTAAAAGCAACACAGCTTATCATCCTGAACACACCATCACCACTGTCAAACGTGGTGGTGGCAGCATCATGGTTTGGGCCTGCTTTTCATCAGCAGGGACAGGGAAGATGGTAAAAATTGATGGGAAGATGGAAGGAGCCAAATACAGGACCATTCTGGATGAAAACCTGTTGGAGTCTGCAAAAGACCTGAGACTAGGACGGAGATTTATCTTCCAACAAGACAATGATCCCAAACATAAAGCAAAATCTACAATGGAATGGTTCAAAAATAAACATATCCAGGTCTTAGAATGGCCAAGTAAGAAAGAGCTGAAAACTGCTGTTTACAAATGCTCTCCATCCAACCTCAAAGAGCTCGAGCTGTTTTGCAAGGAAGAATGGGCAAGAATTTCAGTCTCTAGATGTGCAAAACTGATAGAGACATACCACAAGTGACTTGCAGCTGTAATCGCAGCAAAAGGTGGAGCAACAAAGTATTAATGCAAGGGGGCCAAATAATTTTGCACGCCCCACTTTTCAGTTTTATTATTAAAAAAAAAGTTTAAATGATCCAATAAATTTCGTTCCACATCACAATTGTGACCCACTTGTTGTTGATTCTTCACCAAAAATTTAAAATGTTATATCTTTTTGTTTGAAGCCTTAAATGTGGCAAAAGGTTGAAAAGTTCCAGGGGGCCGAATACTTTCGCAAGGCACTGTATATGTACCGTATGTATCTTTCAATGAACTTTCCAGGAATATTGAAAGAGGGCATTACTTAAAGGGGTATTCCGGTTACCATAAATATAACTTATGTTTTAGACTAATTCCTAATTACCTAATATAATGTAAATTTCACATATTTACCATTCAGTAGTTATAAAAGTAGATTTCTTTCTCTGTCACCCACTGTTTCCTCGTAAGTTACCATAGCATCGACCTGTAGTTCTGAGCCTTTGTTAGGTGGAGCATGCTCAGCATGTTGTGTTAGTGTACTGCTGATTACAGAGTAGAGGGGGCGTGTCTGGACTGGAATATCAAGCAGCCAATCAGTAAACATCAACAATCATGAACAAGCAGAAACTCACAGCAGGAAAGCTAGGGATTGTGGTGATTGTAGTTTTGTGAGGGAAAATCAGGAGCCATGATACTCTGTGTGTTGCAGGCTCACACAGGAGCTAGATAAATGGATTGCAAGGTAAATTGAAGCTCTGGTTATATGTATAGGTGTGGGTTCTGGTTGGGTCACAGCTTGCAGCCTTAATGCAGTTTAGCAAAAAAATAGTTTCTTTACCGGAATGCCCCTTTAAATGGTGCTTAATTTGTTCTTAGTGGTAATACTGCAGACCCAGTCACTCATGAAGCATTTTACTATCAGTAGATTTTTACCTATGGAATTGGCTGACCTGTTGCATGTACACCTGGCAACTAAAGGCACCTGTGTTGGTCTCAAAGTGGAAAGGGCATGGCAGTTGTAGAAAGAGTAGATCCTTTAAGTGTAATGGCAATGACCCCGTTGCTCCTTGAGGCTCATTTGCATATATTAAAGGTGTTGTGCAGCAATTTATATTGATAAGCTATGCTCAGGATAGGTTATCAATATCTGATCGGCGGAGGTCTGACACCCCTGACCCCTGCCAATCAACTGTTTGGAGAAGAGGTGGCGGTCCATCCTTTTCATTACACTATTCATCGGTGGCCTAGTGTATTACAAGTACTTGCTTCATTCCTGAGGATAGGCCATCAATATGAATCTCTGTACAACCTCTTTAAAACATAATTGTTCTCAGCAATGCAGGCACATATAAACATGAGACCAACACAGATGACTTCACATGCAACAGGTCGGTTAGTTTCATAGGTACAAATTTGCTGACAGATGCCCTTTAAATGCACATTTTCTTTCAAATGAATTTTTGCCACATGAGCCCTTAAAGGGAAACTATCACATTGTAAATGCAGTTCTATCTGTGGGCAGCATGGTATTGTTGAGGTTTTACTGAGCAGATTGATAGTTTTATGGGAAAAGATTCAGTATGTAGTATTTGGACTATAAGACTCACTGTTTGTGGCTTAAAAGTGCCGGCATCTTATAGTCCACAGTCAGGATGATCCAGCAGTGCCAGACCTCCCTGACTGCTTCTTTTCTCTCTTCCTGTCTGACACACTAAATAAGTCAGTGGCTTGCCTGAAAGACTCAGGTAACGTGTAGTACCTTTGCATTACCTGTTGTGGATTTGTCTTCTCCCAACTGGACTGAATGAACTTATTATCAGATTTGACAAATGTATGGGGGCAGCATGAACCAGTCTAAGGCTACTTTCACACTAGCGTTAGCACGGATCCGGCACCTAAAGGGTGCCGACGGATCCGTGCTAACGCTATACATGTGTGGAGCCGGAGCAGCGCTCCGGCCCCACACATGACACACATACAAACAGACACAGACTACATACAAACAGACATACATACAAACATACAGACATACATACATACTCACATACTCCCGGGACGCCGGCAGAACGTCTTCACGCGCCTCCTGCGCGCAGTGATGACGATTCCCCACAGCGCCCTCTGCTGGGCGCAGTGGGGAAACGTCATCGCAGCGTGCAGGAGGCGCGTGAAGACCTGCTGCCGGCGTCCCGGGAGTATGTGAGTATGTATGTATGTCTGTATGTTTGTATGTATGTCTGTATGTTTGTTTGTATGTAGTCTGTGTGTATGTATGCCGGATCCGGAATGACCCCCCATTGGAAATCAATGGAGGACAGATCCGGATTACTGGTGTGTCCACACCAAACGGATCCGTCCCCATTGACTTCCATTGGGGGTCATTCCGGATCCGTCTTGGTGCGGATGCCTGGACCGGAGAGCAAACCGCAGCATGCTGCGGTTTGTTTCTCGGTCTGAAGACGGAACGGAATGCTTTCAGGAGCATTCCGTTGTCTTCAGTTCAGTTTTGTCCCCATTGACAATGAATGGGGACAAAACTGAAGCGTTTTTTTCCGGTATTGAGCCCCTTTGACGGAACTCAATACCGGAATTTAAAAACGCTAGTGTGAAAGTAGCCTAACATTGTATGATCCCGGTGTTATATCTTAAGGGAAATGTGTCACTAAAAATTTTATCTGCCAGTTAAAATCAGATAGTACCACATCTCCTATTTCTAATCTGTTTTTATTTTCTGATTATCGATTTTTTTTTCTTCTATTTCCTAGACATGATTATGGGGACGGCCACCTTGTCTGATGTGGTTTTAACAACATTTAGAATTCATTAAGAAAATTGCTTTATGGCAGCCCCATGGGCCATAGACACAATGGTCAGGAGGGGACCTCATTGACTTCTAGGCATGCTCTGTGACCTGTGCAGAGGTCATTGTACAAGGAAAGAATAGATAAGCTTTGACAATCACCTGTTGTGAATGGTGGATCTTGTGTTATCTGTACACAGAGGTGATATTATTACAGGCAGGATTAGAATGGGTTAACTGCAGTGAAGTGATCTGTATAAACCAAGCAGTGGCGCCAGTTATTAAACATAGTGGCCAGTGTGAAAACTGCAGGATTTTATCTTTTTTGTTTAAAAAATAAGTTAAACATAACAAAAATGATTGAAACAGCAAGTCATTTTCTGATGACACATTCCCTTTAACAAGATAGAAAAATGCTAATAATTATATTATGTAAGAACATATATAACAAAGGAAAACACTCCTGTGAGACAGACATGCACAGTCCTGTCCAGGGACAAACTTTCCCGGATGAATAAGTATTGGCATCATGCATCGTATTGCCAAGATACACGTGTGAGCTAGAATTCTGCTCATCTGTATTTTACCGTAAGATATATATTATTATATTGTACAGTCATGGCCAAAAGTCTTCAGACTGATACAGACTTTGGTTTTCACTAAGTTTACTTCTTCAGTGTTTATAGATCTTTTTGTCAGATGTTTCTATGGTATACAGGAGTATTATAATTTGACAAATACATCCAGTTTATGCAAAGACTAAATATTTCCAGTGTTGACCCTTCTTTTTTAAGACTTCTTTAATTCGTCTTGGCATGCTAGATTTCAGCTTCTGGGCCAGATCCTGACTGATGACAATCCATTCTTTCCTAATCAATGCTTGAGTTTACTGCAATGTCTATGCTTTTGTTTGTCCACCCACTTTTTGAAGACTGACAACAGGTTCTCAATGGGATTGAGATCTAGGGAGTTTCCTGGCCATGGACCGAAAAATTTCAATGTTTTGCTCACTGAGGCTATTAGTGCCTACTTTTGCCTTGTGACATGGTGCTCCATGATGCTGGGAAAAAAACACCAAGTTGTTCCTGGATCGTTGGGAGAAGTTGCTGTTGGAGGATGTTTGTTACCATTCTTTATTCATTGCAGTGTTGTGCAAAATTGTGAGAGGGTCCTCTCCCCTGGATGAGAAGCAGCCCCACACATGAATGGCTTTAGGATACTTTACTGTTGGCATGGCACAGGACTCATGGTAGCGCTTAACCTTTTCTTCTCTAGACAATCATTTTTCTGGACGTTTCAAACCATCTGAAGGGGGTTTCATCAGAGAAAATAACTTTACCCCAGTCCTCTGCAGTCCACACCCTGTGCTTCCTGCAGAAAGTCTGTCTGCCCTTGAGAAAAATGGCTTTTTGACACCAGGCCATCCTCCAAAAGCCCTCACCTGACTGTGCAGGCAGATACACTCACGCCTGCCTGCTGCCATCCCTGAGCAAAAGTTGCACTGGTATTCACAAGAAGATTCTGCTCTGTAACTGTAAAAAGAGCCAACTATGAATGCTACTTCCTGGATACTTCACTATAGAAGGGTGCAAGTATGTAGGCCTCAACTCATTAAAACAGCAATTTCTAATAAGTATTGGACATGGTCTACATTACAAGCCTATGTGTCAAAAAGTAGACTTGTAGGTCCCCTGTAAAGACTAATACTAGTTGGAAGGAATATGCTTGAGACATACCCGGAGGGCTTTTTTTTTTTTTTTTTTACACATAGCGAACTTCCTGTCTACAGCAGCTTAATTGAAGGACATCATAAGGGATCTTTTTATTTGAATAGCTGATGAAAGCAATTAATATACAATATCAAATACAAGAACCGTTACCATGACATGGAAACTTCTACTTTTATAACTTTTGTTAGTAAAGCAATGTGTGTACACAGTGTGCGCTCAGGCACCATTTTCCTCTTAAAATGGTTTTGCTGAAAATTGAATATAATGACATAGTTACTACATTTCAGCGGTGAAGTCACACAGAATTTTACCAAGATGAACCAATATTCTGTATTTAAAAGGGTTTTCACGCTTGACTGTTGTAGTTAAACTGCTTATTGCAGAGCTAATTATCGGGTTTAAGCAGCTTGAGCAGGTTTTAGTCCTAGGTAAATCCAACAGCCTCCCTTGTGTTAACCGTTTCTGTACCACAGTGGTTCTTTCCACACTTTTACAGAGTTAGACCCAGAAGGGCTTAGGCTCATCCCTTTTCCCTTTAGGTTTTAAATACCCTAATGTTGAGTCTAACTGTTACTCAACGATAAGGACTACTGCACAGATGAGAGTGGCATGTTGTAAACCCTTCGGGAAACATTTCTTTCTTCCCATGTTTTTTTATTTATACTTGGGATATCCCTTTTTGATGTGGTTAATTAGCTGCTGGAAATAAATGATGACAAGCAGTCTTAATGGAAGCAATGTAAAATGATGAAAAAGAGAAAAAGACACCTACACTAAACAGCATACAGCTGTCCAGAAATGAAGACCTCCTGATAGGTAACAGCGTTTGGTTAGAGAATGATGATACCTAATGTACATCTACAGGTATTCCAGGGCCCACCAGAGGAAGAGCTTCAGATGGTCTATCCTACAGCTATACAGAACTTATGCATTCCCATTTATCAATGCATAGTAACGCTAACATGACTGAAGAAGAAATCATATCATGAATAAAGAAATTCCTGGTAAAAGTGATAGACCCTAGTGGTAAATGATCTACTCCTATGCCCGATTCTGATGCTTTTGTCTTCTGCTGGACCTCTTGGACCTGGTTGCGGCATTGCCTTTATAGCATGGCATTATAAAAACTAATGTGCACATTGATACACAGTATAATATTTTGTTCATTATGGGTGCTGAACTGTGGTTTCCTTCATTCTTTCCCATATTCCAGTTGTCTGTAATAAATGAAATATTATATGTTTGTTAGAAAGTTATATAGTGTATAAAGAGATGCAGGTCTCATATAAATTTAATGGAGATAAAAAAAAAAGTAGCACAGTGGTAAATTTAGATATCCTACAAAGGGATGATTTTACAGGAACGATGGGAGGTGAATATTAGAACAAATACAGTACAAAATTACAAGTAATGGTAATGGTAGTACAACATCTCTTTTCTAATTGAGAAGTAATGCGTAAAATTAGAGCTGCCAATTTCTGTTTATATACATATACAGTACAGACCAAAAGTTTGGACACACCTTCTCATTCAAAGAGTTTTCTGTATTTTCATGACTATGAAAATTGTAGATTCACACTGAAAGGCTTCAAAACTATGAATTAACACATGTGGAATTATATACTTAACAAAAAAGTGTGAAACAACTGAAAATATGTCTTATATTCTAGGTTCTTCAAAGTAGCCATCTTTTGCTTTGATTACTGCTTTGCACACTCTTGGCATTCTCTTGATGAGCTTCAAGAGGTAGTCACCTGAAATGGTTTTCACTTCATAGGTGTGCCCTGTCAGGTTTAATAAGTGGTATTTCTTGTCTTATAAATGGGGTTGGGACCATGGTTGTCAGGTGGATACACAGCTGATAGTCCTACTGAATAGACTGTTAGAATTTGTATTATGGCAAGAAAAAAGCAGCTAAGTAAAGAAAAACAAGTGGCCATCATTACTTTAAGAAATGAAGGTCAGTGAGTCCGAAAAATTGGGAAAACTTTGAAAGTGTCCCCAAGTGCAGTCGCAAAAACCATCAAGCGCTACAAAGAAACTGGCTCACATGAGGACCGCCCCAGGAAAGGAAGACCAAGAGTCACCTCTGCTGCGGAGGATAAGTTCATCCGAGTCACCAGCCTCAGAAATCGCAGGTTAACAGCAGCTCAGATTAGAGACCAGGTCAATGCCACACAGAGTTCTAGCAGCAGACACATCTCTACAACAACTGTTAAGAGAAACTGTGTGCAGCAGGCCTTCATGGTAAAATAGCTGTTAGGAAACCACTGCTAAGAACAGGCAACAATCAGAACAGACTTGTTTGGGCTAAAGAACACAAGGAATGGACATTAGACCAGTGGAAATCTGTGCTTTGGTCTGATGAGTCCAAATTTGAGATCTTTGGTTCCAACCACTGTGTCTTTGTGCGACGCAGAAAAGGTGAACGGATGGACTCTACATGCCTGGTTCCCATAGGTGTGATAGTGTGGAGGTGCTTTGCTGGTGACACTGTTGGGGATTTATTCAAAATTGAAGGCATACTGAACCAGCATGGCTACCACAGCATCTTGCAGCGGCATGCTATTCCATCCGGTTTGCGTTTAGTTAGACCATCATTTATTTATCAACAGGACAATGACCTCAAACACACCACCAGGCTGTGTAAGGGCTATTTGACCAAGAAGGAGAGTGATGGGGTGCTACGCCAGATGACCTGGCCTCCACAGTCACCAGACCTGAACCCAATCAAGATGGTTTGGGGTGAGCTGGACCGCAGAGTGAAGGCAAAAGGGCCAACAAGTGCTAAGCATCTCTGGAAACTCATTCAAGACTGTTGGAATACCATTTCAGGTGACTACCTCTTGAAGCTCATCAAGAGAATGCCAAGAGTGTGCAAAGCAGTAATCAAAGCAAAAGGTGGCTACTTTGAAGAACCTAGAATATACGACATATTTTCAGTCGTTTCACACTTTTTTGTATATAATTCCACATGTGTTAATTCATAGTTTTGATGCCTTCAGTGTGAATCTACAATTTTCATAGTCATGAAACAACAGAAAACTCTTTGAATGAGAAGGTGTGTCCAAACTTTTGGTCTGTACTGTATATATACATATATATATATATATATATATATATATATACATACACTCACACACATCAAAAATCTCTTTATTGTTATCAGTTGGACAAATCATGACATGGAAAGACCCGAGATGTTTATGCCCATTACTTATGGGAGCCAGATGTTAGCACATAAGGAACGGCTACTTTCAGAAAGAACAGATGGGTGTGTGGATAAATTTAGGAATACTATATTGAAAGCAAAACCGTATTCACTAAAGAGCCTGTTTTAAAAATGTAGTTCTTACCTTTAACAGATGTCATATGGTAATGGGAAAATCTTTAGCTTTTGACCTTTTCAATGTGATTTTGCATCTGAAGTTCTAGTCTTACATCATTTAAATCAGTGTAACATGTAATGTTTTATCTAAAACCCGGTTCATATTGAATGTTACATTATGAGACACTACCATTTATAGGTTTAAGATGATGGATGTTTGAGGATGTCTTAGTGTTACTTTTTCAAATAAGAATGTAAAAAATTTGCTTCTGCATGGCAGAACAACTCCTGATGTACTTTTTTTCAGACGTAGGCATGCACTCCATTGCATTTGCACCAAATATATTATGAAGGTACGCCATTTCATAAATTTGGCACAACCTCACAAAGCAAAGACAGACTTAAAGGGGTTTTCTGAGACTTGAATGGTCTTATACATTGGACAAACACAGATCAGCTTTATGCGAAGGCAGCGGCGTTCAGAATAGTGCTGCAGCCTTCTGTCAACTTTCCCTAGGCCAGTGACAACACGTTCATCAGTCACATGGCCTAGAAGCTGCTCATCCCCATTGAGGTGAATGGAGCTGAGCTGCAATACCAAGCACAACCGCTATACAATGTACGGCGCCATGCTTGGTAAGCACAGAGAAGGCCGTAGCACTCACAGTGTTTTCTCAAGCTGCCGATCGGCGGGGGTTCCCCTGTTTCAGACACCCAGTCTTGGACAACCCTTTTAAAACCAACATCAAAACCACAACAAATTATAAATGCCCCCCCCCATAGTGATGATATGCCAAAGGACACATTAAACTCAATGGCCACAATGGGATGCCCAATACTTAGAAACTTGGGATCATCCAAAATACCTTTAGGGCATGGTGAGGTTTTCTGATGCAGTCTTGGAAGCCAAAACCAGGATTGAATTTTAAAAAGAGGAGAAGTCATATCTGTCCTTAATACTTTCTCTCATTTTATGATCCACTCCTGATTTTGGCTTCTAAAGCTGCATCAGGTAACCTAACCAATGTGGCCATACCCGTATGGTTGTCCCTTAGACAGAAGAGCTTGTTGAATGTGTTAAAGCTGAACCATTATGTATCAATTTTTTAAATGAAATTTGTCCACTCTTCTGAGATTTTCGGGCCGCCTTTCATAAAGCATTTTTGTCTTGGTTCCATTTAAAGGGGTTCTTCTCACAAGAGCACTGCAACTTTTGGATAATGGGAGTTGTTTACTAAGTAATGTATGTCACATAAGGTTAAAAAGAAGCTCTATGTTTGTTAAAAGTTTAAGAGTACACCACACAAAATCTACAACAAAATGCATATAGATTACATGTGGATTTTGATGCAGATTGCCTGTAGATTGGCCAAAAATTTCACTACCTGCATTGTAAAGGGTTTCAAACTGCAGAGGAAATCCATAGCATAAATTGACATACTGCGAATTTATGCTGATTCCATTGCAGACATTTTCCGCATTGCGTGGGACAGATTTTTAAAAATCTTGCCCACCTTTCTGCTACTGTATACACTGCTGATTTTCTGCAGACAATTGCTTCTTGGATTTTCAGGACCAAAATGCATCCAGTGTGGAGGTACCTTAACTGTTCTGTAGAGCAGTGCAGACAAGGTTATTTTGTATTATGTTTGTGTTTTAGAATTGCCTTTTGTTAGTATTCCTCTGGGTCCTGGTGTACCAGGGGCTACTAAGAAGAAAAATCCCAGTATCAAAGCACTTGCTGACAGGTCAATCAGTCTGTAGGAAATGATAAGCCAGCTGTCAGCTAGGAGAAGAGATGGCAAAAAGATCATTGCCCGATGGGTCACCTCTCCATGCTCTGCACATGGTATGAATGGGGAACTGTACTTTTGGCTATCCATATTGACCACTGACCTGTAAATAAATTGGGAATTCCTATATTCCTCTATGTTATCATTTGGATGAAAACTCATTTGAGATGGAATAATGAGTCTTTAAAGATATTTCCAAGCTCTTTGGAGGTAGATATGCCTGCTCCCATTTCTAAGTGTCCTGTATGCAGTGACTACATTGGGCAAGCTTCTACTTTTCTGGGATAGACTCATACACTGACTTCAGTGGTTGTGATTTAATGATGGAGACGAGTTTCCTTAGTAAACCAAATTTAGAGTACTGGAATGCTTATCTTATATCCAGACCCTGAACATAAAAGGCATTTTATACCAGCAATTGTTCATTTAATGAGCAATTGCAGAGTACAGGACGGCTAAGGGATTGAGCTACACGCACTATTATTGCAAGAAGTATTTCGAAATACCAGAAATAGGACGTAAGCTCTGATCAGGGAGAGTGTGAGCACAATTACCTTCTTTTCAAATCCTTCTGTGACACTGCGGGAGGAAAAAGGACTTTGAAACTTGAAAGGAAAGAGCTTGCTTTCAACCTCAAAAGCTAGGAGGAAAGGGCTCTGAAATTTGCTCAGTATTCCCAATTCACCATTAGCCTGTTTCTTCCTTTAGCCTCAAGGCATTCTCCGCTTTTTGAAAAGATGTTAAGAAATTCAGTCACAATAGAGAGCCTAGTTTTGAACATGTTTCACTCGGTCCATTGAGGTCTGGTCTTCAGCCTTTGTGTGGGGTGAATTGAGCTGAGCAGCTCTCTGGCTGGGGAGAGGTGAATGAGCAGTCTCTGTGCAGTCGCAAATTTGGCAAAGAATAGATTCCCCTACCTCTGTATGATAATATGCATTCCTATACAGCCCCTCTACCGGCAGGGTGTGCCTGCAACTTGAGCTAAGTTAATGCCAAAGTGTTGCTTCATAGCATCGCATGTCAAGTTTGCCTTGTGGTTGAAGTTGCTGTTGACCCATCATCAAAATGTTGCCGTTGACCTATCACAACAAAAAGCAATAAAAAGGATACAAAGCCATTATTTATATGAGATAGGCCAAAATAATAAACCAGGACCATTGTGACGGAAGGGCACTAGTCTGATGTAACGATAGCCGACTGACCCAAAAAAACAGGGACGGGTTGCTGAAGAGGGAGAGTTCACTAACGGGAACTCCCCAGGAATACTAATGAGCTTGTTAAATTTAGCATGGTACCAAACTCTTAATTCATCTAATGGGGCAGAGAGAGAAAGAGGGTAGAGCTTGAGAAAGGACTACGTATCTGCACAAGTAGGGCATGTCTTTGAAAGAATTAACCCGTAGTGAGAGCCACGCTGATTTTCTGTGTGATTGTGAGTATTCTCTATTATTCTGGTCTGGATGCTACAAGCCCCTGACTGTTGTAAGATGATTTTGGTTGCCCCTTGTATTGATACTAACCTGTTGCATGACTATATTATGACATACTGCTTAATGAGGTCTTTACTAAAACTTTACTAGTGGAAACTTGGTATTGACCTAATGCTGCCATGAGGGAATGTAATGTCCTTATCATTAAAAGACTGTTGAAGGCTTATATATGAAGATTGTTTGGCAGTAACTTTGGATGCAACTTTTTGTGTTGATTTTTTCTATACTTTGTTTTTACTTGTTTTTAAAGTCCACACTGAAATTATAGGAAAAATTCATGCAACGTAAATTATGCAGTTTATAACAATTTCCAGCCCTAATCTGGTCTAGGAATTTAGATAAAACTTGGAGAACGAAGTTAGGAGCATAATACACCGTATGCAGTTCTTGTGTGAGCTTCACAATGTGTTCATTCCTAAGAGCACGTGTGTCCATATGTGTGTAGGAAATATGCTGAAGAGAAAGAAAAATGTGAATGTCTTTCGTAAACTGTGAGGCATTCATCTGGGAAGAACATTTTAGCTGATCGGATGTTGCTTTTGCCTCCAAAGCTGTCTGCTGAAAAACCTGGACAAGCAGTAACAGTTGTCTTGTGTTTGGCTGTCGAAATCTTTTGGCACTTGCTGCCGGAGAAGTGGGCCGTTTGCTTACATTTTTGCAATAGACTCCCACTTGTTGCCATGGCGGACAGTATGTTTCTGTCAATAATTTGGCTTGGCGCAGCCTGTCTACACATCCTCTTAAAAATCTTATTGAACAATTCAGTTCAGCAGAACAAGATTAGGCAGCTTTCGTCTTTGGCCAGCTGAAGTGCCTGCTACACTTACAGCAGGCAGAATTATTGCTGGGGAAGTTTCTTCTCACTGCTAGCATAGAGAGAGAGAGAAAAAAAAAGTCTTGCAAATCCCTCAGCTATTTGTATTCTGAAGTGCGTGCACTGTCAAGTTTATATCTGCCTCTTTCAAAGGCAACTGTGATGTGGGGCACGAGGTAAACTCTTAACATAATGTGTGCCTGATGGAATTCCACGTCAGTGTGAAGAAATCTAAACCTGCAGAACAGGGAAGCTAAGCAAATCCTCCTCAACGTTTATCAGATGTTATACCACTAGACAGTTAAAACATATTCTTTTGTCTCTATTTTTTCCCTTGTTACCTCTGGAAATTGTTGAAGTAATTTGTGTGTGTTTTTTTATGCATGAAAGTTTGTGACCTGAAGGAGGAATTATGAATTACCCAGCCTATTAATTTCATGAATAGGTTAAGGTTCATTAAGAATATTACAGTATTTATAAAGTTATGTTATAGTTCAAATAATAAGGTTTAGAATTCACTCATGTTATCTCTTCATCGGTTTGTGTGACTTTTTGCCATCCACCTACTGCTTATAATTTTTCTAGATAGGAAGAATGAAGAACAAACTTGCTTGGCATCGTGGGTGACAGATGTGCTGGAAGGAAATGATGTACCTTGTTGGATTCTGTCACCGGCAGCTTGTTCATAATCTATAGAAATATTATAATTTTCATCTCTATTTTATATGTCTTATTGACTATAAACATTATAACATTTCTCAAACAGACTTGCATGTTAATGGGGAGTTTACAGACTAATTGAAAAGATCTGGACTATGTGTACACCAGAAAGTGCCTATTTCATAACAGCGCAGAGGACTGATGGACCAACCGGAAAGGGATGACATATACTAACAATGTTTCATCACTTCATCTATTCAAATATAGGAAAATACATGTGCTTTTGTGCAATTATATTGTCTGATTATTTTGCTAAGACCATTTCTGGACAGAAAGTTGTATTACATACAGATGTAGCCAGGATGGTCACTTTGACGTGACATGTTCTATTACTGTAATGTGTTTTTCTTCTGTTAATGCATTAAACCAGTCAAAATAACTACATCTGTATATTTTTATAAAAAGCTTGCCTTTGTTGAGGTAGGCTAGTTTCACAATAGTGTTACAGATATCTGGCAGGTTGTTCCGGCTGTTCTCTCTGGATCTGGCATTGACGGGCGCTGCTGTAATGCCCACCGGCCCATTAATTGTAATGGGGACCGGCAGAGATCCGGCCAGAATCCCACAAATATGCAAAGAATCGGCTGGACAAATAACGCTGCACACAGTTGTTAAGTTGATGCTTAACGCATTAGATACAGTGTTAACTTGAGTTTGTAATGGCTTTTGGTTGTGTTAGTTTGAAGTTTGTTGTGTTAAGTGTCAAGTTAACCTTTGCTACATCCTCCAGTCCTCCTGAGTTACAGCCTGTATCCTAGCTCACTGCTGTATTCTCAATTGTGTAGGCTTCAGAGCTGAACTCTAGCATTCCTATCTGGTTCATTGTCTGCACAGAGCTGGCTCTGGTGATTTCCATTCTGGAAAGGGGCTTATGTACAGTAAATCCGGAATAGTCATTTAAAGTACGATAAGCAAACCGTGCCCCAGCATCATAGGAGCTCAGATCAGCTGACAACAAGCTTACCAATGACAACCTGATGACTTATAAGTGGTGCTTTGGGTCATTGTACATTAGTTTAAGATCTAGGTGGGACCATGTCATTCTTCCCATGCATTATAATGCTGTAACACAGGGTGGATATCACAGTTTTTGAAAGTTTTAAAATATTGATTCCCCCATGCCAGTTTTCTAGCTACATTTTTAGTAACTGGCATTTTTTCGCTGCCTGCGCCAATATCCAAAAAGAGGGTAGACGGGACCGTCACCCCAGCACGTTTACCATTATTTACCCTAGAAACTGGCTTAAATAATGACTTTACAAGCTGAACAGATTTGACTTTGGCACATGACTACCGAAGGCGGTCGTTTTATTTTATGATGAGGCCTGCTCTGGCAGCGCAGGACCCATAAAGACTGGCATAGCACACGCCAATCTTGAAAAATCAGGGGCAGAAATTTAAAAGAGCGTCTCCTGAATATATTTCATCCTTATTAGAAGTGGTCCTTTAACTCACATGATATTTTTTCAGGGTATACACAACATCCTTACACATCACCATGGTTATGTTAACTCTTGCCTTTTTTGGCTAATAAAATGATTTTGCTATTTGGAAACATGTGTTAGCATTGTAAGTCTAATTTAAGAGATGTTTAGCGCAGCCAAATACATCAATTTAATTGCTGAAATGAGTCCAAGGATAGCTGTTAATTTCAGAAGAAACCTGGATTTCATTTCCATGATTTCAGCCACAATTAAGGGATGTTATTTGTGAGGTTGGGATAAAACAGAACAGAGCTTCGTTACATCTTTCAATCAATGCAGTCAACATGAATTAATCACAGTTCATTGAATCATGGTTTTAACCAAAATAGCATTTAAAGAAATTTCTGGTTTCGGGTTTATGATATGAAAAGCAGAACTACCACACCCGTCATATTAAACCCCTTTTACAAAAAGATTTCCCACTCATTTGTAACGAGAAAAGAGTCAGAAAATAAAACCATGTCCGATGATGAATCGGTGGCATGCTCCACATGGGGGTATTGGTAAAACTCTCTCAATGTTCTTACAGCAACATTAAACTCTCAGTTTGTAGAACAGGAGTTGTTGTCATAGGGACATAGTAGTAGAGGAGTTACAGTTATCTTCTCAGAGGTATGAGAAAGCCAAAAAAAGCTTTTCACTCTTTTAATGGGACTATAACAGAGTTTTTCTGTAAAGTATTTGGTAGTTCTGCAGTACACATGTGAATTACATACAAACTATAATACTGTAAGTCTTAGAGTACGACCACACGGCCAGGATTCTGTTTCCAGTTTTGGAAGTAAAAACCAAGAGTGAATTCAAAAAATAGCAGAAGTCGTATCTTCCCTTTTCTCTTTTTCTGATCCACTTCTGATTTTGGCTTCCTAAACCGCATCAGGAAACCTGACCATGTGGCCCTACTCTGAGGGCCCATTCACATGACCGTATGTACATTTCCGCATCTTATCCGCAATTTTGCGGATAAGATGCGGACACATTCACTTTCCATAGGAGAAAAAAAATGCGGAATGCACACCGTGTGCATTCCGCTTTCTTTTCTCACGGAAGTTCTCCCGCAAAAAAAATAAAACATGTCCTATACTTGTCCGCAAGAACAGACAAGTATAGGCATTTTCAATGGGGCGCCCCGCCGTGTGTTCCACAGTGGACCCGCAATAATACAGTTGTGTGAATGGGGCCTAAGACTGAGGTCTGGTCACGTAAGATTTAAGGAAGAAGTTTGTAAAGGCTGGTAGAAGACTTGTCAATGATGAGACTTTCTCAAGACTTAAAACGGGGTGCCTGTTTTCACTCACAGCTCTTGTATCTGATATTTGTACATGTAGTCTCTTTTATAGGCCTGAACCGTGAAATAAGTCAGTACCTACGTGTAGAGGTTTAGCGTGATTTATTCTTTCCCTTGCATTCTGATGTCACAGCTGTTAATACTTACTGCTTGCAGTGACATCTCCTGGGAATTCTCTGGTCTTTTTCTGCCAGAGGTATAAACTATTTACGTAACACTGAGCACCAAAGTCCAGATTTATCCTCTCAGATGCTATATCTGTGCTCTATATACCGTAGGATATATTTCACTCATTGCTTTAGGACTGGTTTCATTTTCAGCAGTTTGTTTTGTATCAAAGGAAAAGTTGTTGTAAGATGTTGTTTCTGCTTTGAACCCTGGATAGTCCAATTATAGTGGTTTGCTGCTTGTTTTTTTATATGTTTTATTTAGTTTTACTGTGTTTATTCGCCACCTTTATAACATGCTGAACTAATACTAAGTAATGCTGACCCAGCATGCCCTCTCTAATTACTTCTGGGTTCCAGCCTTGAAAATGCAGATCCATTATATGATTTTCTGATAATACAACATCTGGATAATATTTGCAGGGTCCTGGATTAGATTACAGATTATTTTAAAGTGTGATCTTAATCTAGCACATGTTACATGTATGGGGCCTCACTAGAGTGGCAAAAGGGGCTTGTAATGGGTAAGAAATAGGCAAGAAAAAACAATGTTGTTGCTTGGAATAAAGGAGTAATTTTCTAAAGCACTTCTGTTCCTTTTATTGCTCCTATATTCTGTTCTGGGCTGTGGTCACATGACCATGTCCATGCTGCTCTTTCTTATTTCCTGTGATGTTATGTCCATGGACGTGTCAAAGTAGTAACAGGGGCGGTGATGGGACAGTGTCTATGTAACCAGCTGGGTGGGAGGAGCTATAAACTAGCTGGTCAATGTTAGGGGTGGTTCTAGTGGTGTGACAGAGAAAGGAGAAGTGCATCATAGGGGTGGTTGGATATAGGAGGTAAACAAAGCAGAGTGATTTGTTTATATGGTGAAAAGGGTCAGGAGAATCCAAATTAAAAAACAAACAAAAAAACATTGGTAAAATGAACACGAGGTAAGGGTGATAAATCCTTAGTAATCCTAGTAGACCATACCTTACCTTACCATGAAAGTATCTACCAGGGTAGCAAGGATAGCAGGAAAGGGGGTATGGGCTCACCTCCACTCACTGAAAAAGGCCATGGATCGTGGAGGGGGGAAGTGAATGGGGTAGCAATTACTGGGATACCAAAGATTGGAGGAAAAGCAACAGAGTAGTGGGTGAGTGAGGCTACTGTTGATGTAATTTCAGAGGGTAAAATCTGCACAGAAAATCTGCACATCACAATTGACATGTTTCAGATTTTAAAATCCACACCACAGGTCAATTTCTGTGCGAGAAATTTCTACTTAGTTGAAACTGACCTGCACGAAAAAAATCCATATGTAATGTGCACTGTGCATGGAGCATTTTACATAACTTACAGTTTACAGTATGTATAATTTACTATTTTTCTGTGGAGCAACATTGGCATGATCTACTATTGACTCTGTTTGCTTTGTTAACAGAATCACTCATTTTATTTGTTAGCATTAGGCGGCTGCATTCATTTATCACACCACAGCAATTAAAAAATGCCAGTACATGTAAGTGTGAATTTTTACAGAGCGAAGCTGGTGCAGCTGGCACTAAAGAGCAACCGTTTAGATGTCACAGTGCCCATTACTTTTTGTAATATAAAATTGAACTTAAAATGAGAAACTTAGGATGAAAGAGCAGAACTAGGTATACGTAATAAGTGAAGGGAATATTACATTCACATCTGATTCACACTTATGTTGCTTATTTGTGATCACTTTTCACCCAATTTTACAAAAATTATTCATATTTTTGTTTTGTCTTTCAGAGGATGAAAGTCCTGGACAGACGTTTCACAGGGAAAGAAGGAACGCAATTGCCATGCAGCCACAAGGTGGACAAAGCCTTGGTAAAATCAGTGAAGAGCCTTCTACATCTAGCGAGGAGAGGACCTCTTTAATAAAGAAAGAGATTCATGGATCTATTACACACTTGCCTGAACCCTCTGTTCCATACCGGGGCACTGTATTTGCAATGGACCCACGAAATGGTTATATTGATCCACATTATCGTAAGTACCAACATTTAATTAGGCCTGATTTCTGATGCTTATATCTTCCTAGATAAGAAATTCATTTTAGCTTGATTTATCTTAAGCAGTATAGTTATTGGTGTTTTGAAAAAGCAAAGTCCCTACATATGTTTGAAAGGATTTGTGTTAAGGGGCAATCTAGATGATCTCATAAGCACAAGGGATCTACCTTTTATAAAGAGTGACTTGTAAAATTGAACTTAAACCAAAGCCCTACAAAATTACATGACTGCATCACATAAATTTCTGCTTTACAGCCCAGTCCATTAGTCACAGAGCCCTCTGTATTGCGTCTTGCCAGCTGAAATCCACATCCCTTGAAGTAATTTTATTGTAATGAAATGTAAAGACAATTTCCTTAGAACTGAAAAAGTGAATGATGTATATGCAACTTACCTATATCTTATTCAATACATATTAACCTATGTAGCAAAATTAAGACAAATCAACTGGACAAGCCTTAGCTGCCCCAGCCCCACCATGAAAGTCATGGCTGCATTAAGGTTTTCCAAATTTGATCTGCTGGTCATAATGGCTTTCCACTCTGGCTGATAGAGTTGGGAACTTTCTTTTATGACATCTATAGATGTATGAGCAATGCTTGTCCGCTTGGTACAAAGAGAGGAGTTTAGGTCTGCGCTCTTGTGAGATATGAGTATCTGTGAAGGACTTAGTCAATGTCTAATCGAAAATTATTCACGGCACTCCAGGTGAATATAATGCAATGAATTAATTTTTTATTGTACAGGTTCTTTAAACATACAGAAAATGATCCAATATTATGTTGAAAAGCAATAATAGTAAGCCACAAATTGTAGTTATGCCAAACGTTTCGGTCCACCTGGACCTTTGTATGTGGTTAATCTCTGTGGCAAAGCTGTATATCTGCATCTAGGGTTGGATCGTATGCCATCATATTTGTGGCTAACTACAATTTGTGACTTACTATTATTGCTTTTCAACATAACGTTGGATCATTTTCTGAATGTTTAAAGATCGTTTCCACTTGGTACAACCCTTAATGGTGATGGTTCAATGTAGACTTATCGTCATGTAAATGGGGTCATACAAAGTTTGAGTTTTCCCCTCCATAAAGGAGTATTCCGGGTGTTGAGTATTGATGGCATTTCCTCCCGATAGATCATCAATATCTGATCGGTGGTGGCCCAACTCTCGACCTCTTCCTACGCTAGTGGTATCACATTCATTGGTCATTGGACTGAGCTTCCTCTTTGGAGCTCAGTCCCTTTCAAGTCAATGGGCCTGGACTGCAATACCAAGTACAGCCTCAATACAATGTATAGCGTTGTGCATGCTATGCTGTGAGGAGGTTGCAACCTCGACATCTTCAAATAGCTGATCAGTAGGGGTGCCGGGAGTCAGACCCCCACTATCAAACTTTAATGAACTATCCTGAGAATAGGTATTAATATTGAACTTCCGGAAATCCCTTTAATGGCTGGATGCAGTAAAAGGTAGGGATACTGTATGTGATGTGCAGCTTCTTGAGAAGTAACCAGATTTGGAAATGTTTGTGCTAGGGTGTCACTTTTTCTTAAGTCTCTGAAAATGTTGATTCCTAATCTAATATCAATAAAAAATGGATGTCTAAGTAAAAGATGGAGACATTCCTAAAGTGGTGGTTAGCTGAAATTTGTCCATGTGTCTAGATTTTTCTGCAGGCCTACACACCTAGATGTATGTGACTTTTCAGAGACTGGATTAAGGGTTCATCTTTTGTAGATACTTTTGCCAAAGCAGAAGTCATTTGCTTTTTACAAACCATAAATGTTCTGTTTTTAATAGACATTATATCTACAAGTTTTATGGAACCACTATTCGGTTCCAGGCTTATCACTAGGGTAACATGATCCTCAGAAAATAAAACACACAATATATTTTTCTTTCAATTCACACTAATGTGGAAAACACAAGTTTGCTCAGAATCGGATGAAAAACAAGCAGTTTCTTGGTATTAAATGTACCTCTCGAGGTGTCAGAGTTTTCGCCTTCTGCTACAGATTTATCACACAGGCAGGATATGACTTTGCTGGTTAACCTTTTGGTCTCCAATTCCAGATGACACTTGGCGACCTATGAAATGGGCCCCTGTCTGTTCCCCCAGCCTCCATAGTGCTCACTAGAGTTTATGGTTTATGTTAAGAGGTCATTGGCCAGATGACTGATTAGCAGGGACAGCTGATTAGTGCACAGGTTTGGCTGGAAGAGAAGTGGCAAGGATAAAAGCTAGGGTTATCCCTTCATTAGTTGGTAAGCAGCATAAAACAAGAAATGCTCACTCATTGGGGAACAGATCAAAGTGCTTCACAACTTTAATAATTTTCACCAGCAAGTCTTTATTTTCAGAGGTTTACAATAATGAGACAACACATGTTTTTTGCTTAGAAACCCCTTCCTAAAAGTTATTTATGAGCAATAAGCATCTTTAGTGTTCTATGAATCCGGTTGATGTAATTTTTTTAAGATGTTGAACCTTGGTGTGACTTACGGAACATTTAGTCTTGTGATATACATATGTATTCATACTGAATAACATTTTATAAACAATGAATTGTGAAAAAAGCAAAGGACTTGTTTAAAAAAGTAACATTTGTGCCTGTATTGAATGGTGGCCATGCATCTTTAATAGTTGTTGACTGATAACTATTCCCTCAATGGGAGTGCTGCAATAAGCCGCTTCCAAAAACATTCTGCAGCTCTTAGCTCCTGTGAGAACAATGAAAATGATCATGTCCGATCCCTTTTTATCCCTGACAGATGATGTTGACATACCCCCATACACATATGCCAGTCCCGTAGAAATCAGTGGGTTCAGCTGACTTCACTCTTATGTATTTATGTGGCTCTGTTATGAGACGCTGATGACATTGGGATCTGCAGCTATCACCAGAAGTGGAGGAGACAAAACCATGCATGCACGGCATGCTCTCCATTCATTTTTATGGGACTTCCTACAAATATCAGAGCGTGCCAATAGAAATGAAGCGAGGGAAGCCACATATGTGTGGCTACTCTATGCTCACTTCAGGGGTCCCGTTCTGGAGATTAGAAATGGGACCTGCACCTATATGACATTGGTGGCATATGTCTCAGATGAGACAACCCCTTTAAGGTTTGATAGGCTGAAAGAAAACTTCAACATCATTTCAGTGCAGTCAGTTTGCTGAATGTGCTCTGCAGCCAAGGGCTATTTTACCCCAGCAGATGATCAGGCTAGTTATTGTGAACGATCATTTGTACACTTGCTTGTTCCTAACAATTGTCCTGTGTAAATGTGACATCCTTCAGTCGACAAACAGACAAACTCTCATGTGTTGGCTGACTAGATGGTTGATGCAAGCATCAAAATGGTCACTGGTTGGCAGCACATCTCCTTGTATAAACAGGAAATGTTCTTCTGACATAATGTAAAAGTATGGAGAACAAATGATCATCGTAACGACCATTCATTGCCCATACACTTTCCATCATCCCATGTGAAGGTCTTTTGAACGAGCACAGATCATCTGGTTTTAAACATCCATCGGCACTCGTTAAGGCTCAGATTTAGGTCATGTAAAAGGATCCTTAAATTTTAGAGGTTCACACTCAGTAGGTTAAAAATCCACTCCACTATAAACCCAATGTTGCTTGGTGCAAGATATTATCCGCTGCACCCCTTTGCTTACCTTGACTTTTTCCTATAAAAAAAATTGAGGGTTTACCAGCCTCTTGAGGTTCTACAATGTTCTCCATTTTGAAGAATTGCTATATAACACAGGATATTAATTTACAATTTTGGCTTATGGAATGTTTGTTCACAGAGTCTAAATGAAGTGAAGAGTTGGCCATATTTCAGAGTTTACCATTTTTACCTTTATGTGTGAAAAAAACTGAGGAAAGTGATGAAGCTGAGGACTGTAAGTGTTAGTTGGGTTCATTTAAAGCTGGTGAGATCACTTAGACTGCTTTTCATTAACCTATAAAACTCTAGACTGAGGCATGTACATTCCACAGTATTTTCTGAGAGCCATGGGGGTTTATACAAGCAAATGATCTAATTTCAGAGCCCTGCAGCTGAATGTGCAAAGAAAACATGGGTGATGACAAATGCCACTTTGACCCCCTCCACCTCAGCCTTAAATGTCACCTCTTAAATGTGTCACAGGTGCCAGTGATACCATTTGGCATAATGCAGAGTCGGCGGAGAACTTTCTCAGTATCCCCAAAGGGTCAGGCTTCTGTGTCCACTGTAGTCATTGCTAAAAAAAAAAACAAAAAGCAGCAGCACCTGGACTGTGTAGCACCTGGCGGTGCTGATATAGTACGTGCCATGTCTAATGTCTGCATTGGTGACATGTTGAGGTTAATTATATGGTTTTATGTTAGAATCAGACTTGAAGTCACCATGTCTATTCTCTAAAGTTTTAATTTGGTTTTCTTTTATTTCATTTTTTTTCTTAAAAGAAGATTGTACGTATATTGATTTGACAATTATAAGAGGACTATAGAAAAAGGAAATTATCTAGGGGCCCACAGGATAGATGATGAATGTCCGATCACTGGGGCCCCATGGCATCCATTCATGCTTATTGCATGGCCATAGTGACCTCTGATCTCCTTCAGTCCAGAAGACTTTGAATGGAGCAGTAGGACAAATTGCGGACTATTATCCATGTGGGTTTCATTGATGATTTTGATGTGGATTGTCATTACAGATTTCACACATTGTATAACAATGACTGAAATCTGAGGCAAAAATATGTGGGATTTCAGATAGAGTATGCTGCAGATTTGCAAAGCCATGGCAAACTTAGAATCACTAGTGGATTTTTTAATAATGCGTGTGAACAGTACTATATTTTGTTGTAGAATTTGAGTCCAGATTCTGCAACCAAAAGTCCGGAACATGCAGGTGTGGAGGCACACGTTTGCATCTGTCTCCATATTTAAATGTTACCATCTAGTTGTGACCTGTGTTTGCATTATGACCAGTTTGCTGGCTGTACAGCATGGTGAAATTGTTATGAAGAGATAAGATGTTTTTGAGTTTTTACTTTTTAAAATGCTGAATATTTGGTTGCTTTTTTTTATCTTTTTAAAATTAAAATGAAAAATGATGCAGCTATATTAAAATTATACTACTGACAGCTCAAGCATATGTAAGGTAGATCACTTTTGAAAGGCTGACTTTGTGCTAGGATTCATTTTTTGGTTATATGTTTTTTATATTTTTTTGAGGGAGGGATTTTTGAAAATCCATACCACTAAAAATGTAGTTGGGGTGAGATATTCCTTACTAAGGAATAACAAGTTAAGCTTCATTCACACGTCAGTGTTTTGGTCAGTGATTTCCATCAGTGATTGTGAGCCAAAACCAGGATTGGAGCTTCCACAGACATAAGGTATAAGGGAAAGATCTGCACCTCTCCTGTGTTTAGAGCCACACCTGGTTTTGGCTCAAAATCACTGATGGAAATCACTGGTGGTCGGTATGGTGTGGTTAGTTGGTAGTGGATTGTGGATGTAAGATGAAAAAAAAAAAAGTATAGCTAAATGTGTAGAGTTGACTCCAAGAGTTCAATACCTCTGATGCCCATTGATCTTTTTTAAATGACAGACCAGGAGAAAAAAATGATTAATGTAGTTTTAATAATATTGCTTTTATGTACAATGTAGTTTTCTAATATTAAAGAGCCTTTGACAGCATGATCGACTCTATTAAACCAGGCATATTGCCTGGTAGGGTTTATCATGCTAATGCAAAAACAATATCTTTCTTTTCTGTGTAGCTTGTAGCATTGTGGAGATATCTCTACTTTTAGCTTTATGCAAATTAGGCAGTTGGAGCACCAAGGGGCTATCATAGCTATTGGAGCACTGCTGCGCTCCTTGATGCTCAGTACATCCCCCCGTTGCCTTTGATTGACAGGGATAGACAGCCCAGGCTAATGGTGCCTGTTCTGGGGCATACTAATAATTATTATGGTTCTGCGTTATTTATATATTTTAGCAAAATCATACATTTCTCTAGGAATTCATGACTTTATTAATGTGCTGTGGCAAATATGTAGAAATTCCCTTAAAATAAGGTCTAATATGTAGACATTCATTTAATATAAGGTCTCATATGTAGACATTCATTCAGAATGAGGTCTAATATGTAGGCATTCAAAGAAGCGAGCACTGTGCGGGAAAGAGAGACTACTTACCTTGTGATCCTCCCGGCAGCTGCTCTCCTCTGCTGTATGTGAAGCCACCTGGAAGTGGGTGTGCCAGCAGCTTCATATACAGTGGAGGATCGCAAGGTAAGTATTCTCTCTTTCCCACACAGTGCTCACTCCATTGAATGCCCACCTTATTTTGAACGAATACCTACATATTCGGCCTTATTTTGAATGAATGCCCACTTATTGGCCACAGCGCATTTTTGCTTAAACATACTGCCACCAATGGCTGTTTTTATACCATAAATAACGCTGGACCACCAATAATTATTAGTGAGCCACAGCACAAGCGCCATTAGACAGGGTAGGGGGAGCAGTAGCGGTGCTCCAAAAGCTACAACAATACGCCCAGTGCTCCAGCCACCGAATTTGCATAAAGATAAAAGTAATGATCTCCACAAAGCTAGAAGCTACAGTGTTTTCATCAGTATGATCAACCCTTCCAGACAATATGCCTGGTTAAATGCGGTCCATCATGCTGACAGACGCTCTTTAAAGGGGTTCTGTACGGCGGGAGTCCGACACTTGGGATCTCCACCAAACAGCTGTTTGAGAAGGCAGCAGCGCTCTCAGTAGTGCCACTTCAATAGGGCTGAGCTGCGCCCAGGCCACGTACATAGTCATGACGTCACTGGCCTGCGGGAAACAGCGAGTGTCATTGCCTTCTCAAACTGATTGGTGGGGGTCCCAGACGTCGGACTCCTGCCCTTCAGATGCTGATGACCTATCCAGAGGATAGATTATCAGTAATAAAAAGTTACAGAACCCCTTTAAGGGATTGCCCAGGAATATGATGCCAGATATGTACTAAAAGCTGGAAATGGAAAAAATAAAAAAATAAAAAACTCACACTCACCTATTAGTTCTCGTGGTGAAGCTTCAACGCTACTGCTCTTGTGGTCACCATCGGTCTTTCACTGCAGTGATGACATATCATACATTATTCACGTGATTGTTACAGCCAGTTGCCGGCCACAGACTTCTGAGGCCAGTAGTTGGCTGCAGTGATCATGTGTGCATACACCGCATGTCATCACTACAGGACAAATGAGAGGGAAAAAATGAAGGACAACTAATATAGAAGTATGAGGAGTTTGATGTACACACTCAGAAAGAAGTCTTGTTTTGCATGGCATCTGATCAGACTTTGCCCTGGAAACATGAGGCCCACTGTCTTATAGCCGGAAAATATTAGGAAGACTTAGAATGATTTCTGCCAAGAAAAAGAGAAGGAATTCTTTTGTAACAACCAATCCAGATGTGATTTTAGGTGCTTTTTTGACAAACTAAACATTGATATGATTAATCATTTCGGTATACTGCTCCACTTTTTTGTGTAATTGTGAATAATCATCCTCAATAATGATTTCATATTGTTTTTATTGGTACATCATGACTTGTCTCTTCAACCATGCAACAAATCCTCAAATTCCTCCTGACTGCTTAGTATTTAGAGCTTCACCCCCTCTGTCCGGCTCAAGTCTCTGTCTGCAAACATGTATTCTCATAGCGCTCAAATTGTGTAGTACGAAAAATGTGCCCTGGAGTAATGTATTCTTTAAGGTTAGCAGTTATGATTTATGAATGTTTTGTGTTGCAAAGAAAAAGGGTCAGCTTCCTGAAGCACAGAAGAGAAGAAAATGATTTTTGAAAGGCATGTGTATGCTTCTCATTGTGAAAAATGCTGCTGTGGTGATGATTTTTTTTTTCTTTTTTTATTATTATGGTATTTTTTTTTAAGAGTGTGCCTGTGGAATGTCGTGTTCTCTCAGGGAGTTCCACTTATCAGGCAGAACTGAAAGACTTTCATTGCAGCCGGATGGTAACTATTACTTCAAACATCCATAACATATGTGTGGAATAAAAACATGGCAGGGGGGATGTGCTCCCTTGCTGAGAGTAGCTCGAGGATGAGCTCGAGCCTGTCTACATTTCTGAATAAACATAACTTAAACCCCATGACAACCCTACAAAATATTTGTGATAGTGGTTCAGTACCCTCGCAAGAATGAGAATGAGCCAACATGTGCTGCCCACGAGTTGCCCAAAAGGATGTTTTACTGGAGTTACTCCTTCCACTACATAGGGGACAGAATGTGGTGATGGGTGAGGATGATGTGGATGATAACTGATGAATCTGAGCAACCAGAGGATAAGTAAAAATATCTGAGAATGCGGTGAATATTATATGTATGAAACAGAGAGTTTATATCGCTCCTATCCTGTATAGCCGACATTATCATATGGTTTGGAGCCCCTAAAGGGATTCTGCCATGACAGTTTTGGACTATTATCCACAGTAACACACATGTAGTCCTCAGGTAAGGAGTGCAAATCACTATTTTTTTATTTTCCTACTGCTCCGGTTCCCCTGTTGTCAGCATTTAAAGCTGCTCTGAAATGCACAGTCTAGACTGCTGGGCTGTTCTAACAGAAAGGACTCATATACGTATGCACAGCAGTCCTGACAATGTATTTCAATGCAGACTTGAGCACTGAAAGCGGGGGAATGGGGGGCAGTAGGAAAATAAAAAATAGAACTACTCATGTACATTACTAAAGATAATTGTCCAAAATTAGGATGACAGATTCCCTGGAACATGGCTGCCTTTACTCTTATTATTAGTCCTAAAAATGAACCTTTGGTTTTGTGTATCTTTGTATCTGTTTACTGCTTCAGGTTTCCCTTGTATCTCAATAGATCAGTGGGTCATTATCAGTAGAGTTATGGGGCATTCAGATTCCCTGGTGCTGCCCACAGCAGTCTGTGTTCTGTCTTCAGACTGCTCGTAGAGACGACTGGGTTGTGCTGATAGATATTATGATAGCCCCTGTCAGCAGCAGTTTGACAGAATGCAGGCTGCTGTTACCTGAAGCCTGTATCATGTTGACAGTCCTCAAGGGCAACATCTGGGGATCTGAATTCCTTACAGCCCTGATTAGATTGATTTTTCCTGTATTGGGTCTATTTGGATAAAAAAAACATGGGGGAGATGTATCAATATTTTTGAAGAATAGTGTAATAGATTGCCGTACAACTTGGATGGTGCTGGAATATATAAATAAATATATAAATAAAATAATAATACACACACTAATACAGTGTTTTAGGTTAGTTTTCTTTTTTTTTTTTTTTTTTTTTTTAGAAAGTATTGGTTGATGTGTGATATTGTAAAATTGTGTTTATGGATGCAAGATCATGGTCATCTATTTCTGAAATGGACAAATGTTATAGGTAGGAAAACCCCAAATTTGGGGCATCATTCCACAAGACTGGGTGCTGTCAGTGATGCCAGTTGGTGGAGAGCCACTGAAGGGTGGGCTGTCCTCCGTTTTGGACAGATAATAGAAGCAGCTTACGGCATTTCCTCTGCTGTGGTGGGCTGTATAGCGGTAGCGGGGCTCTTTATTGTTGCTGCTTGGAGACATGAATGTTGATGTCCTTATGTAGTGACAGGTTAAGAAAATCTGATTCTGTTCATCATAGATATTAGGAAAGTGACACCTGCCGCTATGTAAGGTAACAAATGCCTACCGCATGCAGCTTACAATCTACATTATCACCACACTTCCACATGATTAAAGAAAGTTAGAAAGCCTGAAAGAAAATGCAAACTCTGAAAACACACATTGAGATTTATGCTTTGAAAAAGGTTAAAAAGGACATTTCTCTAGTGGTTGAACCACAAAGCTGAGAATGAAGGTTGTGTAAAATCTGCTCTTATCTGTGTCAAAACATATGTAAGATTTAATTGAAAAGTCAGAGT
Organism: Rhinella marina; assembly: GCA_900303285.1. Taxonomy (NCBI): domain Eukaryota; kingdom Metazoa; phylum Chordata; class Amphibia; order Anura; family Bufonidae; genus Rhinella; species Rhinella marina. The sequence continues at coordinate 169,917 of ONZH01022495.1, forward strand.
AATGTTAATATTTATTATCTTGCGTTCTCTTTTTTCCCCTTTTCTCTTTTTTGAAATGTCACTCAGGTTTCAAGCAGGCCATACAGCCCCAAAGGCGGCTGCAGGCACATTATGTTCATGAATTATTAGCGTAGTAGAAAAGCATTGTTATCCATAGCCCGCTAAGAAAAAGGCAACTTATTGCTTCTTAGGAGCAAAATAGCAAGTCCACAAGAGACTGTAAAAGATCTTTCTTTGAGTTATTATTCAAAGTGGGGGTTACCCTTCTTCCTCTACTTTATTTCCCAAAGTGCACACTACACACAGCGCTTCTGATTAATTAACATTTTATGATCAAGAGGATGAAATCTAACACAAAGAATGGCTTTCCATAAGCAGAATGCCAGTATTACACAGGAATATCACAGAAACTACTTGAACTTTAGTATATAGGGGTGTAGAAAGTGGGGGTGGGGGTGCAGAGATAGCTGTCGCACCCTGGCTCTGCTGCAAAGACCTCCTCTACCACATAAAAATACACAAGTATTATAAATGCAACATGGTAGATCTGTGTGGTGCTTCTCCAGATTTTGGATCAGAGCCTAACAAGCTTCAAGTTACGCCTTTAGGTCAGAACTTTATATAAGTCTACAATTTTATATAGTAACTCATCATATCCTTTAATGAAATCTTTTACATTGACATGTAATCTTATCAGTCAGCATTGTGTATAGAGCGGGAAAAGGAGGAACAGAGCAGATTGATGTATAGTTTTGTGGGAAAACTTTAGTATAACTAAATTCCTGCTCATATTGGCTTTACGAGTCCTGTGGGTGGTCCTAATCTGTGAGTGACAGCTTTGTCTGTATGCATGCTAATACAGGGAATGCTATCAATCATTGTAAGAGACTGCCCCTTTTCCATAATGGTCCCAGAGTCACTCTCCAGATCACCCTCTTTCGACTGACTCAGCAGTATTTAGCCTGGCCAGGCAACCTGGAAGTGCTCAGAGCATAGAGACTTCTCTTCATAACTAGGGGGGCGAGACACAGATTGCAGACATGATCCTTAGACATGACTTCTGAGTCCCAGAGACTCATCCTCATCCTCATCCTCCAAAGATCAATCCCTAACTGAACAATGCCAAGGGCAATAGTCAAACCTAAAGATCTAAGCACTACACCTTAAGTGTCCTACCCACTCTTCCCCTTGGACACCTGTACCTATCCATTACTAGCTAGATCTCCAGAAATGGTAGGCATATCTTCAAGAGACATCAGCTGTCCGCTGTCAACATGCTCTTCAAACACTTTGAAGAGCATGTTTGACTCACTGGAGGGTGCCCATGTCAACCCTAGGCAATACATATTTCCGCTCCATTCTACCATTTCAGCGAAAGCCACAGCCCTACATAATGCCAACCAGCACTTGGAAGAATTGGATAATAGAGGCTACAGAAACAATATAAGAGAGAGTCGCCTTCCTACAGCAACAGGGGATAAGGACTTATTTGTAACTCTGGAAGCTATCTTTAACCTCATTCTGGGAAACTTGACTCCAGCAAAATTAAATTGGATAGAGCTCACAGGGCTCTATCCAGGGATGTCCACCGCCCATACCTTATTGTTTGTCCTATGTAGAGGACCCTTGACATCCTCCATGTGTTTGAATTCTTGTATTAGGGTTGTTTTGGTTAGGGATAAGGAATTCAAAATCTCACTGTTTGCTGACAATGTTTTGCTTACTATGACCCATTTACACACCTCGTTTTCCTAATCTCCACACTACGTTGCATAAGTTTGTCCGATTGTTGGGGCTCAAGGTGAACACATCTAAAACTTAAGCCCTCCCCATTAACGCCTCCCCCCCTAGTCATCTGATGAAGCTCTGACAGAATTTTTCCTGTCAGTGGAAAGTAGTCTCAAATACCTGGGGGTTAGAGGGTTTTCCAAGATATTCTTATTGATGACCTATCCTCAAGATATGTTATCAGTATCAGATTGGCAGGGTACCAACGCAGCCCTCCTTTCATTGTTTACGTGCTCACTGTCGACATCTCAGTGGTGAGCAGGTTTAATTACAAGAAGCTATCTCATTCATTTCAATGGGATGGCTCATTGTGCTGCCTTCTCTTCAACCCTCTGATCGGCGGGGATGCCAGTTAGGTCAATAATAAAAATTATCTAGGAAACCCCTTTAATATAACTTCCCGTTGTGCTGATTTATAACACACTAAAATTACCCCTAAGTATTGCCTAAGTATTGGCCCAAATTGTTGTATTTATTCAAAATGTTGCCTGTGGCAGTCTCCATGAGATCTTAGACCTTAGAAGACCTTAGAATGACCCAAGCTTCTATTTTAAGATTTATATGAGCCTATAAAAGGCATAGGACTCAATCCCACTGACAACTAAATAAAGGGGTGGCTTAGCGATCCCCAGTATTTCTCATTATTATTGGGCTACTCACTAATGGCCTGAGCAGCGCTCCCTGCTTTCATGATCTGGTCACAAATTGAAAAACTCTGGCTAGGCCTGGATCACCTAAGTTCCCTCTTATGGACAAATCCCCATGACCCACCTACTAATGTTATCTTAGGCCCTATAGCTTTACTAGAGATATTGTAGCCAGAAATTTAATTTAGCTTCTCCATGGTTGTCAGTGACCTCTTTTCTATATCATCCCTCCTTAAATAAGCCTTTTTGTTTTGCTGACATTGTTGACCCTACTATCAGGTGCTTGCTACTTTTTAAAGATATCCGTTCAGGTTATAATTTACCCCAGCAGTGTAGATTTTACTGTACACAAATTCAGCATTTTGCTTATACCGTCTTTTAGTGTCCTCAGGTCTCTATTCCTAGGGCTTTTGAGTTTTTATGTAGATTGAGTACTTTTACACGGAATCTTATTGTTAAAATATATTCTATATTACTTGATCCAGTACCAGATAGATTACTTAGGCATTTGTACATGACTTGCTGAGAGGAACCTTACCAGATTTTGCCTGGAGATTTGTTTGGAGAAGACAGCTGCCTTCAGTTACTAACAAAAAACAAAACAAAAAACAGTATAAACTACTTATGTTGTGGTATCATATTCTGTAATTTGTCCATAAATTAAATCAGTCCATCCCAGGGACATGCTGGTGATGTCATGGAGCTAGAGGGACAATATTTCATATTTTTCTGGGACTGCCCATTAATCTATCCATTCTGATTATGTGTATCTGCTTCTTAAAGGAGTTTTGGAGTGTGATATCCCTATTGACCCTATGTGTTACCTGCTAAATGTCCCATTCACTCCTGTCCGAAAATGTTCCTTTAGACTTATGCTTAACATTCTAACAGCTGCCCGATGTCTCATTGCTCGACATTGGAAAAGAACTTCACCACCACCATTTTCTAACCTATACACTAGGATCCCCAAAGTTAGACCTATGGAATAACTCACAACATTAACTTGTGGTAACATGGATTTTTGAGGCTATGTGGAACATCTGGGATGTTGAATTAACTGCTGACTGCAATTCTTTAACAGCAACCTGCTCAGTCTAGCTTTCATATTTTATACCTTCTCCACCACCCTTTACGTTTCTTGTGTTTCTTCTCAGTGTACTAGATGTGCATATTTTATGTATGTTTTTTGCAAACATTCTGCAGTTATAAAACTGTGAGTTTTTGGACATTTTCAATTATTTTTATGATATAACACACTATACTTATCCGCTAAACTTTATCTGGACCTGAATTATCATTGGTTGGTATATGTGATTCTTGTAAGACATGTATTTGAGATTCCTACTTGACCTTTTTGTGGTTTCTTGACATGTTAACCTGCTATACAACATTACTTTGGGGAAGTTTATTGCCATTATGAAATTTGAGCCTTTCTACCATTATACTAAACCTTCTATAAAAAGCTAGAGTTGTCATAATAGCAGATACAACATGGATTAATGGAAGAAATATAAATGTTGGAAATGCCTCAATATACTTTTATCTTGGGGAGTCTAGGACTGGCATCAAGTATACTGTATGTTGACACTTGAGCGGCAGAGTCACAGAAGACAGAATGTTGATATCCACATGGCCTTGACAAACATAGTTTATATAGTATAGTATGTTTACCCAGATTGACATGATCCTCCCCACAAAGTGGCATCCATGCAAGCTTGTCTGCTACTGATGTTGGACCTGTTTGGGGGAATGGAAAAATGTAAAATCTTTTGAGAATTGTGATAGGCTTCTGTAAAGCTAAAAGAATGGGATACTCGACGCCCCCTTACTTGAAGTCTTGTAGTAACTCTTATAGATAGGGACAGACATGGTCAGTGAGCCCTGACCTGCAACCCAGCCCATTTTCCCTACCTACTTGCAGTTCAAGTCCCAAGTAGCAAGACTGCAACTGGTCGACTGTCCCTATGCTACTAAGGTGCAGAGACAGACAAACACCAAGAGACAAAAACAACGGGGACAGTCATATGAAAATGGGTCAGAACCAGACAGACAACGCAGTAAAACAACCGGAAATAGCGATTGGTTAAAAGACAAGCCACAATCAAATACCAGACGGGATGCACAGTACAAATCACATGAGACAGAGAGTGGTCAAAAGACAAGCCAAGTTCAGAAGCACAAACAAATCCAAAGGAATGCAAGAACCAGGAACTTAGCTAGTGAGCCCAAACAAGACTATCACTGGCACTCTTATATGGCCGAGAAGGGGTTTAAATAGAGCACTGAGTCCCAGGATCAGAACCTGAGCGGTCATGACTCTGCAATCCATTAGTCAGAACACTTGCGCACAGGAGTAAAACAGCTGAGCAATCATCCCACTGTTAGTGTCCTTCACCACACGCCCGTTGTGGGCAGAAAGAGCATTGCATCCTGTTGCTAAGGATGCTGTCACATCACCAAGGATTGTGGTTTAGCAGCACGTCTCTCCCAGCACGCCAAAGCTGGAGAACTCTTGTTCTGTACACCCCTGACACTTGTTCTGTACACCCCTGATCATTCAGGACTGCAGGGTTCCACATTATAGTAAATTCATAGAATAGACTCCCATTGATTACAATAGGCTTTTTGGCAAACTTTGTTTTCTCTGTTCACATAAATGTTGTAGAAGTTGACTACTGAATGAAGGGGTCCTACGGCAACCAAAACCTCTTTCAAGTGGGTATTTAGAACTGGACATCCCCTTTAGCAAACAACTTGTCACAAAGCCCCCCTCATATTTTAAGCCTTATATCCCATATAGTTTAGTTTTTCCTACCTTGCTACGAACTTCACAGAAGAGAATACTTCACTGTTTTCATATAAAGAAAAAGTAATTAACCATTGCAGGCAGGCATCCATCTATCAGTGTTTTAGAACAATTAAAGTATATGCCTTGCGACCCTGTCAACATGACTTTGAGTGATGGTATAATATGTATAAGCCATATACCAGCTGTACTTCGACAGAATAAGTTCACATAGTCTCACATAGTTAATAAAAGGGCTATGTGTACATTGTGACATAGAATTGGAAGGTTTGCCGCATTCTGAAAGGGGTTTTCTGAGAGTTTGATATTGATGATACACTAGGTTTAAGAAGCTTACCAAGCACAACACTGTACATTGTACAGCGGCTGCGCTTGGTATTGCAGCTCAGCCCCATTCACGTGAATAGGACTGAGCTGCACATAGCTCATGTGACCAATGAATATGACGTCACTGGCCTAGAAAAAGGTTTCGGCTCTCACAGGAGCGCCACTGCCTCTTCAAACAGCTGATCAGCAGGGGTAATAGGGGTCTGATCTCATTGATCAGAGTTTAAAGACCCATGAGATTTATTTTGATAGCTTTATGTCTTGTCATACGTTATTTTAGACCAATAGACTTGACAAAATAAAGTCTTATTCTGTCCGTGAAATGTGTTTGGTGATACAGTGACATGAAGGCTTTGTTTGAGTGCCAGGTTGGTTATATGTACCAACTGTATGGATATTGAGACATGTGTATCATTGTACAAGGAACTAGCAGATATTAGGCAAGGTTACAGCTTACAAATAAAAGCATTTTTACCAAGCTATTTTCCCTTCTTTCCTTCCCTGTCTTGCTTTCTACATGTTTATTATAGGGCTTTATACTGTTAAGCTATCTCTGATATGCAGCTTTCATATTCTGGCTTTCAGTTAATAGGACTCTGCTAGCAAAGCCTCTTCTCACAGCAGACATCTAGTTGTAACTTGAAAATAAGAGGCTTGTCTCGAGAGGACAGCCCCCATATTGTGGGGTGGAGTATAATCTAATCCTTTGCATTGTTTTTTTTTCTGTCTCTTTTTCTAAATAGCTGGGGACAAAATGAGTCAAGAGGGAGAACATTCTTTGTTTCATGTACTGAGCATTGCAAGGGTAAAAAATGTAACTGAGCCGAAAATGAAGAAAGACATAAAAGGATCCCAGCTCAAGGAGGTCAGATCCATCTCAGGCTTAGCATTGCCTTCAAAGATGCTGGGACAGGTGGCAGTTCAAGACAATCAGAGGAGAAGCATCCGCTTGCTCTGAGATAAGGGATTCGTGCAGAATCCTGCTATCAGGTCCCAGTTTGCTTTGATGTATAGTATGCCAGGCAAGACTACTGGGAGCAGGTTGTAGACTCCCTCAGTGATGGGCTTCAGCTTTTTTACTTTTAAAGGTTTGATTGTAACGGTCCTTGAGGATTAATTCTTGTTTGAGCTTTACACAGAGGCTTTTCCATGCCAGAGACCTTGGCACCACCTATACAGATCTCTTGGACGAATTTGGATTTTATACAATTTTTTTTTTTTTTTGCGTGACTATGTAGCAAAGGGAAATGCATTTGTGGCTTAACTGGTCTCACTGTGTATGATGCTAATTGAGTTGGAATAGGAATGGCGGGCATATTTATGAATGTATTTAAAACACATGTTTTGTATATATGGACGTTGTATTACAATAATAAATGTACATGCCCTATGGTGAAGCCAGTGATGATGTCAAAGAGGAATCCCTGTTTTCTAATTTAGGATATGTCATTACATTATGAATGATGGTGATCTTTCAGAACCCTTATCAATTACAAAAACAAAGAGACAGAGTTGTTTTTGCCTTAGTTAATCTTTAAATATTTGTTGTATTCTTTGGGGAAAGCCAGCAACAAGTGTTCACTTCCCCTCCCATGCCCCCACAGGCAAATTTGAGTATTACACTCTGTCCGTTGTAGTCACTGAGCTTTCTCCGTATTGCATGAACTTGCTGGGGATTGAGAGACCCTCTGCACTGGCTAAAAGTTGACCTTGAACTGGAGATCCATTCTATCTAGAACTACTTAATACGGTGTTTTTCTAGATTTTCTGAACCAGGAAATATTTATGTGGCACCTATAAAATAAGAACACATTGGCTTTATTGATATAGATCATACACTTTTTATTCACAAAAGCCTTTCTAATGAGTGGTTTGTAGCAATCCCAGAGGTTTATACCAAAATGATTGCAGGTAATTATTCATGAGGAGGTAGAGAACACATGAGGAAATGCTTAGAGATATTGTACATCATGTTTTATATACATTACTATGTATGTGTATTCGTCTTTCATATTGTATGTGCTATTGACAAAGTTGATTAGCACTCATTTAAAGGGCCAATCGCATGACCTGATTGAAAATTAATGGGGGACAAAGAGCCTTATTACAGTAATTTGTCCGCCATTAAGTTTACCTCTTGTCGGCAGAACATCCTCAGTTTACACAGTTTTAGGTGCCAAATGAAATACATGATCACCAGATAAACGAGCATGTGGGTTGTTTTTTGTTGGGTAATCAATGGCACCCTTTATAGGCCACTTAGAGGGAATGGCTTTTCATATCAGAATTCGCTCCCAATGATTGACCTAATCTTCAGTCCATATAAAAAGACTCTAACCAAAATACTATTAGAATAGAAATAATAGATACAATAATGGGGACCTGGACAGGGGACAGAGGGACCTGGACAGATTGGAGTCTTGGGCAGAGAAGTGGCAGATGAGGTTTAACACTGACAAATGTAAGGTTATGCATATGGGAAGGAATAATGCAAGTCACCAGTACATACTAAATGGTAAAACACTGGGTAACTCTGACATGGAAAAGGACCTAGGAATTTTAGTGAACAGCAAACTAAGCTGCAGAAACCAGTGTCAGACAGCTGCTGCCAAGGCCAATAAGATAATGGGTTGCATCAAAAGAGGCATAGATGCCCGTGATGAGAACATAGTCCTGCCACTTTACAAATCACTAGTCAGACCACACATGGAGTACTGTGTACAGTTCTGGGCTCCTGTGAACAAGGCAGACATAGCAGAGCTGGAGAGGGTTCAGAGGAGGGCAACTAAAGTAATAACTGGAATGGGTGGACTATAGTACCAAGAAAGATTATCAAAATTAGGGTTATTCACTTTAGAAAAAAGACGACTGAGGGGAGATCTAATAACTATGTATAAATATATCAGAGGTCAGTACAGAGATCTCTCCCATGATCTATTTATCCCCAGGACTGTGACGAGGGGACATCCTCTGCGTCTGGAGGAAAGAAGGTTTGTACACAAACATAGAAGAGGATTCTTTAGAGTAAGAGCAGTGAGACTATGGAACTCTCTGCCTGAGGAGGTGGTGATGGTAAGTTCACTAAAAGAGTTCAAGAGGGGCCTGGATGTATTTCTGGAGGGTAATAATATTACAGGTTATAGTTACTAGAGATAGGTTGTTGATCCAGGGAATAATTCTGATTGCCTGATTGGAGTCGGGAAGGAATTTTTTTCTCCTAAAGTGAGGAATATTGGCTTCTACCTCACAGGGATTTTTTGCCTTCCTCTGGATCATCTTGCAGGATAACAGGCTGAACTGGATGGACAGATGTCTTTTTTCGGCCTAATAAACTATGTTACTAATAATAGACAAATGGGTTATCTGAGGTGGCTATGGAAGGTATTTTCACTGCCTCCCTGCATTTTGACCCCTCACAACTTAGACAACCCCTTTAACTACAATTGAGCCAAATGTGTGTGACCATGAAGACATGTCTATGTGTTCCTTATTTAACCTCAAGAAGACACATTTGGTTGTAAAAAGTATTTGTGTACTTGAAATTTAATAGATGCTTTAAAAAAGTTTTTTGAAGTTATAAAAATCGTGCCACAATACTAATCTCTCATTCCCAGTCTGCAAAGAGGTATCTCCCAAAGAAATAAAACCTTTTCACTGGGGTTCCCTTGTGGCACCCTGTCTAAATACATAGCTGGTCTCTTTAACTCCCGAAGGATTCCTGGGGAACAGCAGAAATCCAGCTTTTCTGGTGCCCTCTGAACTCGTGAATGGGCACCATATTTAAAAAGACAACTTTCATCGTACACTGCCTAAGCTCCATCCAAGGCATCCTACTCTGTATTGACAAGGGGCAAACACCCTGAAATAGCTGTCTACGGATGGTTATTTGGCTTGGCTATTTTCCCTTGTCATGTCTGATTTTGACTCAGAGTGAGCCACTTCCACAAGGTGGCGTTAGTGGGATGGTTCTCTTTCCCTGGGAGATATCCAAGATATGCAAATTATTTTCCCATGGAGCATTGCCTATAAGTCTCCATACACACTGGTCTATTTAAGGAGATCTAGCATACTTCTTAAGCTCCTCCCTAGTCTGAAAGAGATTCACCACAAAGCAAATTTGTGATGTTGAAGCCTTTTCAGATTGAATGGACTAAATTTGCTTTAAGACCTTTCACATCTGGTGCCTTAGGCCATACCTATAGTGAAGAGGGTTAATGGTAAATCTACAGGGTTTAAAGGTTAATGGGTGTGATTTTAGTAAGAATTAGATGATTAAGAAGGCGAGGGTCAGAGATAAGAGTGATAACTGAGGGTCTCTAGACTGTCAGCTGGCTGTAAGGGTCTCTTGATCAGTAGCATTTAGAAATTATTATTATTGACAGCCTGTCAATAGGAGTCATCCTCAGTTTATAGTGTGAAACAATCCCATTTATTTCCCCTTCATTTAACATACCTTATATTTTTACAGATTTTTTTAAACGTTTTAAAATATTGAAACAGTAATTTTTTAATATTTGAAAATTCCCTGCTGAAATTTCTATTACAAATATGTCTGACAGCTACACATTCAGTAGATCAAACAAAACATGGAAACGTCCACTTCAAAGAAGCTCGCAAATCATAAGATTTTTCAGTGAATAAAGACATGTATTTTCATAGTTTTAAGACCTTAAAGGGGTTGTCTGGCATAAGAGCTGACAACCCCAGTGGTCCTTACTTGTGCCCCTTTTAAAATAAATGCACTCACTTACCCGTGGTCCTGCCAAGCTCACTTTGTTACCCCATTCCCAGCCACTTCCTGCAGGACCAGGAAGTTGCTTGGTCCAATGACCACTGCAGCAAGTGTACAACAAATCTACCTTTTGTGAACACAGTCTTGCAGAATTTTTACCCATAGAGTTTTTGAATAGTTTTTAAGGTATTTTCTTTCTGGAGCTTTAAAACGTACATGACAAAATGTGTAAAAAAAATTAGGACAAAAATGCCAAGTGGGGACCCATAAATTTAATGCTGTGAACAGCACTGGATCCTGTCAGGACAAGGTAAACTTTTGCTTAGATATATGGCTTTTTTCCGAAAGATTTCCCTGCTGAATTCTATATATTCTAAATATACATCTATGATAGTGGCCTTCAAGGGTTTTCCGGGCTATAAAAATGTTGCTGGAAGGGCATAAAGTGAAAAAGTAATTTTATTATTTGTACTCACTTTACTGATTTTTTTCTCAGGATCAGAGGAAAATCAAATCATGGTTTTTATTTTCACATTTTTAGCCACTGTACCCCTATTCTGATTTCCCAGAAACCCTATTCCCTGGGTTGACCTCTACCTTGATTGTCGCTATTGATACATGAATAGCTGTGAAAGATACTGAATTGTTATACATCCATACTGAAGCACTTAGCACTTTGCTGTGCTTAGTGGCTCACCTATATATGTCTGGCTATATAATCATCAGTTTGTGTGTTCAGTAGGATCAGAAGAGTGAGATATTCTGATGTATCCTGCTGATGTATTGAAATAAACAATTTTATTGCATTTGACACAGGAATGTAAATACATTCAGCTCCATGATGGATTTTGAAGGGGGTAACACTTATAAATCTTTGAGTAAACCTATCCCAGCTGGGAGCTAGCTTCTGCATTTTGGAGCCGGAGCTTTGTTCTTATGTTTGACTGTCTGCAATAATTCAGGCACATATTAGATAGATTGCTAGTCCCAGAAGTCATAATGAAATAACCTTCATTCCCAGCCGTAGGGAAATAAGCGCACAATCAAGGGTTTGGGCAGATCTCTCGATTAAACAAAGCACTAACTGTGTGCAAATTGCTCCATAACAATTTGTAAAGAGCCCACTTTATACAGATGCAGATGTAATAGCTGATATTTTTAATCACAGCAGCAGGACTGTAAATGCCTTCAGCACACGGCCCTGGCTGTGTAATTAGCTGCTACAAACTATTTTGATTTGAAATTGCCTTGATAAGTGTTCCCCGGACTAATTGCCATGGGACGGTGTTAAAAATCAAGTTACTCTTATAGGTTTTTTTTTCACCCAGACTCAATGTATGTGAATTCTCCAACTGCAACACATGCATGAAAAATCTTTAAAACAAAAGTGATTGAATTTTTTAAACTTCTTTTTTTTAGCTAGGTGGCTTTTATTATACTTCTTAAGTTGGATGAAATAAACTTGGAGATATTTAGTAGCTTGCTTGATCAGGGAGGACACTTCAGACAGGTAGAGTGATCATTTACTGATGAGCTGATGCATTGCTTGATAAGATGGGGGGAGGGTAAAGGACCTATTACTTGGTGGGTGGATGAAATGATAGTCAAGCATTTTATTTTCCAAAAGTGTAGAAATCAGATTGTCAGTGGAATATATTTGGCATTTTGATCAGCTTGTGAACTAATGGAATGGAATGGTAACTTAAAGCACCAGGACCCCAATGCAAAACCTTTAAAAGGGTCCTCTCTTATTCACAATGATGGTGTCTAATTAAGTGTCAGAGGGGTATTTGTGCCCCAGGGTAATTGCAGTGATAGAAACGCCGTATTTTGGGTCTTCTGTACCCTGTTCTTCAGGGTCAGCAGTGGATGCATACAAGAGAATGTCAGATGAAGTCTGTGAGAGTTTTGGAAATAGCTAAGCTAAGAAATCTCTCAACTTGGTCTTCTGTATGAGACTGTTACTGGCCTTGAGTTGAAGGCAGACGGCAAGAGTCAAGGTGTGACTCCAAACAATCAGACTTTTATGTCACATCCAGTGGATATACTCTACTGAACTTGATAATTAATCTTGGTTTATTAAGCAAAGTTCCTGAAACTGTATCAAGACTATTGTTGACCAGTCAGCTGAGCATGGTCCTGTTCTGAATGGGCGAATAATAGAAAGCCAATGCCAGACAAATCCGGAGTCTTACTGTTTCTTCCCTGTGAGCTAAAAATTATTTGGCATATATAGAATAAATATCTAACAACTTAATCCTTCTTTCCTTAGACATCTGCCATTGTGGAATGTCAGAACACTCCCATACACATTAGGTGATTGACCGTTCCCACCAGAATTTTCAGGTTAGGCTATTATATATTGAATAATTACTACAATATCATAAGAATAAGTAATAGAGTGCTCATTACTACTTGTCAGCAGAGTAAAGACTATATAAAACCACTGGCTGGTAGGCTATTTTATCTGTCCCTTTGTATGAATTCTCATTGCTCAGGACTCCATCAACAACGGGATTCAAATTCTTCCAGTGATGGGAATGTATTGGCCTGAGGGGCCAAGTTGTCAAATTATGCCCAGTTTGGACAACCCTATTTTAGGATTCAGCCGTTCAAATTATAGGATTATCCAGAGCAGATAAGGGGAGGATTAGGCTACTTGATGAAAGCATTTTTATTGCTCAATGCATCATAACAATAGTATTCATACAAGAAGTCGGGAGCAAACACCAGGTCCACATTTGTACACATACTATAGCATCACTTATCAGAAACCAGTGTATTGTTGGGCAGTAGGAAGATACAGAAGCACACTATTTAATTTATTTATTTATTTAGCGCTTACATATTCCACATCGCTTTACAGACATCATCAGCACTTGCTGTTCCCAGTAGAGCTCACAATCTAAATTCCCCATGCAGTTGTTGTCCTTGGTGGGATTTGAACCTAGAATATCTGTGTTGCAAGGCACCAGTGCTAACCATGGAGCACCACTATAAAATAATATTACTTGTTCAGCTTAGTGAAATGTCCCTTCTGTGTATTTTTCTAAGGAAATACTTATGTGATCTTCCCGTTTGTCCTACAGGCTGACTGCCGTGTGGGGCTTGCTCTTATAAAAGGCTCTTTACCATCCTCTTCAGTTGAACATCAATGGTATAAATTTAAAGTCTACTGTAAATGAACATGCATGAGCTCTGAGATCATAGACTGCTAATGTAACCTGGCAGCTTCAAGCCGGTAACATCATTTCTTCCACTGAACAGCAGAACCAGACCCCGAGCTATTCAAACAAGTCAAAACTCTTATGCCATAATAAGACCCATCCTAGATTGTTTTTCCAGTTTCCCTGCCTGCTGTAACTATTACTTTTCTAGCTGAAAGTATGGAGCAATCCGTGTACGTATCAAAGGATCACTTAGACAGCACTAGTCTTGCTGAGACAGAATAGTCCCAAGCACTAGTCAGAGAGAAGCTTTCCTCTTTAAACTGATACATTAAAGGTTCCATACTCACTGCTACTATGAAAATGCCAGCTGGAGGAATGGGTCCCAAAGATTTTTGCATTTCCACTGATACAAAAAACTGAGATAAAAGGGGACTTAGCAAGAACTCAGATTCATAGAAAGATATAACATTTCTGCCTTTTCTTTAAATCTGCAGCAGTCATATTCATGCCATGAATCTAAAACTGTCAAATATTTTTTTCATTTAGTGCAAAGGGGTCTGTTAATAGTGCATTTGAAAAGTCTTTTTTTCACATTTTATGTTGTGCCTTGTGTGTAAATAAAAACTCAAGTTTTTTTTGCCATCATTCTGCACTCAGTACTCCATAATGACAAAGTGAAAACAGACTGTTGGAAAACTTTGCTAATTGATTGAAAAGGAAAAACTACTCACGACTTAGGCTACTTTCACACTAGCGGCAGCCCGGATCCGGCAGGTGAAGGGTGCTGCCGGATCCGTGCTGCCGCAGGGACATGTGTGGAGCCGGAACCGCGCTCCGGCCTCACACATGTCACACAGTACATACATACACACAGACATACACAGACAAATACACATACATACTTACATGCTCCCGGCAGGTCTCCACAGCGCCGGAGGAGCAGGACGGCGCACACACATGACGATTCCCCACAGCGCCCTCTGCTGGGCGCCTGGTGGAATCGTCATCTGTGCGCGCCGTCCTGTTCCTCCTGCGCTCTGGAGACCTGCAGGGGAGCATGTAAGTATGTATGTGTATTTGTATGTGTATATGTCTGTGTATGTTTATGTCTATGTCTGTATGTGTGTATTGTGTGTATGTGTGCAGGTGACGGATCCGTCATGAACTCCATTGAAAGTCAATGGAGGACGGATCCGTTCACCATTGTGGAACACCAAACAGATTGACTTTCCCCATTGACTTTCATTGGGGGTCATGACGGATCCGTCTTGGTGCGGATGCCTGGACCGGAGAGCAAACCGCAGCATGCTGCGGTTTGTTCTCCGGTCTGAAGACGGAACGGAATGCTTTCAGGAGCATTCCGTTGTCTTCAGTTCAGTTTTGTCCCCATTGACAATGAATGGGGACAAAACTGAAGCGTTTTATTCCGGTATTGAGCCCCTATGACGGAACTCAATACCGGAATTATAAAACCGCTAGTGTGAAAGTAGCCTTAGTTAAAGCAATTTTGGCAGCGATTACAGCCTACAGTCTTTTTTGATATGATGACTCAAGGTTTACACACCTAGATTTGGGGATTTTTTACTGTTCTTCTCTGCAGATCCAATCAAGCTGTCTGAGGTTGGATGGATACTGTTGGTGGACAACTATTTTTAGGTCTCTCCAGAGATGTTTGATTGGGTTAAAGTCAGGGCTCTAGCTGGGCCACTCAATGACATTCACAGAGTTGTTCCCAAGATACTCCTGTGTTGTCTTGGCTGTGTGCTTAGGATCATTGTCTTTTGAAAGGCAAACCATTGGTTCAGTCTGGGGTTCAGAGCGTTCTAGATCAGGTTTTCATTAAAGAAGCACTCCACAAAAAAAAAAATGTATTCTCTGATCTGTTAGAAAGGTACATGATGTAATCTGTAGTAAATGTAATCTTCTTACTAGCGTCTGTATTTGTGAGCTATCCCCTCCCTTCTGCATCTCAAGTGTGTCATGTGACAGACTTTCTGACAATCGGACTTTCCAAATAAAACAGCATTTTTTTTGCAAACTTCAGACATAAAAGCGGTCCAGATTGGTGGATATAGAAGCAGAAATGGTTGTAGCAGCACTTAAGGAAAAAATGTCCAAATGGTGATGGTTTTAGCAGTGATGGGTACCAGCCTGCAGGTCCCCCATTTTCCAAAAATGTAGAGAGAAACCGCAGCACACAGAAGTCCTTAGCAGCAATTCCTTAAATTATTGAGATGTTTAATTCAAGGCCATTTAAAAGAATTGTGTGAAAGAGTACATAAACAGCACCATTCTTGTCTGTGGGGGTTTGACAACTGGCACCACGCTGTTTATCTGTTTGGAGAGGCTCCAGCACTCCGGTGAGTGCCAAGGCCTCCTTGCAGCTTACCAAATGCATTGCTTGGTATTGCAACTCAGCCCCATTCTCTTGAATGGACTGATCTGTGCCTAGGCTATGTGACCAATGAACGTGACGTCACTGGGTCTTCAAACAGCTGGTCAATGGGGGTGCCAGGTTTTGAATTTCTCTGAAGTATTGATGACCTAACCTGAGGATAAACCCTCAATATTAAGCACCTGGAAAACCCTCAAGCTAACATTTTATGGGATGTGACTTATTTTAAGATGAGGAAACTTCAAATAATCTCATACATTTATTAGAACAATACTGTTAATCAACATGGCTGCCACACTTTTGGTTTTTAGGCACACATACCAAAGTCTAAAGTATTTTAGTTGATAACGTGGAAAGGAAAATCTGTTTGACGTAATTCTTCGATCTGACCTTAAAATAAGCATCTTACATACCTTTTTCATATGTGACCCACACAAGCATTAGTGAGTACCCTAACAGGCCCCTCTAATCCCTAAACTGTATGAAAGGGATATAAATCTTTTTGAATGAATTGAAAGCCTAGATTTAACAAATGATCTATGTGCACAAGATATGAGTGTGCAATAGAAAACCACATATTTGTCAGGATGGTACTACAAGCAGCAAAGCAAGTATCAAAGAGCTAAAAGTTTAGAAATGTGATAAATCTTGCTAAGGAATGCAGATTGCAGGGGTTCTCACATCCGACTCCTTTTCAGAAATGGAAAACACCACATGCTTCTGTTGTGTAAATTCAGATTATAGACTAGAAATGTTTCATGTAATGTACAGCCTCTCATACCTACCACATTTGTGTTCGATATTTATAGCAGCAAAGATAACCAGAAAAGCTTCACCACATGGGAAACCTTAGCATCGTAATGTATGGAGAAAATATTTATATTTCATTTTTTTTTTCAAATATGTGGTTGAAAGACCTTACTATGCTTCATATCCTGGGACATTCCAAGACTTGTACTATTGCCTTGAATGCTCTGTATGTATTGTGACTAATTCTGACCATTTTTGATGCTATATCTTCTCCAAACAACACTACCTTTTGTTAGGACAAGTCTTAAGTAGAGTGGAATTGGCCGACTGATATAGAAATATATAAAACAGTAATTAAAAATGAGCTTGATTTATGAGAAAGGTAATATTAACATAGTAGGAAATCTCATGCAGACCCTGACCACCACACTACATAGATCAGTGGAGGTCCACTGTTGGTCCTTGGACATCTTGTTTCTCCCTTGGTAGAAGAGCTGTGAGGATCCTTCACTTTTATTTTTTGCATGTTTACGCTTCATATCTTTCAATTGATAGATATTGAAAGTACATTGAAACTACTCTGTCTTCAGTGACAGCTGCTCAACTTCAAATTCAGATACACAATGAAGTTTGAGGGACAGGAGTTCACTTAATTTAATCATTAATAAAAGTGTGAATGTCATAAAACAGTGTAAGGCTACTTTCACACTAGTGGCAGGCCTGATCCGGCAGGTGAAGGGTGCTGCCGGATCAGGCCTGCCGCAGTGACATGTGTGGAGCCGGAACCGCGCTCCGGCCCCACACATGTCACACAGTACATACATACACATAAACATAACATACACACACATATAGACAAACAAACACACATACATACTTACATGCTCCCGGCAGGTCTTCAGAGCTTCGGAGGGACGCTGGGCGCCTGGTGGAATCATCACCTGTGCGCGCCGTCCTGTTCCTCCGACGCTCTGAAGACCTGCCGGGGTGCATGTAAGTATGTATGTGTATTTGTATGTGTATATGTCTGTGTATGTTTATGTTTATGTGTATGTCTGTGTCTGTATGTGTGTATTGTGTGTATGTGTAGCCGGATCCATCATGGACTCCATTGAAAGTCAATGGAGGGCGGATCCGGTTACCATTGTGGTCACACCAGACGGATCCACCCCCATTGACTTGCATTGGGGGTCATTCCGGATCCGTCTTGGTGCGGATGCCTGGACCGGAGAGCAAACCGCAGCATGCTGCGGTTTGTTCTCCGGTCTGCAGACGGAACGGAATGCTTTCAGGAGCATTCTGTTGTCTTCAGTTCAGTTTTGTCCCTATTGACAATGAATAGGGACAAAACTGAAGCGTTTTATTCCGGTATTGAGCCCCTATGACGGAACTCAATACCAGAATTTTAAAACGCTAGTGTGAAAGTAGCCTAAGTTTCCTCCTATAGATGGTAATTAATGGTATCATAAAGACACAATATGGGTAAAGCATAATGGGTAAAAGTCTCTGATTAGTGTGAGTGTCAATCACTTGTACAAGCAATGCATTTGCTGTGCATTTCTTTCCACTTTCTGGTCCTTCATGAGAACAAATCTACTACTTGTAAGTTGCTGCCATTTTCTTCATCCTTGAAGAAGAGTAAGACATTTCCTTTTCCATCTACTCCAGAAACAGCCAGATGTTGAACATGTGTCTACCGTCTCTGATGCAGGTTACCAAATGTAGATTCTTCTGGCGGACTAGGAACAGTTCCAAGTTTGAGAACAGTCACTGGAGTGAGAATAACAGAGGATTCTAGATCCATGGATACAGAAACAAGAGGCCTTGAGCTGACAATAGCAGACACCTCATCTAAGGAGGTTAAAGACACATGAGTAAGCCTTGAGAAATTTGAATCCATAAGCATAGAATCCAATATTTCATAAGTGATACATATCGTCCTTTTCCGTGATCTGACCATATGAGAAGCATGGGGTGGGTTTAAGACCCATGTGCAACCATTGTCAGCCAAGCTATCCCGGACCGGCTTAGAGTTCGTTTGCTGTTCTTGACAGGCACGTGTGTGGAGTTGGTTTACATCATACATTTTGCTGGACAATAAGAATGTCCAGTTAGAAGAAATGTTATAGATATTGGAAAACAAATATGTAGAAGCCAGTATCAAATTTTTAGGCGGATTGTCCTTTTACTTGGGCTGGTGATTGGATGAACAAACTTTCATTCATGATCATTGCCCTTGAACTTCCTGTGGGTATAAAATACTAGTTTGTTGGCAGCACATGTCCTTGTGACATTAGGGGATGTACAGCCAACATGTCATAAAGTTAATGAGAGGAGGGGGTAATTTAGCAGTGAAAGTGAGAGTTATTGTATAACGATTATTGTCGATTGGTACTTGTTATGGGCAGAGAATCTGCCTACAGTATGTTAAAAGATACAGAGGGAAGGGCAGTATTTGTAAATGAAGACACATTTTACATTGTGATGGAACACTAAATGGCTGCTGTCAGTTCAGTCCCATTCACGTCAATGAAGCTGAGTAGCAATACCCAACACAACCCATGGACAGGTATGACGCTGTTTTTGAAATCTACATTAGATAATGCCTTTAAAGGGTTTCTGTCACTGAGTTTTTCCCTATTAAACAGGATGACATTCTCAATGTGCCAATGTCACCTGATTCTAAGTCTGCTATTTATTTTCTTCACAGTGTCCCCGTTTTTCTTTAACCTTTTATCATATGTTAATTAGCCCCCTGCTCCTAGAGGCTCCGTTTGCCCACCTCAATCCACTCGCTTTTCTTCCTGAGTGACAGGGT
Organism: Rhinella marina; assembly: GCA_900303285.1. Taxonomy (NCBI): domain Eukaryota; kingdom Metazoa; phylum Chordata; class Amphibia; order Anura; family Bufonidae; genus Rhinella; species Rhinella marina. Next base: position 189,350 of record ONZH01022495.1, read on the forward strand.
CAGGCCAGCGTTTGTCTCCTCAGGCTGGCCCTGTCTGCCATCCTGCGCCGTCCCGTGCAGGCACAGTGAGGGAGCCGGGAAGCTTCCCTGTGAAGAAAATAAATAGCAGACTTAGAATCAGGTGACTTTGGCACATTGAGAATGTCATCCTGTTTAATAGGGATTGGTGACAGAAACCCCTTAAGTACCCAGTTTTGAGGAAGGTGGAAGTTAGGTGGTGGTTTGGTTCTGTTGAAATGATATGAGCATTCTTAGGATGTCAATGAATTCATTTCAGTTTTCCATATGGAAGCTAAAAAAAAAAAAATCAAACTTACAAGTCAATTATAAGAGGAAACCAGGACTGATAACCTTGGTGGATTATCATTATGTCACGTTAGGGCCAAGTGAATTGTAAGCAAACAGACCTTTGAAGAACGCTTTAACACGTTTAGTGTGGGGCGCTAAGGACTAGACACTGTTTACATAGGACAAAAGGCTTCCTTGCTTGCCTCGCTTCTGAAGCGCTTGGATTGTGCTGCTTGCCTTTCTAATGATACCAAGCTGTTTGTTTGAAATATGTTGCAGAGCATATTTAAAGAGTGTCTAGTTTAAACATTGGATTCTGTCAAATAAACTCTGTGCATGAACTGTGTGAAGTGGATGGAAGCCTGCTGGCCCTAGTTTACCTTTAGGAAAACCTTCAGGAAGCCATTTATATAGTGACTTGCATAATTCGGATGTGCTTGACCTAGGTGACAGCACAAGCCTTCACCAATGGTTGAAAGGAGACCATGGATGGTTTACATACATCCTGCAATTAGACCATTGGGCTTCCCTGGTTAAAAGATGGACAGCATTCTTATGTTAAGCCAAGGCTAAGCACTTCTTGCAGTACTTCACAGCCGATACCTTGAATCTCACATTGGCATGCTGTCATTACACTAAAGAAATTTATCTTTTTAAGTAGAAGTCTAACAAGTATTTTACTCTGAAACAGAAAAAAATGGAAAGAAATGTATAAAGAATGCAGAGGCTGGGATCTGCTTAATGTCCTGTCAGATAGGGGATTAAGAATATGAAGTAAGGAATTTATCCTGAAAGAATAGAGGGAGTTTGAGGTGCAGCTGCCAAGAGGAAAGTCGTGTGAGAAAGTTGGAGGGAAGAAAATACAATAATTAACTATTGAATTACCATATAGCATTCGACGCAACATTCCTCAGCACAAGTAGTTTGGCATGTAGAGCTCCCTCTATAGAAAAAAGTGAGGGGTCCGGAAAGAAATGACAGCTTCAGCATACGTCCGTTCAAAAGTCTGCTCTGTCAGAAAATGAAATTAACAAAGGTTTGGATCTGTCCTTTGAAAAAACCAACGGTGGGTCCATTGGGTTTCTGTTATAATGTCATTTTGACACTGGGCATGTGCAGTGAGTGCTTGAAGTCGATGTTCTCACTGCACACTGTAAGGATACCGGCGGTGGACCAAGGTCTTCTGCACCTGCACAAAATTTCACACAGCCAAGCACTGATGTCGGCAAGCCCAAGGAGGTCTGTGAGAGCAAAATGGGTGGAACAGAGGAGATGACAGTGACTCGCCTCATCCAGCGATATGCCCCAGTGACTCCCTGAGCTACTTTTTGATGAAATCAGGTACATCATTTTTATGAAGTTTAACAAAACCAGTTTCTTGAACAGCTTGGGGACATGTGAATAGGTAGGCCAATTCTTAATACATTTTAATAAAGCTGCCCACATTATTTACATGTGTCCCAATACTCTAAATTTATGAATAGAAGAAAATGTTTATTACAGTCCATCCCATCTACTACCTGACCCATGTGGCCTTTAGAATATTATTGCAGACATGGGGGGCGGCTGTGCATTGGTTTGCTGTTAGTTTGCATGCCGTCCATTGCATTATGCAGTGCTTAGCAGCTGTTTTTTGGAACATCAGTCAGGAAATTGTATGATAAATTGGAGGTAGCCAGGTCCGCAGGCACTTCACTCTGCTTCAGCAGTTTTAGCCTGACTTTCGAGAGGCCGTCGTGTGATATTCTGTCAAGGGGTAACATCAGGAGATTGATCACATACACTAACATTTTTCACATGTATCTGAGATATGACGAGCAGCAGCTGTTCTATTCATGTGTAAATAATAAACCACGAGCGGCATAATTGTATCAGACGCCCAATGTTTTATGCAGCAGTGTATTAGGCCTTCAGAGATAGCTGCTTATGAATGATTTACTGTCTCTGCGAAGACTTACAAAACTGTTACTGTCTATGCCATATACAGCTCAACTTATCCTGTCCGTTCCTCATCAACTCGGAGCATTTTTGGTAAATTGTGCTCAGGAGATCGACATGAATAGTTACCCAGGTTATGCCACTAATGCCACCGTGAATAGTAAATGTTCTAGTGTTAAGGATGTATTAGACGGGCAGATTTTATTAGACTGTATTAGACCGCCAGCACACTGCTGCCCTGCATGGGAGCGAGTGATGGCATAGTGATTGCTCCTCCCCATGCCACGGAGGACATCACTGCATGTAATAACAGCTGTGTCCTCCACTAGCTATCTGACAATTGCCCGGAGGGAACGCTTCCCTCCTGACAATGTCTAATACACCCTTTAGGATTGTCTTTCACAGTGATGATGGTAGTATGACATGCCTGAGCACCATTGTCTAGGAAAACGCTGCCTTCAGCATTTTACAATGCTTGGCTATTGTATATGTGACACTGATTTATATTACTCCGTCACAGTCTTTGTGATTTTCAAGGTCTTGTCTGGTTTATAACATCTATTAGGAAATATGGTGTGTTAAAACTATTTAAAAACGTATGCTTACCGACCTGAGCCCCTTTCCGTTCCAGTGCCGATGCTCCTGTAATCCTTACTGCTGTAGCCATGAAATAAGGCTTTAGCCTTGGCGATGATGTGTTGCTCAGCCAATCACTGGCCTCAGCAGTATGTGGCACGAGACCAGTGATTGGCTGTAGCAGTCGTATGCGGTAATATATATATATATATATAATGTATATATATTGGATAACTCCTTTAAGGTGGCCATACAGATCAGATAGAAGTAGATTGATGGGTGAACAACCACTGAATGAATAATTGGGCACTCTGCTAACACATCTAATACAAATTTTACTCCATATTGGCCATTACAGTTGTTTAAACTGGTTATGCATGTTCATTCACACTGGGCAAAAGACGAACAATTTTTCTGGGAACGTTTATTCTATGAAAGAGCTTTCGTCTGATTATCGGACAAAAAATTCAACTTCTTTCCAAATGTGGTTCCTTCCAAAGGTGATTTGTGATTGGTCACCTCAAATTATCATTTGAGATTTAGTCTAATGTTGTATAGCTACCATAAGGGTGTCTTTCTCTCGGGAGGATCTGGCATGCCTTACACAGGCGGTCCATTTACTGTATTTTAATGCTTTGTTTGAGATTTTAGCTGATATCTGGGTGTCCAAGCAGCTGAATGCCCTGTAATCAACATGGGGGTACTCTTCTAATAAAAGGCATTGTCCAAAGCTGAACATTTCTTTAACCATCTTTACATTTTGGCCTCTTACACTTTTTACTCGTCAAGCATTTTTATCATCTGTAATGTTGAACATCTTGGTTCAACGCCACCTTTGCAGTAAAATACCATTAGAACATATTGGAATGACACTGAGGAACTGGCTGATACCTACTGTAGAAAATGTAATTATATCTAGAGCATTCGTTTTGTATTGATGGATAGCTGATATTTTGTTTTTTCTCTTTATAGATCCACCTCATCTGTTTCCTGCTTTTCACCCCCCTGTGCCAATTGATGCAAGACATCATGAAGGGCGTTATCACTACGAACCTTCTCCTATTCCTCCACTGCATGTGTAAGTACCTTCACAAATAGAAACATTGCAATGTTAAAAGTCTACGGGATCCAATGCTTTACTCTGTTATCTCCACCATTCCCATAAACTTTTACTTCTTGACTGGCAGCATTCATGATCAACCACTGCTGTATTCGGCAGTCATACAATGAGAAGGAAGAAGGAACTCAGGACCCACATCCTAGTGATAGTAGGGATCTCAGTAGTATGATCACATTTAACACCTATCATGTGGATAATGGCTAATCTTTAAAGGGTTGGCCAATGAAAAACATTTTTCACCTCTCCTGAAGATAGCTTATAGATGTTTGAATGGAGAAGTGGTCAAGCTTTCAAAATCTGTAGGACAGACAGAAAAAATGGCGTAGTGTACTTGGTGATTTCTGTCAGTCCCATAGAGATTGAATGGAATGGTAGTGGACATGTGTGACCACCACTGAATTCAAACAGGGAACATGAGACATTAGCTGTCATGATTAGTGAAGGTTCCATAGATCAGGCCTCAGAGATTGCAAACTCATCACCTATCCTACGGAAGGCCAATCCCTCCATTTAAAGTGGTTGATCCCGACTGAACAACTCTTTCTCAAAAGCAACCCTCCTCAGAGATCCGCCATATGCAGCTGTGTGATATGCAGCTATGCAATACATGAGTGCGCCCAATTTACAGCAGCCTTGCCAACTTGTTATTGTAGACAGGGTCTCCTAATATCTTCCTATGTCCTAATAGATAATATAGACAGTTTTTTTTTCAGTTCGGACATAAAAAACAGTGCCTGAATTGCTGTCATGCTATGTCAAGTAACGGCGAATGACACAAACTTTATAACACGAAAACACTTTTAAGCCCAAACAGGTCATGTCATTAAGGGGTTAAAGAAGTTAAATAGATTTATAGAAATTTGTGTGTTTGAAATTGTGATGTGTTGGTCACCTCTGGTGTCATTTATGTGAAGGATCTGGCATTGCTTTCTATGTAAAAAGGAAAACATGACACAGATGTGAACAGAGTCTAAGGACAAAAAGTGATATGAACATTTGCAAGTTCAGCATAAAGTGGCGTTTTTTTTTTTGTTTTTTTTTGTTTTTTTTTGTTTTGCTACATACTAAAATCTATTAAAGGGGCTTTCTCAATCAGAGATTGTCTGATGGACATAGATCGACAAATACAATGCATCAGCACTTTGCAGACATTTAATATACGCTCCTCAACATTGACATTGCAGTGCCAAGAAGGGAAAGCCATAAGGTTATGCAAATTGAGGAAGTAGAAGGTGTTGCTAATACCTGCACATAGTCACATTTTCAAGCACCTTGTCCTACTTTGTCTCAGATTGGTCTGGAGACCATGTGGGCAATGCCTTCATAAAGGAAAATCACACCAGTCCTACTTCAGGATTATGATGTGAGGTGGAATAATCTACCAGACCCCTCTTGTATTAATTTCAGGTACATTAACAGCTTGGCGTTACATTGATTCAGTCATAGAACCAGAGGTATGGCCATTTGTCTAATGTGCCCCAGGAGCCGTTTTTCAATGCGGCAACACCAGGCCGCTTTTTGCTTGTGCTACTTTGTGCAGCTTGTGAGCCCTAAACCTGTTACGATGGCCGTCAGCGTCTCTGGACTTGTCTCCCATCCCACATCTGGGATGTCATTGGTTAGTAATTGCAAAGGGAGTTGCCAGCAGCAGATCTTGATGATTTGGGTGCCCAAGTGCATTCAACATGGTAGAACATTCCTCGGGCAACCATTAATAACCTTATTGATAGCATGTGTGTAAGTGTGTGTATTTCTGCACATTATCTCATACTCAATACTGAATAAATCGAGATTTTTTTGGGATATTTTTTTCTGTTGTTTTATCATTTGCATGTTTTATCATTTATCCAGAATTCCATGACTTTTCCTTGTTGAATGTATGAACTAATTCTGTATATACACTTCATAAATGAATATGAGGTATTAGCAAATACATCAGAATTATTTGTGCCCATCTACCACAGCAAGGTGACCTTTTTCAGATGGAACCCTGTATTTATGGCTATAGATTGGGCACCTAAAACTTTTTTTGATCAGCTGATCTGACTGGGGGAAGTTATGGATGGAGTTGTAATTTCAGTGCAGTTCTGCAGATGAAATTTTCTATTATCTTCTGGTTATTTAGTATTTTAAACTATTCCTTTTATGCCTATTGCTACTAATAGCTCAGATAGTAAACAGTATTTAGTCTATTGGGCAGAAGTGTCCAAGTCAAATAGAATTTGAGTATTGGGAAGTGTGGCAATTTCTCACTTGTTTTTCATTCTTTCATTCTCTCGCATGATGTGGCTGCGCTCCAGCTGCTGCTCTTACACTAGTGAGCACGTATTAAGACTTCATCACAAAAGAGTAGATTCAATTAAAATCTCATAACATGAAATATGCTCCATATTAACTGAATGACAACTCATTTGCTTCTGAATATGTAGGGAAATCACAAATTAACCTGCCTTTGTTTTCTAGTCATAGCAGTTGAATAGTTCGATAATTTCAATTATATACATGATAAAAAGCCCTAATCCATACAAATGCAGGATTTGACATAAGCATAAAAGGAAAAAGATATTATTTTAGTAGTGGAATTTGCTTTGCAAAGCCCATTACCGATTCCCAAACAACAGAAGAGACGCTATAGTTGGTAGGTCTGGCGGTTAATGAATCACGTTTTACTATTGCACATTCTGCCTGTTGACAGCTTTTTGAATATGGAGTTAAAATGTATAGTTTGAGTTCTTCTTAAATAGGACCAGACACCTCTCCTGACATGCATTTTGTCAACTAGCATACTTGCTTTCCGCATGTAATGACAATTCTGGACCATCTATTCTTATGACTCCATGTTGTCCCGTTCCTTTATTATTCTGGCTCGACGCTATGGATGAATTGCTAGCAGTTTGTAGTGAAGGTCTAGATGGGCGTTTTTCAGATTGGGGTGGGTTCCTGCAAAGCCTGACCTTGGCACCAATGAATGGATAACGTAGGCTCTGCAGGGATACTATACACCCTCAAATGGTAACATCCATCTGGACCTTCATTACAAACTGCTAATAATACCTCCATAAATTCTAGCAGGAATTATAAAGGAATGGCACATCATGGAGTCATAACAATAGATGCTCAAGGGTTATTATTTGTATATTTGCTAAAACAGCAATGTCTGGAGAGATTACAAGTGTTGTGTTGCTTTTGACAATTAATTGTTTTTATGTCATTTATCATGTAGAGAAAGTTAATACAAGGCACTTACTTATGTATTGTAATTGTCCATATTGCCTCCTCTGCTGGCTTGATTCATTTTACCATCACATTATACGCGGCTCGTTTCCATGGGATATGACCACCCTGCAATCCATCAGCGGTGGTCGTACTTGCACACTATGGAAAAAGGCGCTGGCCTATTCGCCCTCCTGTGGTCTCGACCACTAGAAAGGTCAGCGCTTTTTCCTTTAAGCACAACCACTGCTGGATTGCAGGGTGGTCGTCACCCCTGGAAACGAGCAGTGTATGATGTGATGGTAAAATGAATCAAGCTGGCAATGGAAGCAATATGGAGTTGGGGAAATCATCAGCCGATGTCCAGTTACCCTACAGGACCACCGGAGGGTGAAAGAAGCATTACACAGTCCAGCTGAAATCAGTGAGCTGAATATGCCTCATCCTTTAGTGGAAGAAACACGGGCCAGATTTACTAATCTTATGCATGGCATAAGCTTAGACAGGCCGTCTAGACATGTACAAAATTTATCACAGTGGCTCAGGCTGGATAATAAGTTTGGTGCATGGCTGGATACTTTTGTCTATTAGTTGGCCTAGTTTGCAACAGAATTTTGTGCCAGAATTGAAGTTTAATTTTGGAGCTAAACGGTGCTTGTCCCACAATGCCACACCCCTTTCCCGTTAAGCCACACCCATTTCAAGCTAAGCACAGACTTGCATTAGCAATGCTGGCTCCTATCTGTAGCCTATCTCCAGTCTGCCTGATAGACGAGTGCTCTAGAACAGGGCCCTCCACTAGTATTGTGAATTCCCTAATGAGGTAATTTTTTATAAACAAGAAAACCCCAAGAAATATCATCAATTTGGATTTTAGAATCACAGAAAATAGCTGATGAAGATGATCTGATTTTAACTTTTATTCCACATGTGTGTTTAGACAGATAATTCACATGTGAAAAGCTGCTGAAGTTGGTGTGAGATGTCTAATTAATCACAGGAAATAAATAATGCAGATTCTTGATATACTGTACATTGGGGGGTTGCGGTGAGCTCCTTGTCTGTATTCTTTGTGCAGCCGTCAGCAGTATTTGGATGAACTCATGTATTCACAAGCAGTGAACCTGAAGCAGGCTGCCTCTATAGACGGCTGTCAAACCTGTTGCAGTGGCCGATGATGCACTGAACTGTGACAAAGTTTTCCCCGGCACAAAGATGCCTCTCATGATCAGTACAGCATCGGTGACTGCAGGGTCACACTCTGCAGCCTCCACATGGAAAACATCTACACTGTACGGTATTAATACTATGCTTTACACTATGCACACGCCACTTCATGTCATATTCAGACTATACTGTACTGGATTCATATTGTACCTCATACCATGCTTTATACATATTCTTATGGCTGTACACTTTATTTCATACAGTATGTATACTCTAATAGTATTCACAGTGTACTTTACAAGTACAACACTCCATATACTATACTGTGCTATACTGTATTCATACTGTATATTGTGTTATATTTATGCTCTACTTTACCCTATATCATGCTTCATACACATTCATACTATTCTATACTCTACCTTTATACTGTATTCATACTGTATATTACTTTATATTTATGCCCTACTTTACCCTCTTTCATGCTTCATACACATTCATACTATTCTATACTCTACCTTTATACTGTATATTACTTTATATTTATGCCCTACTATAGAATAGTATGAATGTGTATGAAGCATGAAAGAGGGTAACTCTTTCATGCTTCATACACATTCATACTATTCTATACTCTACCTTTATACTGTATTCATACTGTATATTACTTTATATTTGTGCTCTACTTTACCCTATATCATGCATCATACACATTCATACTATTCTATACTCTACCTTTATACTGTATTCATACTGTATATTACTTTATATTTATGCCCTACTTTACCCTATATCATGCTTCATACACATTCATACTATTCTATACTCTACTTTTATTCTGTATTCATACTGTACTTTACTTCGTACTAGGCTTCATGCATATTCATCCTATGCTATACTTCATACTATATTTATAAGGGATTTTACTGCATACTTCACTTCATAAAGCTATACAATACTTCATACTGTAACAATATATTCATATAATACTTTATACTGTGCTCCATATTAGGGTTGTCATGATACCAAAATTTTGATTCGGTTTCGATACCATAAAAAAGTATTTCGATACTCGATACCATTCGATACCACGCGAAAAATTTAAAAAAACTAAAAAAGCTGCGTGCATTCCGCATTTTATAAAACGTCCAGCCCATAATGGAACAGTCCTATCCTATTTTTTTTTGGGGTGGGGGCGGACAAGGTGACTAAAAAATGGGGAATCGTGCAGTTTTTCATTTATTTATTTTATTTATTCTGTTACAGCGTTCACCGCATAGGAGATATTTTTTAATATTTTAATACTTTGGACTTTTCGGGCATGGCAATACCTAATATGTTTATTTATTTATTGTTTATATATTTTATATATAAAATTGGGAAGGGGGAATTTAAACCTAATATGGTGTTTGTTAGTTTTTTTAAACTTGTTATTTCCTATTAGCCCCCTTAGGGACTAGAACCCTTGTCCTATGCACCCTAATAGAGATCTATTAGGGTGCATAGTACTTACACTCTCCCTGCTGCCCTGTGCTTTCTGCACAGGGCAGCAGGGAGCTTACCATGGCAGCCAGGGCTTCAGTAGCGTCCTGGTTGCCACGGTAACCGATCGGAGCCCTGCGATTACACTGCTGGGGCTCCAATCCGAATCTACCACTGCCACCAATGAAGAGGGGAAGGAGGGGGGCACCTGTGGCCAATGCCACCAATGTTTATTATACTGGGGGTTGGGGGGGAGGGCACACTGCTCCACCAATGAACATTACTATCATTTAATACAAGTGCAGGAGCTGGTGCCAGCGCAGAATCACATAGCCGGCACCCACCTATGTAATATAATAAGTCAATTCAGATGTATTGAAAAGTGTGCCTGTAATTGCAGCTTAGAGAATATTTCAAGTTTATCCTGATTTAAAAAAAAATAAAATAAAATTATATATAAATACATGCGCACACACTTTAAGTTCTTCTTGTCCTACATGTATTTAAAATAGTCCCATATGTCAGAGCTGGACAAATTCCAGCAAACAGGTAGCCAGTGCTTCTAAAAAGTTGTCTCTGGTGACTAAATTTCTGTTTCATTTTAATTCATGCATATGAATGTTCTTATTGTTGGCAACTAAAAAGTTGGCATCTGGACTGATGTAAGTGGCTCCTAAAGTCTGCAGTTTCTTCATGGCTTTCATTTATAATTTTAATTCTGTGAGACAGATGTCTGGATTTTTTCAGGAATAATACTTGAAAGTAAAAGTGTTAAAAGCATCAGGTCAGCGCCAGGAGTGACTTTTCTGTGGAGAGCGTTCATGGAAGTTTCAGCCCCATATGTCAGTTTTTCAAAGAATTTTACTTTACTGTAACTATAGATTTTCTTAGTCAATTTACAGTTTTTAATGAGACACATCAATGTGTGACATCACGGACCAGACAAATAATGTTCATGAAGCGGGGTCAACACTTGTACTAAAGGGGTCTATAATGCTTACCATTAGTGTAGGAGCCAGGCAGACAGAGGACAGGGTTGGGCATTGCGGTCTTGCAGCAAATATACTTGATACTGTGAAGGGTGTCCTTTGTTTAGGCATTTGTGATCTGTGCTCACAGTAAAGTTCCTGTGTACTCAAGTGTTTGGAGAGCTATTGTTAGCTGGTTCTTTGTTTCCTTTGTAGAAATGTTTATCTTTTCTTTCTTCTCATAGGGATCCCGGGTCTCTCTTCCAGCATACCCCCTCCTTGCAACTCATTTTTTGCTTGAATGACATTCCCTTGGGCACCAGCCTCTAACTTTTTGTAAAAGGATTGGTTTCTGAATCTTTATTACCCCCCTCTTATAGCTGCCCTGGACCAGTAACCGGTTTTGAAGTATTCCCAGTGTGTAGCTTACAATGGTTGTCCCAGAAGCAATTAATATTGTAAGTTGAGGGACCACTGTAGCTCATACTGTATTACCAGCTTTTGAAGACCACTTAAAGGGGTATTCCCATTTCACAAATGTGGTTTGTATAGTTAGATATAGCCATACCAATATTAGTACTAATAGAATGTATTTATATAAAATGTAACCGTTTAGAAGATTTGCCTATTTGAATATCCATTGTCCCACACACATCAGTCAGGCCGTTGCCCCTAGTTACGGCCACCGTGGCCATGTAGTAGTGGTGGCCGGCCTATTCTTGTTCAAACCAGCTCTGAGGTAACTGCTGTATTGTGAACGCACGTTGCATGCGCAGACACATCTTAGGGTTGTAGTATTTTTTGTCTGCGCTTCCAAATGCAGAGAAACGGATTCTGTTCCAAGATCAATTCATCTTTATGGAGCAGGATCCGTTTATAAAGTCTGCGTTTTAGACGGATCCTGACCATTGCGTTTTGGACTGGTAGCATCCAAAACACAGATGTGAAAGTACCCTAAGATGTATCTCCTCATGCTCATGCAATGTGCGTTCACAATATAGCAGTTACCTCAGAGCGGGTTTGAACAAGAGCAAGCCGGCCACCACTACTACACGGCTGTGGTGGTCGTAACCAGGGGCAATGGTCTGACTGATGTGTGTGGGACAATGGATATACAGATAGGCAAATCTTCTAAATGGTACATTTTATATAAATACATTCTATTAGTAATAATAATGGTATGGCTATATCTAATTATACAAACTACATTTGTGAGATGGGAATACCCCTTTAAGTGACTTCCACATAGATGGTAAATATTCATCCCTTGTTTATACCAGATTAATGATCAACCTTTTTGATGGAGACACAAAAGTAAAGTAGGGTATATCAAATAGATATATGTAAGCATATATGTAATTTAAAATGGTCATGGTAATGCTCATTTGCATAGCGCCCTTTGACACAGGATGGTTTCAGACCCGAACATTTTGCAATTGATTACATGCAAGTTGATTATCGCTTGTTTAAAGGGCCTTTAACATAGCTCAATGCGTACTGAATGGGGGATGAACGATTGGTACTATGATCTTTATTTCCACATCTGTAAACAAGTGATGTGCTGCCCACAAACGACTATTTGTGGTGCCTCAAAAAAGATGCGATCACCCGACAAATGGACGCTTGCTTTTTGTTGGGGGATCGGCGTCATATTTACATGGGGCACTGATTGTAAATGAAAGTTTTTTGTTCCCAATTATTGGCTCTGTAAAAGAGTCCTTTGTCTGACCACTTACTGTATAGAAGAAGCCTCAACTAGGCTTCAGATGTCCTCAAATGTGTTCACTGAGAGAGTTTATAATTAAACATCAGTGATACCATTGATTGCTTATTCTGAGTGCAAGGTTTTGCTACTAAATTGTATTACTGGTGGACTTGCCGTTATAAATTCAACCTAAATACCCTTTACACTAGTGACACCCCCCCCCCACCTCTTAAAGAGATAGCTCTATAGGTTGAAATTTCCAAAAAGTAAGGCCATCACTTGCAGTCTTCTTGATGTTTTAAACAGTTGTTTTGACTTCTTTTTCTTATAAGGCCCATTATAGTACTAAATAATGCAATTCTGGCCATGTAAATCATCCATTTTTAAGTGGGATTAGCTAATTGGTAACACATAGACAAGTAGAGTCCATCTAATTAACGATAGTCATTCCTGGCCACCTTCTTATTTTTCCTGCGATTATACTACACACCACTTACAGATGCTGTGGGCTGCTCTCCGGCTGGTGTAGATACCGTAAGCCATTAGGAGGTTATCAGACTGCAGTGCAACTGTCCAATTCTTCTTCAGTGGAAAAAAAAATCAGAGGTTACGAGGTTAAGCAAAGAGATGGAGAACTGAGAAAAAAGTGCAGGTTACATGCAAGGTTTGCCTGGCGTTGTACAGCGGTACTAAGCACATCCACTCTGTGGCTGAGACTTCATGATTAATGGTGTTTATTCTTGACAGAAGCCTCCTCTATTTATCTGCAATACAGTTTAGTGATTTTATCAGTCACCTGAATGAGAAATATTCAGTCATACCAATATTGCAGTGTAAATTGAGTAGAGTCACTTTTTATTATATCTCACAGCCTTATCATCCTCACAGTAATTTTCTCGCCGTGGTTTGATACGGAAAGGCTGGATTTAGCTGTACTTGACACAAAGCCTCTTCAATTCCACTGAAAGTTCAGACTGCTCTTAGAAATGCAAAAGAAAAAAAATACCTCACTCTTATCCAAGCAATTTCAGGATTTGAAAGAATACAGATAAAGAAGCTGAGACCTGGATGGGGAAAACGATGTAAATGTGGAATCGTCTAATAGCAGTAAAGTGACTTGTGAAAAGGTCCTTCAGTATTATAACTTTGAGGCTCAGTTTAAAGCGTTTTGCCTTGATATGTAGCTCTGTTTGTTCTAATCAATGACAACCTAGCTTTGGTCTCGGGGAGACCCTATCCTTCATCTAAATGATTACAGACCCTGAGCGGCTGTTTGGAAATTTCCATGCAGTATTTAGAGCTATATGAAATGAGCCTCAAAGAGAAGCGCACATGTTTAATAATACAAGCATTCAGCTAATGTCCTTGGGTACTTTTACAGAATGATACCTACCTAAAGATACTAAAACTAGCTCGTCTGCAGTGCTTGTAAAGAAAGCGGTTAGTTGTCTTACACTGGTTTATAAGGTTACAGTTAAAGGGTTTGTCCCAGAATGACAACGTATTACCGATTCACTTAGGTGGTAAGCGTCTGATTGGTGGGAGTTCAACCACTAGGATTTCTGTGAATGGCAGACATTGAGCATGGTCACTGCTCCATTCAAAGTTTATGGGACTGCTAAGAGTAACCAGATTAGCCAAATAAAAAAGGGTTGCTGTGAGATACAAATGGTGTCACCTATCCCCTCATGGTGCTGTTATAGCTGCTCCTGTCCTGACCATGGCAGGAAGGCTGGCAGCTATTATTTGGCATGTTGGGGCATGATCAGGAAGTAGAGTGCAACGGGAGTGTCAGAACAACAGCAATAGAGGATTGGTGAGGTGAGTATAAGTGCTGTTATCTTTTATATACACCATTTTTTATCCAACTACAGGCATTTTTTATTTGGCAGGGATACCCCTTCTAGCAAAAAATCTGGTTTCTACCCTATGATTAGTAAACCAAGCCAGTCTATATATTCATATGAATGGTCACCAGGTGGTCACTGGTGGTTAGAGAAGCCAGAACTTCAGTCGGCTGATTGTGGGCTGGCTTCTGATCAATCCATTTAAAGGGAACCTGATGCCTCTGCTATGCGGTCCTCGCTAAGGGCAGCATAGTATAGTGACGGACCTGGTGATTTCAGCGGGTTGTCACAATTTAAAGTACTGACAGGGCAAACCTCACAGCGTGTGCCAGCACTGCATGGGAAGATGAGTCCGAAGAGACTTGTGGCCCCGTTTTGCCCTACTTCCTTCCCATGGGTGGCAGGTTTCTTTCATGTTAAGTATACAAAGACAAGGGCAGTATAGTGGAGGTGACAGTTTCCCTTTAAGGCATTGCATTATAATCAATATTAACATATAATTATTTTTTGGTTGTTGTTGGATGGTGATACCTTCTACAGTATATATGTACTATAACCGTCTATTGTTTTCTGTTGGATTGGTGGCACTGGCTCTGTAACTAATGCTTTTATAAATCTGGATAGTCCCAGACGTTCATCAGCATAGATAAAATCCCTTGTGTTGTACCCTGATGCAAAGCTAAGTTGCTCCATTTGGTTATTCTTGTGCAGGAAGCAGTAGTATGGATTTATAAGAAGACTGCAGGTGTGAGATTCCCAAAGGCTGTTTGACAAATTAATTGCTTCCTGAGCGGTGTCCTCACACAACATGCTCTGTTTTTTTGAATAGCCCAGTTTCTTCAGACCATTCCCGTATCTGTTCCTGATGGAGCTAGAGACGCTGAAATGCATGCTCCTAATAGTCTAACTATTTCTTTGTCACTTGATTCGTTAATTGAAAACAGGCTATTCATTTTACTATTCCTGTAATGTAGCATAACATTGTGAGTAACATATCATTATCTTAAACATTTATTAAGATCAGCATTTTAGACGCCGGTCTCAATAAATCCCTAAACTGGAGATGGATTCGCCAAAGTTATGAAGAGGCGCAGACCTCTCCATAACTTCGGCGCATCCAGAGCCAGTTCTAAATGTAAGGCTACTGTCACACTAGCATTTTCTTCCCCTATGACGGAACTCAATACCGGAAGAAAACGCTTCAGTTTTGCCCCTATTGATTGTCAATGGGGAGAAAACTGAACTGAAGAGAACGGAATGCTCCTAAATGCATTCCGTTCAGTTCACTTGCGTCTACAGACCGGAGAGCAAGCCGCAACATGCTGCGGTTTGCTTTCCGTCCTGGGGATCCAGTGTGACACAATAGAAAACGGATCCGTCCTCCATTGACTTTCAGTGGAGTTCATGACGTCCCAGCGATGTTAAAGATAATACAACCGGATCCGTTCATAATGGATGCAGACGGTTGTATTATCAGTAACGGAAGCGTTATTGCTGAACCCTGCCGGATCAATAACGCTAATGTGAAAGAAGCCTAAGACAGCTTCTGAGCGGTCTTACATTTAGACCTAAAACAGGCATATAAAATCGTCAATGAGATGGGCCTGCCAGACCATCCCAATCTGTGCCCACGCCACACCCTCAATTTTAGAACTGATGTGAGTGAGGCAAAGTCACAGATAGTGGCGCAACTAACTGTTGAAGTTGCGGTTCAAAATCTCAAGCTTGGAAGAAGAAAGAAAAGCTAATTGTTGACTTCTACAAACAGATGGAAGCATATCATAACTGGTCCTCAAGTGGAAGGAGGGCCAACACTTACAACCTGATATTCATATTCTAAAGATTATGAAGTATTGTTATTAACAGCATTTTTATTGTATAACTAAGCATTTTTTGTTTCTTATTCCCACTTCTGTCTTTGTTGTCAGTACTTCATGTTCGAATATTTGGCTTTTAAGAAAATTTTGCAAGATGACAATAATTCCTAAGGGCAAAGAAATATGAGGGATAATAGTTTCTATTACAGGGTCTTATACATGACACAGTTGAGTCATTTACACGCAACACAGCAGTAGACAATGATCTGGTATTTGAGTCTAAATTCTTATTCTCTAGTCTGATGTAAAGGAATCGAGCCAATGCTGTATTCATACAGACTTTTCAGAATATTGCTTAAGGCAGTCCCAATCTCATGACAAAATTCATACGCCGACTGTGCAGAATGAGTGCTACTCACAGCACAGTCTTTTTTCCACTGGATCACCAATTCTCAGGAAGAACAGTTTTGATAAAAGTGCTGGCCTGAATAGTACTGTGTACTCGGGAGCTGCAAGGACTCTGTGGGGGAGATTTATCAAAACTGGTGTAAAGAAAAATAGACTTAGTTGCCCATAGCAACCAATCAGATTGCACCTTTCATTTTTCACAGATCCTTTGGAAAATGAAAGATGGAATCTGATTAGTTGCTTTGGGTAACTAAGCCAGTTTTCCCTTAGACTAGTTTTGATAATTCTACCCCCCATGTGCCTTTACACCATGCACCATTGGGTGCTGTATATGGAAGATGCATTGCTTTTACTAAGCGAATGTTGAGTAAAACAGCATCTGATGGCGCATACCACAAATTTCTCTATGTTCCTGCATGAAATTGGGTTAGATGTAGGTATAATAAGCCACCATGGTCCTTTATAGGGGCTCTAGTATTGCTCCATACAACATGTATATAAGGCCTGATTCTCTATAAATGTGTGTATGTATATATATATATATATATATATATACATGCTGCAACCTTTCACCAATAATAATGGTCTGAACAGAAACGAGACTTGTTCTATCAAACTGGATTAGTTCTTCAGGAAGAAACTGGACAACACATCTGATCCTCCAGCAAATAAGAACCGAGCATTACTTACCTGGAGGATTCCAGGTCTCCTGGCAGGGCTTTGTTTACCCGGCTGCAACACTTGACCACTGCAGCCAATCACTGGCCTCATGTCATGTCATGTCATGGCAGCAGATCCAGAGCGGCGACACTTGATCTGTCAGGTAAGTAACAGTTCTTTTTGCAGGGGGATTCCATGTGTTGTCCTGTTTCTTATTGAAACCAGACAACTCTTTTAAAGCGACCCTCAAGGTAGGAACTAGGTCAGTACCTATAGGGGATGATTGACTTTTATTTATTTTCCTAAGATCTTGCTCTTTGGCTCCTTTTTAACTCAATTCCATTAGGGCACAGCTGTAATCTGTGACTACAGTTTAGGTACAATGCCTACAGGGAGTCTTAGGTAGTCTGAGACACACCTCCTGACACACCTTGAGCTGACTGAACCAATGATGAGAAAAGGGGTGTGTCTCAGGCTACCTCAGACTAGGCTCTGAAGTCATAGATCACAGCTCTACCCTAATGGAGTTGAACTACAATGAAGAAAAAGAGCAAGATCTGAGGAAAATAAATAACAGGTAGTAATCCTCTATAATCCCTTACATATTGTTTTTAAGGGTCATTTTAAGCCATGCCGTTTTATTTGCTGTTTGTTTAACAGTAGAAAAAATAAAATGGAAAGTAATGCTCATTCTCTAAAATATGCGTACTTTAGTGTATATTTTAATTTGTGATGAGAATAAAGCAAAGTTTTACAAGTTCTCAATTTCGTAGATAGGAGAGGAATGAGGGAGAAGAGACAAGTATCACATACACTATAGCATTGGCTCTGGAGCTCTCCCGGGAATTGCTTTGATCTGTGATTAAGATATCTTTCTGTCTAGCCTGGAAGACATGGTAGAACTGCCTCTAACATTAGATTACAGTCTGCTTTGGTGACATCTGCCAATAGCAGCCCTCACCATTATCGAAACACATCTACTTCTGTATTGAGGAGCCCTCTGTCTTCATGCCGCATGTTACTTAATTAGACTCTGTCTTTTTTCTTGCCCAACGGTTTTTCTGTGTTTTGGGAAAATCATATATACACTACCATTGACAAAATATTTAAACCTCTAGAAAGTTTAAGGGAGACTTCTAAAACACTTGAATAATAGATCACTACAGAGTCACTACATGGAAGAGGTGGGAAAATTAGGCACAGCCTAAAAACAGCACCACTATATGGGTTCTGTGTGGTATTACCCTTGAATGAACAAGAACAGCACTGTTTCCAGAAAAAAAAAGAAAAAATACACTTTTCTAATCCTGAACAACCCAGCTAAAGGCATGAAACTTCTGTGAAGTCAAGTGACAATGTGCATTTGATGTGTTGTTGAACGAATATTAGGAATTAGTGAAGGATTGTGTCATCCTGTTCTCAGTAAGACATCATCCCACCACTGTATAACATAATTTGTGTGCAGATTCATGGTGGTAGTCATGAGATTCATATATTTAGTTACATTACTCTGATATCTGAACTAAACATATAGCACTAGATTCACACTATCCATGTTGTTCAAGGTTTACAATTGACAGTGGCTCAGTTTCAGCTATGTATTTTTGACCCAGAGGTCTACAAATTTTAATGATTGTTTCCATTCATCTTTTTCAGGCCTTCTGCGTTAGCAAGCAGCCCGACATATCCAGATCTTCCATTCATAAGGATATCTCCACACAGGAATCATGCAACAGCATCAGACTCCCCTTTTAGTCCTCCTCATCCTTACATCAATCCCTACATGGACTATATTAGATCTTTACACAGTAGTCCCTCACTTTCCATGATTTCAGCAGCTCGTGGGCTCAGCCCTACTGACGGTGAGTTTACCCAGCAGTGATGTGTGATGAGAACGTAGAATAATTATACGTCATGGTAGTGTTACCTTGTGTATGTAGTCATTGCTGCAAGTTGTCCGGGCTTTTAATATTGATGAGCGATTCTCAGGATAGGTCATCAATATGACACCCTGCACACCTTCCGATCAGTTGTATGAGGAGACAGCGCTCACAGTGCACCCGGCATGTGCACATCTCATACAGCTGATTGGTGGGGGTGTCGAGTGTCAGAACCCCGCTGATCTGATATTGATAACCTATCCTGATGATAGTTCCTCCATATTAAAAGCCTGGACAACCCCATTAAATGGGTTGTCCCGATCATGAGAACGGAGATCCCTAGTTCCTCACATGACTGGAGCGCTGGTCAAAATTTTGTGCTGCTGCTATATTCATTCTCTGTGGGACTGCTGGAGATAGCCGAGATGAGCCTATTATTTTTCTATTTAGGCTGAGTTCACATATATGCTTAGAACTCCGGCAGTCTGTTCCGGCGGAGGAATAGACTGCCGGAGTTCACTGTAAGCGGCATAGCCGGATACCACCGTGCACCGCCAGTTCCCCATTCACTGAAATGAGATCCAGGTGTTTTCCAGCCTATGTGTCAGCTTTCGGAGGGACAGAAAATGCTGCGTCTAGTATTTTTTGTCTGGACGAATGTGGCATGACTCCCGGCTACAGTCAATTCCAACAGTCTGTTCCTCCACCAGAAAAGACAGCCGTAGTTCAAAGCGCATATGTGAATCCAGCCTAGTACAGTGAAGTCATATCTAAATTACTCCTCAAAAGCCCAAACTGGAGAACCTTGGGTTTTAGCTTTTGCTAACTTAATCATAGTCACTGTCAGCATGATCTGATTGTAATCCTAGCTGAATGTTACGATTTCACATTGGAACTGCATGGCCCTCTGATGACTATCACAAATACGTAAGCTCATTCTCAATGCCAAGTATGATAGGTATGATCAACATTGTGCAAAATGAGTCACTTTTAAACGTAAATCCGTTCCTGTTCAGCATGTGAAAGGCATCCCCAGCCGTTTCTGTTCTGACTGCACGACAGCAAAGGACATGTCTTATCTATTAGACACCTTAATAAATTATAGAAGATAAGGCAGAATGGTAGAAAATTGCTAACATTTCCTCTTTCGCTAAACATCTTGCTTTCTGTCCTCTCGCAGCATGTGCTGCAGTTGACGACTACCTGCACGAAATTCCCTTTTTTGTGCCTAAATGTAAAAATAAGATCAGTAGTTTTGAAGCATAACCATATCATGGTTTTCACGGCATCTATGATGTTTGCATTAACATACTAAAGAAGGATCAAGTGAATGACAGCAGAACATAAAAAGGTACATAAAAGCCGTCAGTGTGTCTCCTGGTATATATGATTGTAATACTGAGAGTCTAAAGGGAAGGATAAAGAAAAAGACAGTAAAGCAAACAAGTAAGGTAGAATTCCTTTAATCCAGCATCGACGGGACTTTTAAATGATGTCATGTATTGAATGATCATCAAATTTGCCTAAAAATCACTAAAAGGGGTTTTCCGTTAAAAATAACAAATTGGCTTATGGAGGGAAATTGTATAAAATAATACAGGCGGCTGTATTTTCCTGTTAAAGGGGTATTCCCATCTGGAACACTGATGGCATATTGCTAGGATATGCCATCAATGATAGATAAATACGGGTCCCATGTCTGTTTCCTTCTCTTATCTCCAGTATGGGACCCCCAGAATGAACAGAGAGGAGCCACCCCCCCAGTTCATCGCTATGAGAATTCTGAAAATAGCTGAGCGTTGTCTGGACTGTTTCCAGCAGTCCCATAGAGATGAATGGAGAGGTGTCCACACTTGCACGATGCAATCTCCATTCACTGCTATGGGGCTTCCCATTCGTTCTGCTATTTTAGCGATTCATTGAGGGCACGCCGCGCATGCCCACCTTCACTTTTGGGTCTACATGCTGTAGGCTAAGTTCTAGAGATACGTAAATGTCAAATCAGTGGCTCATCGGAATCTTTACCAGGAATAGGTGCTCACTCCCACGGTACACCCAAACCGTGTACTGAGAAGAAACAAGTAGCTTATGATAGTGGAGGGCACACAATATATTGGAGACCATATGGATATAAAATAAAATTGAATTCAAACCTAAAAACAATATTAACACTTAGTTGCGTTCATAGAAAAAATAATAAAAACACAAACAATATTAAAAATATATACTAAAATTGGGTATATTCATACACCATTCCAAGGTAAGAAATCAGGCTGTATATACGTTAAATTGATAGATCCGGTATAATTGGTGCAATGATCGAAATAAGCTCCGTACAGGGTAAGTAGTATTATTAGATAGATTCGCTATAAATAATATTAGTATCAAATGTCCCCATAAATGTGCATAAATTGTGTATACAGCACAATTGGTAGAGTAAGATGTTTCTTCCTTTGTACCAAATCTGCACTTTTTGCTGGTTAGATATAGATCAAGTTCTATAAGTGCATGGATTATTTGGCATGCAATAAGTTGGTAATAATGCAGTTGTTAATAGCCAGTTAGTAGAATTGTAGTTGTTAATGGTGGATGGTCCCAACAATTATTCATGGAATTGCAGTTATTAATAACAGGTAATCGAACAGTTGTTATCGACAGTATATACTTCAGATAATTCCAGCATCGTGTATTAATTAAGTTAGAGCATAAATTTTCAGTACATTACCCTCCTTGTATGCGAGTTGTACTAAAGCGGATGCATGCCGAGTCCAGAGCGTGGCGTCCCACGTGACGGCTCCGATCACGTGGTATATGACAAATCAAATCACGTGACCTCTCTCGCAGGTCCTGGAAGGGAAAAGGATCACGGCTCCAAGGTCCTGTAATTGGATAAGTTTATTGATAACTCATCTCAACTGTGCTGGCCAGTAGTTGCAGATATAGTCTTATAGTTACCATTTGGAGCTATAAAGATCTTATTCTGTCGACAATTTGTAGCTGTACGTGTCTCCTCCTATATTTTTAATATTGTTTGTGTTTTTATAATTTTTTCTATGAGCGCAACTAAGTGTTAATATTGTTTTTAGGTTTGAATTAAATTTTATTTTATATCCATACTGTCTCCAATATATTGTGTGCCCTCCACTATCATAAGCTACTAAGTTCTAGAGATGTTGGTGTCATGATGACAAATATAGTTGTAATGCTCATGAAACAACTTGTGGTCACGCACGTGCCTATTGTATCTTTCAGTTCCACATGCTGGTGTGAGCCCTGCTGAATATTACCAACATATGGCCCTGCTCGCCGGACAGCGCAGTCCCTACGCTGACATCATCACTTCCCCAGCCACTCCAGGTGCTGGAGCCACGGCCCTTCATATGGAGTATCTTCACGCTATGGAAAGTAAGTAACGCATTGGTTTCATGCTTGTGTGATACGGTGTGAAATGTGGAACTCTGTTGTACGGTATATAGCAGTGCTACTAGTATATGGCATCTGATGGAGAATGCGGCATATAAAACATGGTAGTATGTGCTCTGAGAAATGTATAGCAGCCCTATTCAGGCCTATTATGGACCCATAGTAGGATATTTTTTTATTCAGCCCTGATATTTTTTTTTTTATTTTTCTTGCATGGTATTTAAATATAGAAATAAAGTCATCACAAACTTTTCACTACACATTTGCCCAGTTATTTTCTGGGATTATATCCAACATCAAACAACTCCTTGAGTGGAACATCAAAGAAAGACGGGGGAAATTTTTAAATATGCTTTCTTGTGCTCTTCTTGTTAGACATTTCCAGCTAAGACATTTATCTTGCCTTTGAGTAGCACTGGGAAGCACAGGGAAGTGGTTTGTTTAATCTCAAATTCTTTTGGCCCGAGCGATGGCAGTCTGGCACGGATACAGTTATGTACTGCACTAGGAAATGTTTGTCGTCTGTATTCTCCTACATATATAGCACCACACATATAGATGCTAGAGCTGCCTAAACTGATACACAACTAACAAAAGTGTCATCAAAAAATCACCTATTGTTTAAATCATGCTTTTACATTAGACAGATTTTTTTTTAGAATTTTTGGTGATTCTTTAAAATGTTTCAAGACACTATCTAAAAAAAAACAACCTTAAAATTGTGCAGTTTTGCACTGGGCACTAGGCCTAAAATATGACTTAAGACTTCCTGTCTTTTGAGAGAAGCTGACCCATGACTTCTATGGGAGAGGCTTTTAGGCATGCTCTGCGACCTGTGCAGAGGTCAGGAGGGAGCAGATAAGCAGTGTGGTGGATCCTGTGCTATCTATATACATGTGTTATGTATCATTGCAAGTTACCTGTATAGAACAGAAAATCATGACCTGTTATTACACCTAGTGGCCAGTGTGAAAATATGGTTTTCAAATTTCAAAAAACTCACCAAAAATTCTAAGAAAAAATATGGTTAACATAAAAATGTGATTTAAGCAATAGGTCATTTTCTGATAAGACATACCCTTTAAAACTTTGTGCTTATAAGAAGGCTTAGAACACAATTCAGGTGACTTATCATGTCAAGAGCTAAAGTATTGTAAACCGAGGGAGCCGCATGGGGAAGAGTGGGAAAAATTATTATGAAAAGCATAAAAAAAAGTATAATCATAATAGTGTTCAGAATTGTCATAACAGTCATTCATTTGCCAAATTTTATTCCATAAGTTATATTTTAACTTGTGTATAAAATGCTCTTTGACTAAAAGATGATGTAGCATAATCTTAGATTTAACAAGACGTCTTGTAGATGTAACGTGGAAGTAGTACAGCATTCCCTATAAAACGGTTTTGTAGCCTAGGAGAGATCAATAAACCAGTGCTTCCCTTTCGTGTTCATGTGAATATGTCCACTATTTGGCTCAGTACTACGACTGTAATGCTTGCATTTAATGGGTCAACTTTCGAGGAAGCTCATTAAAGAAGGGATTATTGAATAAATGTTAGACTAAACTATTCAGCAAAGCAGACAAAGAATGCCAGACTGGAGCAGACAGGAATCAGATGTCCGGCCAAGAAGCTTGTTTCCTCTTTCTTGCTGAACTATTATTATATCTGCGGCTGAGAAAATGCACATTTTAATGTGAGGGCATGTTTTTGTCTCAAGAAGGCAGTAGGTGACACTGGTACCTGTAATCCGTACTATAGTGAGATGTCTCCACTGAATTTTTAGTGTGCTATTTTTTATAAAATGAGAGTTTTTGATTCTTGTGGCTTACATGATGCAACAATTGACCATAGTTTATATTTATTCTCACAGTAAAGCCATGATTTTTGCAGATTTTAGATGACCAAGAAACACAACTAATAGCATATTATTAACCCCTAAGTGACCAGTCTGTTTTGGGCCTTACTGAAAAAAGTGATTTTATTTTTCATTGTCGCCTTCCAAGAGCTGTAACTTTTTTATTTTTCTGTCAGTGCAATCCTATGAGTGCTTTTTAATGGTGCCATTTTGGGGTACACAGTACTTACTGATTAACTTTTATTAACTCTTTCTGGGAGGGGGTGGGAAAAACATTAATACTGCCATTGAGTTTTTACGTTATAAATTTAATGGTGTTCTTTTTTTGGCATAAATACATTTTCAATAAAAGCCATTGAAAAACTCAATAAAAAGTTTCTTGCCATTATTTACTTAACCCATTTGGAATTAGGATGACGATAGTTACATCTGTATCAATGAGGTTTAAAGGTGTCCATGCACACCACCTCCTAATCTGTAAAGAGGTGTTCCAACTTTTCCCTAATGAAGAGGGAGAAAGAAGAATCAGGCAGGTTGGTTGTTGGATTTCTGCATGCTGTTCCTTTGTTCTTATATGGCTCAGGCTGCCCCAGAGTTGTTTGGCAGAGGTTTATTTCATTTACCCTATTGAGAACACATGCACGCTTGGCCGAACTGACCGTATAAGTGTAGGGGAAGGATGGGTGGGGTAGTGTAGTTATCGGACAAACAAGGCAACAGCTGACTAAGGTGTATGGCCATCTTTATACATGTATATGCAGTATACTTTATAATTACGTATACTGTGTATAAACTTTTTTTTTATGATGTTTCACTTCTTGTATTTTATAAGCGTGGAAAATAGAAGAATAAATGTAGTATGAATGAATTTGTATAGTACACAGAAAGTACTAAAAAATCATCTAATTACATTCGGTGCTTTCTGTTTTAATGATCATACTTAGTGACTTTCCTTTGTAACTTATTAATATGTCTTTTTAATTTGTTATCCTTTTGCAAGGTTTGTATTGTGTAACTGTATTGCACTCAATCTCCACTAATGCTAATTATTTGCCAGAATGGGGCTAATGACTAGAAAGACAAATTAAGTTGAAACGCTGAGAAAAACAAAAGCAGTTGACACAGTCTCGCTTTCTTCACATGACGGGAATGTGTGTCGTCAGGTAATGGATGATGGGTGTTTTTATTTAGACAAAGGCTAGTGGGAAAACCAATTAAAATAATTTCCCTGGTCTGTAAATTAATTGTCATTAAGGTGGGTTTTGAATGTCCTATCATTTATCACTTGAGAAAATGAAACCTCTTCCAGTCAGACCTAAAGATCACAATTGACCTCAGCAATACAGTGTAAAACTAAGTTTTCTAACAGCACTGCAGTGTGTATCTTCTAGTTAGTGTTTGTGGACACCTAGGGGGTCATTTACGATCTGAAATAAGCCAATATTAGGCTTATTTCTGGCGCAGATTGTGATGAAGGTTATTTGCGCCACAATCGGCAACTTTTTCACGCTGAGGCCTAAAAAAGTTGGCGTGGTCAGAGAAGGGGACAGGCCAGCTGTCTTACATTTAGAAGCAACGGTGGATACGCCAACATTATGTAGATGCCGGCGCCTCTACATAACTTTGGCAGATCCACCAGCAGCGCAAGGGGGCATCTAAAGCGCTGGTCTTAAATTACCTTCATAGTTCAAGGAAAGGCAGACCTAGGAGACCTAGATATTTAGAATCACAAGGAAACATAAAGGGTGCAGTGTCTGCATGATATTATACTCGTAAACTAGTAATATAACATTTAAAGGGGTTTTCCAGGATTTTAATATTGATGACCTATCATATCTGGCACCCCCACCGATCAGCTGTTTGAAGCGAAGGCTGTTCTTGTGCGAGCGCTGCCTTCCCTTCATTGTTTACCTGCTCACCATCAAAAATCGGTCCCATTTACTTCTATGGGACAGCTGCTTCCTATTCAGGTGTATAGGAAGGAGCCGCCCCATAGAAATGAATTGGACGGCTTCTTGTAGTTACATGTGCTCAATGCAGTGATGTTCATGGTGAGCACGTAAACAATGGGAAGGGAAGGCAATGCTCACACAAGCACAGCCTTCTCTTCAAACAGCTGATCAGTGGGGGGTGTCAGATCCCTGCCAATCTGATATTGATGACATAGGCTAGTTTCACACGAACGTTGTGTTTTGCGGTCCGCAAATTGCGGATCCACAAAAAAAGCGGATGGCGTCCGTATGGCATCCGTATTTTTTGCGGATCCATTGTAACAATGCCTATCCTTGTCCGCAAAACGGACAAGAATAGGACATGTTCTATTTTTTTTGCGGGGCTACGGAACGGACAAACGGATGCGGACAGCACACAGTATGTTCTCAGTATTTTTTGCGGACCCATAGAAATGAATGGGTCTGCATTTTTCATGTGAAAAATGCGGATCGGAGCCTGCAAAAAATACTGTCGTGTGAAAGAGGCCTTATCCTGATGATAGGCGATCAATATTAAAATCCCGGAAAACCCCTTTAAGAACATTGTGTGATGCCAGCAGTCCTAATATCAGTTAGTTGCTCGCTTCCTGCTATTGCTACTTCTTAGTCTTGTGGGAGAAGATTAAATTCAAATGCCAAATCTATCAAATGGCTACAATGAAACCATATGTGGTGTTGATCCTTTCTATCTGGCAGGACATTGGCCCTATGTTCCTACCTGCAGGAGCATGCCATATTAAAGACTTCCAAAATTAATTAATGCTGGAAATTATTTCTGTAAAAACAAAATAGGCAAAACAGATCCCATTGAAAAGAGTAGATTCAGTTGTGCCATTGGTTTCCACTTTTTTCATAAAGGTGACGGAAACTGAGCCTGACTATTTGGCATATGCCAGGGATGCTCAACCTGTGGCCCTCCAGCTGTTGCAAAACTACAACTCCCAGCATGGCCTAATAGCATGTTGGGCATCAGTGGCATATGTGAATAAGCCCTGATATATGAAGAATTGTGTGAATGCTGTTGTATAATATAAAGTCATTGGCAAGCTCCTTTAACAGTTTGGCTACTCTAGAGACACTAGTGATTAGCAGAATGCACGTTATCGTTGATCATTGGATATGGTGTATTGTAAAACCTATCCAGGACCATAGCTTTAAGGGATGCAGAGGTAGCAGCCGCACCGAGGTCTTGATATTTTATGGTCCTATGCACTGCAATAAGAGCTACAGAAATAGCGGAGCACCGGCCCACTCCACATCGGCCTTGTTTAGGAATGCTACTCCAGGTTTTTTTTATGCCACCCCCTACAGGAGTGGGTTTGTAGAAGAATGTTGCAGTGTTAAACATGAAGAGAATAACCATTTCCCCGCCTACTTTTCAAATCTGGAGTGAGTGGTGTAAAATTGTAAAAAGCCGCTAAATTTTTGCACAAGTAAACCCAAAAAGTTGCAAATACCTATATTCCCCCACTGTGTATGTCTAAGAGATTGAATATATCTGCATCATTTGATAATAAGTAAACCAATTTACTAACTGATAAGCAGAACGTTATATTATTGTGCATATTAGACAATTAGGTCTAGGTTTTAGACAAACATTTTTCTACAGACTACTGTGACTCCTTAAGCTTTAAGTTTTCATTTCCGATTTTGACACACTCTTTTATGGTATGTCAACATACATCCACTTGGCTGTTACCAGGTCTCAGATGAATTGAAATGTGACTGCATTCATGGCCACCCCTCCAGTAAAACAGTGACTGGGACACAGATTTCGGGGAAGTTCACTATATATTAACAGGAAACCTTTTAGACTGCATTCACACATTTTCTGGTGTTTAAAAAAAGTGCAAAAAATGCAACACAGATTGATGCATTTTTGGTGCATTTTCTGACTTAATTGTGGAGTAAATAGTGGAGTAAACATGAAAAGTCCACACTTAGAGCATGCCTGATTTAGGAAAAATTGCCACAGGGGTCAAAATGCTACAAACACAATTTGTGTAGAGAACATCATATACTCCTATTGACTCCCAGTAAGGATGCATTCAAATAATTGTACAGGAAATTAAAACCTTAAGAGTTTATTAAACTGGTGTGTGATGGACCAAGATGTCCATTCATTTTAAAAAGTTTGGCGCAACTTGGGCAGTTCAAAATTCAGTAATTGAAATATATACCTGTTATGAGAAGGGGTACATTGTTACTCAATACGTAATAAATCTGCCAGACTGTCCCCCTCAAAGTTATCCTGCCCACTTTTCTCTCTATTTTTAAAATGTAGAAGTGGGTGAGAAAAGTCCCAAAACATTACACAGTATGACATGCCCCATAATTTGTGACAAAAGTGGCACAAATCGCTTGATAAATTCCCCCCTCTGTGTCCAGGATAGTTTTAATGGAAAATATGATATTCGGAAATCACCTCTTCTCTCTCTAGGCATTGCTATTTAAGAGTCAGGCCTTAACTTTAGATTTGAAGGGTAAGGAGAGTTAAGAATATTTTTTTCTTGCATCATTTTCACCCTCTTTGCCATATATAATCATCCATTATGTTTTTATGTCTAGATTGGGAGTCCCATATGGGACAGGCAACAATACAAATGGTTAGACAAGTAACAAGAAATAGCAAAAAGTTAAAAATTAAAATAAAAACGTTTCCGTTTTAACCGGTTGTTTTTGGTGACTTCGTGAAAGGACTGTGCAGTTCTGTAAAAAAAAAAAAAAAAAAAAGAGTTGATCATGCAAGGGTACAACTGATGAAACGTAGCAGAAGAAGCACATGTTCTGGTTTCTTTAACATGCTGCAGTCGGCCTAACTGGAAAAACATTTAGAGCAGATAATTATCTCTGGGCATAAAATAAATCCTCCCTTGTTTGTGTTTATAATGAGAGCCAAAGGCTTTATTTAAACAGCAGATAAATTGTATTCACGGTGGATAACTTATGTTAATCTCCTCTGTAGCAGGAAGACTTTAATGGGGTTACATGCCATGAGTGGATGAGAACTGGTGCTGCCCTGTCATCCTCTCTTTAGTAAGACATTTGGCTTTGACAGTCGATTTACAAATACGTACGGTAATTCATTTTTTACATCAAATGTAGTGGTACTAAAGGTACAATTCCCAAAAGAAGAAAAGACACGGGTACATTTACTATTAGGTTTACAGCTCTTTTTGGTATATATTTGTCCTGTGTTATGTGGCACATGATTGCAGTAAATTTTGCAACACTTGCCTCTTTACACCACTTGACGCCACTTTTCACAGTGTTCTATTTGTAGGACAAGTGAATGTGTTTACACCTATTTTAGAGTACATTTATTATTCTTGACCATTTCTAATGTTGCAAAAAAACTTGCAACCTACACCAGGCTCCCTCCTGGTGTACTTTTACATATAGATGTAAACCACATTGCAGTCACGCCAAATATATTATTAATCCAAAGGGGAGAAACAGAAATGGATCGCATATCCACATGATATGCTTCTCAGCATAATTTAAATCGCTATAATTAAATCGTATAGTATACTGCCCCCTATGCAGTAGTATACAATTTGATCAAAAAGCATAAGCCCAAATAGTAAATGTCCTGATCTACTGCTTCTCAGCATCATTTATATAGCTTCTCAACACAATTCAAAAACTGTATACTAGGCCAATGGTATTGAAGCTGCGCAACTTTTTATTGCTGCGTCACCAAAGAAAAACAATTATTGACAACTGGGTAATGGTCTAAGCTCTTAAAGGTGTTCTCTGGGAATATTTTTTTATGTAATGCCCACAGCCTACCTCCATAAACAGAAGATTCATACTTACCTTCTCCCTTCCGCTTCGGTCTTCCTCACTGGCTCCCGCATGTCTATGTTCTGGTCCCAGGACTGTTTACATCCGATGCTGCATGACCATAGTCACATGCTCTGCTGCAGCCATGAGCGGACTGGCCATACATCCTATAGGGAATGTTGCCAGTGGGCCGATGCCCAGGAGGCCACTAGAGCCCCCCTCATGGCTGTCAGCTGGGTACCTAATGATCTGATGGTCTCAGCATTAATTAATGATAGTGGATGCAGGTGCCCTCCTGAATTCAACTGTAACCTCAGGACAGTGAGTATTTTGTGCTGCACTGTGGAATTTGGTTCGTCTGGGGCAATATTTTGTCACTATTTGTGTTGGCCCTGCTTAGATGTGTTGCCCTGCCCCTGTCAGTTGGGACCCACCTACAACATGGGGGCATTTTAAGGTTTATTTCCAGGACCATTTTAAGCTCCACCCCTGGCTGTAGAAAATAACTTGGCCACAAGTGACATCCCACTGCTGAAGCCATGAAGCCAGGTATTGGCTGCAGTAGGGCATGTGACCATGCTCATGTAGCTCCAGGGCCCAGAACACGGTCATGTGGGAGCCAGTGCAGAGGACCGGAAAGGCAGGGAGCAGGTATTACATAAAGTCGGCAGTATATCATTATTCACACATATTATTTATATCAGACTGCTATACCTCAATAGAGTTATTTATTTTTTATTTATCATATGTGATTATCATCCTAAAAATACAATGGTAAGTGTACCTCAATAGGTTCTTCACGTTATTTTCAGGTCTACAGGTTTACTAAATAAAAAGGTGCAAGCTTGTTGGTAGCTCAGACCCAAGCAGCGGCGGCAGCATCTCATCGCTTGCGGTGAATTAATGAATGTAATGTCGTAGCAGCCGTCAGATTCATAAATCACCAGAAATGAGAGGGCTAATACATAGAAGTCTTATCCTTTTGTTTAGCAATTTATCATGCGCTTGCACATTAATAAACAACGGTCCCTTGAGGGAAGCTTTGGGAAGATACATTTTTCTTCCTAATTTTCCTCAATTGTAGCCAGTAGATCACAGGTGGAAAGTAAAGGCACTTGTCAAGACTACTCGCTGTTTTGACTCATTCTATAGTAAATAGGGTCTTCACTGTAATAATAATATCATGTATTTACACATCATCTTTTACATCTATGCTTTTGGAGAAAATAGATCTTCACGTCCCAATTTTTCTGCAGCTTGTAACACATTTGTTCAGTGCTTGAAGCAAAAAGTTTACAAAATGTGGGCCACTGCCTTGACTATCTGCTATGGCAAAGGTGCCGAATGCATCTGGACCAACTGACAGATTGAAATTAATGTGCAGCTATACTGAGGTACCGTATACTTAAGTTGTAACTTTTGCTTTTCTTTTCAGGTTCAAGATTTCCCAGCCCTAGACTCACAGCCCGACCGAGCAGGAAACGAACATTGTCTATATCCCCACTCTCTGATCACAGCTTTGACCTTCAGACCATGATCAGAACATCTCCAAACTCTCTAGTTACTATTCTCAACAACTCACGTAGCAGCTCCTCAGCCAGTGGCTCTTATGGACATTTATCAGCAAGTGCAATAAGGTAAAGAATTTTTTTCAAAGCTCATTGTTTCTGTTCTTGATTCTTAAAAATTTTGAAAATGAAGAGTAATTAAACTATGTCACTTACTATAGCATTAATCTTATAGTTTTGAAATATATATTTAGGTGGAGATCTTCTTTTAACTGTGGAGCCCAAAAGAACAATTTAAGGTTCTCAGGAAAATATTTTTTAATTTGTTCTTTTTAGAAGATATTTCTTGATAGCAGCTGGAATGATGGCTATAGTTTGTTGGTGTTAAAGGAATGATGGTAGTATAACCCGAGTAAGTGCCAGTTGAGAGGATCTGCGTCTGTAACTCCTTGGTTACCAGCAACAGCATATATTGTTACATAGTAACATAGTTTATAAGGCCGAAAAAAGACATCCGTCCATCCAGTTCAGCCTGTTTTCCTATAAGTTGATCCAGAGGAAGGCAAAAAATCCCTGTGAGGTAGAAGCCAATTTTCCCCACTTTAGGGGAAAAAAAATTCCTTCCCGACTCCAATCAGGCAATCAGAATTACTCCCTGGATCAACGACCCCTCTCTAGTAACTATAACCTGTAATATTATTACCCTCCAAAAATACATCCAGGCCCCTCTTGAACTCTTTTAGTGAACTTACCATCACCACCTCCTCAGGCAGAGAGTTCCATAGTCTCACTGCTCTTACCGTAAAGAATCCTCTTCTATGTTTATGTACAAACCTTCTTTCCTCCAGACGCAGAGGATATCCCCTTGTCACAGTCACAGTCCTCGGGATAAATAGATCCAATAGATTGTTGTCCTGGCTGTTTATCCCAGCTCCATTTCACTGTTACAGAGTCAGTACAGATAGCTTGGATGTCTCCGTAGCTCTGGCCACCACAGGTTACTCAGGTTTATCCCATCTTGGCCATGAAAGGATGAGATGGAAGTGGTTGTTTAAGATGGCCATAAACATTAGATGAATGATGGCCAAAACTGCCAGACGTGGCTGAGCATGTAATATGTTTGGTGGTTGGGGAAGCCCCTCTTCCTTGACACCAGATTTTGGGGAAAAGGGTCAGGAATGTTTGTTCTCATCATGTCCAATCCTTTTGATCTCACGGAAGATATTGGAGTTACTGCCAGCAGCTTAATTCCCTCCTTACTGAGAACACATGCACTTAATTGTTTCAAAGTATCAGACAATATGAAATATTAGACAGTGAGTACCTAACTAAGTACAAAATACTGTCTAAATTATTCTCATTTCATCTGTTGGAATAAACAAGCACTCTGCTATGAACTGACCCCAGAACCTATATGAAAAAGTATTTGCACCTCTATACTTATTACCTGGTTGTGCCATCTGTGAAGGAATTTTGTCCCACTTCTCTTTACAGATTTCCTTTCATTCAGCCAAATGAAAAGGTTTCTTCAAAAGGAATTGGTCTTGAGGAGTCAAAACTGCTGATACTGCATAGATCAGAAACAGACATTTTAACATAGCACGCGCCGCTCCTCCAGGTGCCATCTGGGGGGTCCCTGCTGCTGAATTGCCCTCAGCTTTCGGCTTTAAGCCGCTCCACAACCCCTTCCCTCTGCACGGAGAGATGGTAGTAGAGGTCTCTTGGTTTGACACTACATCCGTCATTCCGAACAGAGGGGTTGTGGTGAAGCTCCATGCCCATGTTAAAAATTCTGTTTTTGTCCTGTACAGCAACTTGGTACTATACCAAACTATGGTTTAAGTGATTTTCCAGTCACCCATCTAGTGCAGATTTGTTTTTTGAGAGATTCCAGTTTTGAGAGATTCCAAAATATATTTTTTCTTCTTTTTTTAAGAATACTTTAAAGCCCATCTTTCGCCATAATATGCAGGCCTATTTACAGGGCTTGTGAAAGAATGGGGGAGGATTTGGCAAACTCCCCCACTTGGCTGGACCTGTAAAGATAGAATTACTTACCTGCTTTCTGGCGCTGGCTCCCCACCCCTTTTCCTCCAGGCCTGCGATGATCCGCTGGGCTCCCTCGATGAGAACATCCGTTTTGACATTGCCGCAGCCAATTGCTGACTGCAGCGGAGACCGGCTCCCCTTACATCATGACAACTGGTCACTTGATACATGTGGATCCCACCTCCTCTGTGGCCAATGATTGTCTGAGGCAATGTCAGACTAGATGTAGACACCGAGGCAGCCCAGCATCACAGGCCTGGAGGAGAAGGAGCCGAGAACCAGCCCCGGGAAGCAGGTAAGTCATCTTTCCTTTACAGATCTGGCCAAGGTGGGGGAGGGTCAAAACACCCTAATTCTAGCACAACCCTTTAAGGTCAGAATATTATAGGGACAAGTTCATTGTTCTATAAGCCCAAATGGCACAAACCAGACACCTAGCACCAGACAGAATACAGTAAACTCTCTGTTATAAGTCTGCAGTGTTCACATGAAACCTTTACATATTTCCAGGAGAAACAGATATTTGGATTCAAGTATTTCTGCATTATTTTTAATATGCTGACACAAATAAGTTGCATGAGCGAAAATAATTCTCTAGTTAAAGAAATACAGTCAATTATGGTAAATTCAATCACAGCTGTTTCGGGGCAGATTCCACAGCTGTGACCGGTATCAGAATTGCCACAAAGTTTGGTTTTCATTAAGAGGTCTGTAATGTTTAGTTTTATTATTATTCTAAGTTAGTTAAGCTAGCAATTCGAGACTCCACATCTTAATAAAATTACAATGCAGTTCACTGACCCATATGAAAAAATTTTTTTTTCCAGAACTACATATCGGAGTCTCAAATAGTTTAAGCACAAAGGAGTTTTGTCTTTGTCCTGTTCCCGGCTTGCAGTGCTATTATTTCTGTGGCATATTTGTCATGTACATGCAGCTAATCCTCAACACGCTGACCTAATAAGGAATAGACTCATTTTACATCACACCAGAAATAAAACACTATACAAGGCAAGTAGCAGATTGACAGCACCGGAGCCTTCCAGACAGCCCGATCTGCCAAATATAGGAAGAAACTACTGTCTTTGTTGAAATGTACACCAAGATGAAATGTATTACCTAACACTGGAACTGAGGCGGGTGAAGTAATATTATGGAACTGTTATAACACGTAAAGGGGCTCATGTAGCAGGCTATGCAGTTTCTGTTTTTATACCAATCTTGGCCGTTTTGAAAAGTATCTAAAAAGACTCTAAAGGGAGCCGTAAAATACTCCAAATTTAATAAAGATGTGCAGCATTTTATAGCGTAAAATATAGACATATATGTATGCCACTCATGAGGTTTCTAACAGCAGCAAATTATGTTCCCTGTACATTTTTAGGAATTTGGTGCAATTTTGTTCCATTTTGGTTTTGGCCATTAGGAAAGGTTGGTATTTTCCTTTTATAGTGTTCAGGGCAGATTTTCCACTGCATAAGTGATTCCATAATATAAAGCCGCAGCGCATGTCAGTTACTTAAAGAGGACCTTTCCCCACTCCAGACATGCCTGTTTTAATAATTACATGGGGGATGTATGGAGCAACAATTCTGGAACATCTGTTCTTATGACTCTATGTTGTACCATTCCTTTATTATTTGCACTAGAAGTTATGAATGAATTGCTATTTGCCTTCAGTAAAGGAACAGAGGGGAGGTAACAAGTTGGAGGTGTGTACCTGCACAGTCTGACTCTAGCCAGTCAGTGCTGCCATGTTCAGACTGTGCAGGTACACGCCCCCAACTTGTTACCTCCCCTCTGTTCCCTTACTGAAGACAAATAGCAATTCATTCATAACTTCTAGTGCAAATAATAAAGGAATGGCACAACATACAGACATAAGAATAGATGTTCCAGACTTGTTATTACATGGGGAATGCATGGAGCTATTAAAACAGGCATGTCAGGAGTGGTGAAAGGTCCTCTTTAAATGGCTGTTCTGGTTATGTAAAGTTATAACTAAAACTATTAGACTATTAGATTGGTGGAGGTCCTACTGTTGGGACACCTACCGATCACCAGAACGTGGACTCTGTACCCCACTGAGCCACCCAAAATAAACGGAGCATCTGGTCGGATATGCATACAGCCGCTCCATTCAGTTTTATAGGAGTTTTGGACAGAGTACATCCTAGCAGTGCCTAGGACCCCCACCAATCTAATAGTTATCCCCTAACCCGTGGATAAGGGATAATGTTACGTAACTGGAATACCTACATGTACTTAAAATTTCATCCACTTTGCTGGTACTGTATGTGCGTGCAGCAAGTCCACAGTGTATACGTCCCATCTGTACGTACGGTACCCTAAAGAAGGTTTACTTAGCAAATGTATCTGATTACACAGTTTTATCTATACTCAACATGGGAAACATAGGGAAGCAATATTGGAATAAAAATAATACAATTATATTCAGTTGTCTTGCAGTGATGCCACTTTGGTGACATCAGAAGTAAAATGAAAATGTCGTAGAAACAAGTTTTGCTTTATAATTCCACAACATTTAACAGGATGTATAGTGCAGTTCATTAAAGTGCTCTGCACACAACAATAATTCTTAACTGTACAAGTAAAAAAAGGGTTATTCTGGTACAAAAAATAGTCTTTGCATGACCATAAAATGGTTAAAAAAAAAATAACCATTTAATCAGCCTTGGTAGGGAAAATGCTTGAACGGTACTTGTACGATAATTGCAAGAGTGGGACGAATCTTCCTCTCACTGCAGATACATGTATCTTGTGGCTTGTCTCAGGAGTAGGATGTCTGCTATATCTTCCGTTCTGTGATTCTGTAAAAGAATTCATATGGTTAGAATGACATGGTACTAGAAGCTCTTGTAATATGTTGCAGTTTCTTCTTCGAGGCTCCTTATATTTAGCAATCAGTGCTTGGTTCGGGACAAAATGTTTCTTACATGGTCAGCTTTAGATTCTAGGGCCACATTGTGCTCCCCTTGCTTGAAGCAGTAGCAAATGCAAAACCAGAATTTTAAGTGATTTCAGACTTCTGAGGTGTTCTCCTTCAGCTTACTGACTGTTTAGTGATGTTTACTATTCTATCATTTTATATTGTGACTTAGAATCGCAGGTCTTTTAATGTATTAGTAAATTTGTAGCAGAGGATTAATAGTCACAGACTGTGCAACGCAGCAGAAGTGTAAATTTTTCCTTATTACAGAGGAACATTTTGCACAGAAGTAGATTGAGATGATAAATTCTCCCCATCTGCGGCTGTCAGTAAGGGGGTAATGAGCTACCCGTCATCTTGTGTATATAGATGCATGATTGAGATTACCTTTCTACTGGTGGTTTTATCCTTCCCACGTGAACCTACACTTCCTTTATATAACTGAAGAGTAACCAGAGCAGCTATTAGATATGTTTCAACTTAATTTTTTGGATAGCCATAAAAGTTAAAACAGTGTTGACAGCATTCAATTGTTTCCAGGCCTAAAAAGGCTTGGAATGTTCTTGTATGAAAAAAGTATATATAAATATATATACAGTAATAAACAAATGTATTTCCACATGGCACTTAGTAATAAAATGGGTCTCTGTACTGCATAGCAGAATGAAGCTCCTAAATTGGAAGATAGTACCTGTGATCTTTTAACTATAGGAAATGAGTACTAGATGATGATGAGTCCATATTGCGATATGCACGTTCAACACCTATTCTTAAACGGAGGAGCCCCAACCGGCGGCTGAACTCACCCACTGGAGAATCCAACAAATAAGTGGGTTCAGATGTACTGTAATGTCACTCAAGAGGCAGATGTTTCAGAGGTATAGCGTCCTCCTTCATCAGGGATCATAAATATATATATACACAGTAGTGTTCTCTGAGCTGTCTGGGCTGGAGTTTTACCACAGTTGAAGACACGAACCAAGATTTGCTAATCTAATCGTAAAGATGGCATAAGCTTAGACAGACTGTCTAAAAGGCTGTACCAGATTTATTACAGTTTCTCAGGCTGAATGATAAATCTGGTGCAGGGATTGACACTTTTCTCTGACTCTGACTTTGAGACAGATTTTCATGCCAGAATTGTGGCACAGGTTTGATGCATAATGACACTTCTAAGGCCTCACCCCTTTATACACGAAGCTCTGCCAATTTCCGCTATGTCCCATCCCTTGTTGAGCAGGTTGGAAAAAAATTTATAAACCTTAGACAAATTTTTGGAGCAAAAACCAAAGTATGCATAATGCACCATGAAAATCTTATATTCAGTATATTTTGTGCAGTTATTTAATATTTCATATGTAAAATAACTTGAATACATTATATGAGTAGTTTGTATCTGTTACTAACACACAAATGTTTGAGGTGTACGTCCCTATTTTTGTCAACTTAATAACACCTTAGTCTGATTGGAACGTTAAAAGAAAATAACAAATCTTTTAATAAATATATGGTTAAAAAAGAATCTAAGTCACTGCGTATTCAGACTTTAGCTCTAGACTGCTCAATGAAGCCATCGATACAAGGCTAGTAGGGGCTGAATAGATGTTAGCCTCTACCCAATCGTCCCACCGTCCCATCACAGTGCCGGATTACTACCACGCTGCCACACTACTATGTGGCGTTAGTATATACCTGTTCTTCTTTGTCTATAGTATGTCCAGTTCCTGATGAAATGTAGTGTTGTTAACTACATGGAAACGCGCCAAACGGGACAATATAGAGCGGGGGTAGTAGTGGATGTGTGAGGAGTGAGGTGCCTGACTTTAAGCACCTTCTTGTTTGGGCTAGAAACATATCCCCTCTTAGAACCAGTACACCAACACACTCCAACGGTCCAACTGGTCACCTTACCAGTGAGGCAGTCTGTTCTCCCATACTTGTGGAGGGGAACTGTGTTTCTTTTAGTGTGGCACATTGTTTGCAGTGGGCGGTATGTCCATTACAATTAAGCGCCGCAAGACTAGCTGCTATTAAATCAAGGCAGTTCCCGCATAGTTTTCTCTTGTGGGACGATTGGGTAGAGGCTAAAATCTGTTCAGCCCCTACTAGCCTTGTATTGATAGCTTCATTGAGCAGTCTAGAGCTAAAGTCGGAATACGCAGTGACTTAGATTCTTTTTTAACCATATATTTATTAAAAGATTTCTTATTTTCTTTTAACGTTCCAATCAGACTAAGGTGTTATTTAGTTTGTATCTGTACACAATTTTGTAAGGAGGAATTATGGAAGTCACCTCACTTAGTATTATACACATTTTAAAAGGTTTCTCTCCAAGATAGAACCCTCAGACAATGTACTGTAACTTTATACAGTACCTTCTTATTATCACTATTATCATTATCAGTCAAAAGTGAGTCAAAAGTTCTAGAACACTCTTTTATTTCAGAAACAGAAGGGAAAATGAAATATCTAAATACCCCAGCAAGTAATGGGTCGGGGACTTATCTTTTAGGTTATATCTCGACCTAAGATATTGCAAATCTGATTGCAGCAATCGATTTCTGAGAAAATTCTTCTTTGATATGCTACATAACCCCCTTCCCATTGGAAAAATTTGCGCTTGATCCAAAATGGCGACTTTCAAAATGGCGGCCATGTTCCGGACATAGCCTAAAAGATAGGCTCCCTCACCCATTACTTGCTGGGGTATTCAGATATTTCATTTTCCCTTTCGTTTCTGAAATAAAAGGGTGTCCTGAGACTTTTGACTAAGGCTACTTTCACACTTGCATTTGCAGGATCCGTTTGTGAGATCCGTCCAGGCTCTCACAAACGGAACTGTCATGATAATACAACCGTCTGCATCCGTTCTGAACGGATCCGTTTGTATTATCTTTTACATAGCAAAGACGGATCCATCTTGAACTCCATTGAAAGTCAATGGAGGACGGATCCGTTTTCTATTGTGTCAGACAAAACGGATCCGTCCCCATTGACTTACATTGTGAGTCATGACGGATCCGTTTGCATCAGTTTCTTCATGCGGACACCAAAACGCAGCAAGCAGCGTTTTAGTGTCCGCCTCCAAAACGGAATGGAGACTGAACTGAAGCAAAACTGCTGCATTCTGAACGGATCCTTTTCTATTCAGAATGCATTAGGACAAAGCTGATCAGTTCAGGACCGTTTGTGAGAGCCTGTGACGGATCTCACAAACGGATCCTGCAAACGCAAGTGTGAAAGTAGCCTTACCCTGTATAAGATAGCGTCCATGCCCATTTTAGAATGGTGAAACACAGAGACGCTCTTCCACCTTTCATCCTAGGGATTGGCAGCAAGGTGGACTGAATGAATATGTAATAAATGCTTAAAAGGGTTTCATTCTTTAAAGAGCTGTAATCCGCTATCCACAGGACGATCGCTGGGAGTCAGAACACAGGGACTCCCAGAAATCATAAGAACAGAGGTCCCCAAATCCCCCACTCCATTCACTTCTATAGGACTGTCAGATTGCCAAGCACTGTAATTGTCAGTCCAGTAGAAGTAAATGAAGTGGTGGTCACACTTAGACAGTACCATTCCTTTAACGTGTGATTCCCAGGACTTCTGGTCAGCCACATCCCCTTGTGGATAGGAGATTAATGTTCTTTTTGGAAAGAAAACCTTCAAAGAGAACCTGTCATGTTGTAAATGCAGTCTGATATGCAGGCAGCAGGTTATAGAGCAGAAGGAGCTGAGCAGATTTATAGTTTATTGATCTTCTAAATCTCTGCTCATTTGGAATTTAGGAGTCCAGTGAGTGATTCTACTAACAGCTGCATCTGTATGCACACTTATACGTGAAATGGTTCATTATTGAATGAGACCGCCCACTGGACTCTTAAGCATAGAAAGAGCAGAGATTATATAGAACTTTTTTCCAATAAAACTGTATATCAATCTGCTCAATCTGTTATCTAAGTATGGTATATGAGCAATGGGTTTTATATAGCCTCTACAACCTTTCATCTTACCTCTTCCTCGTGATCTCAGTGGCTGGATAGATAATGACTGTGGATGAATTAATTATCAGTACAGGACAGATTAACTGTACAGAATATAGAGCTGAAGGTTATTGGGGGGAAGAAATGTAACTGACAGCAGTCTCCTCTACCCAAAACGGCAATGAATTGGTAAGTCAGGTGGAATATTTATATAAAATTGAGAAAATGAAATATTCTAGAAATAAATACTAAGCTGTACGGATTCTCCATATTTTTCAGTGTACATTTGTTCCCTATCAAAAGCAGAATGATCTTCTAAATCCACACATGACATTGTTTTCCTGTGTTTTAATGAACAGAACAGGGTAGTTACACTTTGTAATATATGTTCACTGAAAGGAAGAGGGAGCATTAAATCATTGTGCCGTGTGATGAATGGTTTGTACTGTACATTGAAGAATAAATTGAACAAACTGGCATAGAAGTCAGTGAACATGAAATCAGCTATTAGAAGGGAGCTTGTGAACAAATTCTGAAGCTGATATGCATCTTTTGATTAATGCCCTATCAATCATCCGTAGTGGTTACCTTAGCAAAGTCAGCCTGTAATCATTCATAGTTCCTTTCAGGAGCACTGGCAGGGACTATAGGCTGGTAATAACTGAACATTATTACTGATTTCCTACTGACTCTTGCAGTGAACAATTACCGTGTTCCCCATGTTTGGGCTTTGCATTATCAAAAAAAAAAAAAAAGTAACTCAGAGTAAAATGAAAAGAGTTCTGTTCAAATACCGCCAACATTCTCTTAGGGTATTTCTAATGATATTCTCTCCTAAATGGCAAAAAGCTCTCACAAGTCATAATGATAGCAATATAATTACTCGGAATAAGTCCTGTTTTTGGACTGTGCTTTATCAAGGAGGCATAATAATGAAAATGGTTGGGATTATTTGTTTTAATGAGTTAATTTGCCTGTAATTATAAGATGTGTATTTTTTAATCTAATGTGGCCGAGTGTGAGATGTGTTCATTTTTCCTGAAAGCGGCTGCTAATCTGGAGGAGGAAAACAAAGTGTTTCAATGGCATTGCCGCTGTACTGACCAATCGCTATTTCATACAGCAGTCAGGAAAGACGGAAGGATAAAATCCTAAAAGGGCTCTTAAGATTCTAGTAAATAAAATACCAGGCCAGGGGGGGAGACATTACTTATTTACAAGCTCAATGTATAAATGGATATGGCACGGTTGTCCTGCAGCCTTGGGCTCCCAAGTTCAAAACCTTTCCAAGGCAGCATCTTCTGAAGCTTTCCATGCACGTGAAATAACTGTCGGCCGAATGTTTGTTCAGCTCACAGCTGTCTCTTCTGATCCTCCCATACATATGCATGCTTGGCCGATCTCTCTGAGAAACAAAAGGATGGCACAGTTGAAATCCAACATGCCCATATCTTCTCTCCCTCAGCATCAGCTATTGGAGGGGAGACTTGGGATAGCATGATGAACATTAGATGTTGACATACATGAAATGAATATGGCCAGCTTTACCGTTTATATGTTTTCCCTGAGCTTGTTTAGTTTCTCCATTTTTCCTCCACAATCCAATGACTGATGGGTCATCTGACTTCCTTTGAAAATAACCCTAATGTATGAGTAAGAGAATATAGTCTGCCCCACTGGACGGGGGCAGGGACGGATTGGCCATAGACCTTACAGGGAAATTTCTCGGCAACAGTGCCAACTTTATTGTCCAGTCATTCATTTTTTATACATATGTGTAATTATGGAACCTGTCACTTAATTAGTTCATTCTGCAGGAAACACTTTATAGGAGAGAAGCTGAGCAGATTGATGTATTGTTTTGTGGCAGAAGAGTCCGATGGGCAGTCCTGGCCAGCGACTGATAGCTGTTTGTGCCTATAAAAACATTGTAGGAATTCTGTCAATCACTGATTAGGACTCCCCACTGGACTTCTAAGGTCAGACTAAGCAAAAGTTTAGATCCCCAAATAAAATATTATACTGAGTCTTTTGCCACAATTCTAGATAGTAATCTGCTCAGCTGAGTTTCAGACTAGGTGCTAGGGCACAACAGTAAAATTAATTTGCATTTACAGCTACTGTACATGCAAATACTACCTGCTCACATAGTGATAGCAATAAGAGGTTCAAGATGATGGATTATGCTGTGCTGGGGGATTGGAGGCCTACCTTTATCCGGGGCCAACTGGGGGAATTCACCTATTCCCCTGTAGGCCACTCTAAGCCTGGCTCAGCTCTTATGCTCCACAACATACTGTCTGTAGAATGGACTGTATTTTAATGTAACAGGTTCCCTTTAAATGCAACATATGTTTTTCTTACCAAAGCAAAATTAAAATAATTCTCTTAAAATGAAAATAATACTTTTCCATTCTCAATATGTAATTATGCATGCCATCACAAGCACACATATGAATTGGGAATAGGCTTGAGTTGTCATGCAAACTTTCTGAAGAAATATGGAAATAGTCAAATACAAAATGATATCTAGGCAGGGAGAGCACTCATTTTTATTTTAGGAAGGAACAATAAAAATCATCTGGATGCAGACATCCCCTTCCAAGGTGCTGAGTTGTATAAAGAAGAAAAAGTGGGAATTAAACTTAGCTTTCTTATCTTCCATTAGTGATTAGAGTGGATCACTGGGGACAATTTATTTGAGGAGCATGCAATAAAGAGTGGTTTGGCAATGCCTGCTTGCAGAGTGAAGTCTTTATGCTGTAATATAATTTTCCTCAGAATTGAACCGTAGGCTCAGGAACACAGAGGAGTAATGAAGTGATGACAGGTATTAGCATGCATAATGGGCTTTAATAGACATTTAATGATGTTAAACTGGAAGAGAGAGACGGGATCTCCCATCGGAATATCCCCACACTGAAACGCATTGATCAGCAGTCTTACAACAGATTCTAGTGCACGCTGCACTGACAGAAATTCTTTTTAGGTGACATTCTGGCTGAGCAGAACCTTCCATCGCTTTTTTTCTAAATAAGTGATATGACAAGAGCTGTGTACAAGACACATTTACCAATTGATTTTCTTTCCTCATAATGTGATTTTGAAGACTTATGTAGGAGTATTCACATTCTAAGATTGAAAGCATCTCTCATTACACAAGGTGTCCTAGAAAATCCTTTTAGTGATGTAGCTTTTACTACATATTAATAGGCCGCGTTGTTAGCTCTCTACTCGTCAAGCATTATATTTAATGTGCAGTTATACAAAGAGGGTAAGAACATCTGTAACATTTTAAAGCTGAATGGCTTCATGTACATTTTGTAATGTTATTTTTTTTTCTTCTTTCTTTGCAGCCCAGCATTGAGCTTTACGTATCCACCTACCCCAGTGTCCTTGCAACAGATGCATCAGCATATAATAAATAGACAGCATAGTATAGGCTCAGCATTTGGACACAGCCCCCCACTTATACACCCAGCACCCACATTTCCCAGTCAGAGAACCGTTCCAGGAATTCCTAGTGTCTTGAATCCAGTGCAGGTCAGTGTGGGTCCATCAGAGGTCACACAGGTAAGAGGCTGTTCTTAACTTTTCTTTACTTAAAGTGGTTGTCCAGGATTTCAAAAATTTGGGCTAATGACAAGTAAAAAACAATACTCATCTGTTCAATCCCCAGTAACTACAGCACTGCCATTCCAGTGATCCCCACTATTCTCACTTATTTCCCTGTGGCGATAATGAGCCATACATGACCATTATCTTCAAAGCCAATTATGGGCAGAGACTGGTGGGGGACTGAAGAAGCGAGTATTGCTTTTTTAAGGCTGTATTAGACAGCCCAATTTAACAGGCAATTGTTGGGGAAGAAGTGTTCCTTCCCATAAATCACCAGCTCGCTAGCGGAGAAGACCACTGCTATTACATGCAGAGATCTCCTCCTCAGTATAGGGAGGAGCAGTCGTTATACCATCGCTCTTCCCTATACTGAATCCTTGTTTGCCGGCATGTTTAGACACCACAATTTGCCTTGATGAATGAGCAATTGCGTGTTCACCGGGAAGTCGGCGTCAATAGTAGACTGCCAGATCGCTAACAAACGCTACTGCGCATGTCCGTTAGCGATCATCTGCCGTAAAATTGGTAGGTGTAATAC
Source organism: Rhinella marina (assembly GCA_900303285.1). NCBI lineage: Eukaryota > Metazoa > Chordata > Amphibia > Anura > Bufonidae > Rhinella > Rhinella marina. The sequence goes on from ONZH01022495.1 coordinate 234,123, forward strand.
AGGATTTAGACTACTTTTTAAAAAATCCTGGAAAATTCCTTTAAAGGGTATATGCACCATAACACATACACAAAGATACACACAGATACAAAAATATCGATAGATAGATAGATAGATATATATTAGATAGAGATATATTAGATAGATAGATAGATAGATAGATAGATAGATAGATAATAACCACATTAGTATGACAGCGTTTTTTTTTTGTTTTTTGTTTCATTTTCCATTTGGAAACCAATGTACAATGCCATATAAAAAAAGTATCATCTGGGTTATACATATTTAAAAGATAGTATAGAATTTGATCAGTTGGATTTGCAGATTTACTGTCTAGAAGACGTTTTAAAGCAAAGTTTATGAAATATTTGCTATGGTTATACATCAATGGATTTTTTTTCTAATATGAAAATGTGTTTGCACTCATGTATCAAAGTCATTCTGCCTGTCCATCCCATGCTATCACTTCAAAGCTCTAGGATGGATTATAGAGGAGTTATGCGAGGCATACATTATACCCACATATATCATTTCTGTCTGGCCCATTGTTTTTCTTGTATATTTTCCCATGTCTTACATTATGCTCATCATTATATTAACATGTGCTTCAACTGGACTCCTAATTAACTGTCAGTGTAGCCTTCCGCCTCCTGTCTTCACTGGTAATGAAGAGCTGTAGGCACCAGTCTCATTTCTGAGCCTATTCCAGTTCCTGCATAAGTCAGCATGATGTATTTACAGGGGAGACACTTTGTCTTCCAAATGTAGGCATATATGCACCTCTCATGCCTCCCTGCAGTCCCAAGATTCAAGGCACCATAGAAAACAATAAGGCAATTTACCAAATATAAACCATGTAGGCCAGTAACCCACTTTAAAGTGCACAGATCCAGCTGCCAGGACAGGAGTATGGACAACATTGTGGGACAGAATTGGCCCAATCTAACATTTCCATTTTCCAGTGTTTTCCATGTTGATCCTTACAATTACATAAATCAGAGTCTATGAGGCAATGATATACTAGATAAACTTTACGACATGTGAATTTAACGTATAAAATTCTCAATTTTCAATCCAATGCAATAAACATTATTTTTTGCTCCCTTGTGCACCCTTGAGATTGATGTATCACATTATATTTCTAAGTGCTTTTTTAAGGGGTTGTCTCATCTGAGACATTGGTGGCATATTGGCCAGAGGTAGGACCAGCACCTTTCTCAAGAACGAGACCCCCAAAGTGAGCTACACATGCACGGCTGCCCTCTATTCATTTCTGTGGGACTGATTAAAATAGCCGAGTGCTGGCAGTCCCATGGAAGTAAATGGATCAGTGGCAGTGCTTGTATGGTGCGCTCTCCATTCATTTCTATGGGCTCCTGTAAATAGCCAAGTGCGGTGGCTCAGCTATTTCCGGAACTCCCATAAAAAATGAATGGAGAGCACACCGTGCATCCACAGTGCGCTCTCATTCACTTTGGGGGCCCGTTTTAGAGATGTGTGATGTCAAATCCTAGCAATATGCCATCAAAGTCCCAGATCAAACAACCTCTTTAAGGTTATATTCACTTTTGCAGTCAATTCTGTATTGTTCCAATGCAAAATAACCTACTGTTATGTGTATTATGTGTGGTAAATTTATATTAGTGAAGAATGCAATGTGTGATGTTTTTGCCTGAAATGTTACAAACTTATATGATCATGTTGATCAGCAGAACAAACCGACAAGTGAGTCGGCAGTGAGCAGCACAGGGGATCCGATGCACAATAAGCGCTCCAAAATCAAGCCTGAAGATGAGCTGCCCAGTCCTGTTGCAGGGAGCATACAGGTAACTTTTTGCTTAAATTTTTTTTAGGATTTCATTTTTGGAGATCATTTTATGTCTTGCCTTTCCTATCTTTTTTCCACAAATACAGAAGGTCTATACTATACAGTAGTCTGAATGTCATTTTTTTGTTACAGATTTCCAAATAACCTGTGACCCTTCAAATAGCTGTATAGTTTCAGGAGTTGGCCTATCTGGACAATTCCTTTCCATGTGTCCTATAAGGACATAAAAAGGACTTTCTCAGCTTGAAACTGACCTATTTGAGTTCTCTGGCAGTATTAATGCAACCATGTATTACATGGCAGCTACTGTAGGAGAAATGAGTGGCCACAAAGAGCTTCTTCCAGTGATCTCAAGGAGATGGAAAAGCTGAACAGAAGGTGCTAAGCTTGATTCCTTGGTTGCTTCATTCTAAGAAAGAGTTGTTCACTTACTGCCACTCTTTAAAAATGAACCCTAGGAGGTAGGCGAGGATGTATTTATTATGGAGTTCTAGGTGCTGTGTAAATCCACCTCCAACAAGCTCCCCCTAGTGGTGTCTATTGACAGCCAGAATGTATAAGAAACATTTGAAAGCACTTTTACCTGTTTGAAGATGTATTATGAATAGAAGACAATTCTGAACACCTTGACCCATAGGCGCTCTCTCTCTCTCTCTCTCTCTCTCTCTATTATATATATATATATATATATATATATATATATATATAATCATTTTGTACGTTTCAATTTGCTAAATGTCTTTTAATATAAATAAATGTTGCATCCAGTTCACTGCTGGCATATTAAAGTGAACAGGGTATTTTGAGCAATTAGGCAGATCTCTGTCTTTCCATCTAACCCCCTGGTAATTTAACATTCCCATCTTTTAACTCTGTGTCTAGGATCAGCCAGATGGAATGACTCTGGTGAAAGAGGAGGGGGACAAAGATGAAAGTAAACAAGAGCCTGAAGTAGTCTATGAGACAAACTGCCATTGGGAAGCCTGTTCCAGAGAGTTTGACACACAAGAACAGCTAGTGCATGTAAGTTAATGGAATTCAGGAACTGGGGTTTGAAAGCTATGTGACCTTTCAACAGTGAGGTCGGGGTCTTTGACCCTGTATTGAGTCAAGTTTCTTAGCCAGCAGCATAGCATGCTGGAGAGGACTTTATGAGTTTCAAAGAATAAAGGGAAGTCTTAGTCGTGGTGCTTGACCTGTTCAGTCAGCTAAAGCTTACTGCAAAATTCAATAAAGTCTTCAGCAGAGAGTGTAATGGCTCTGATCTTGTAAGCCAGCAAACATTATTTTTTTCTGTAGGAGACTTTGATATTTATTGAGTAATAGTAAGCTGAACATGAATTAATACTAACCTGAAGCCAGGACTTCTTCTATAAAGCAGGACGTCTTTTTCTTCTTCACAAATTTAATACATTATTAGTTTTGTTAAAAGAAGATTGTTCGCTTCAGGCAGAAAACGATTGTTGACCCTCACTTCCTCTGGACCACCTCTCAGCTCAATACCGTAGAGTCTTCTTCATCCTCAAGCAGAAGGGCGGGAGACTTACTTTTACTGTTTTATAGAGAAATTATGTAAAAGAAGAACTGAAGCAGGAACGTGTCAGGCTCATCTTTACTACATATAGCATTTAGTATGACACGGTAACAAAAACTCAAAATGCAGAAGTGCTATATGATATATTTAGCTTTCAGAAATGTTGCATAATACAATAATAATATAATAATAATTATGTGTAATTAACATTTTATTAAATATAGGTGCTAAAGTGGATCCAGCAAGAACAACTGTAATGTAACGGCAGCTTGTCTTAAATAGGTTGAACTGAGATTAAAGGGGTTGTCTTTATTCATATCGATGACCTATCCTCGGGATAGGTCATTAATATCAGGCACCCGCGTGATCATCTGTTTGAAGAGAAGGCTGCGCTTGTACAAGCACTGCTTTCTCTTCATTGTTTACCTGCTTTCTGTCACAACTGAACTGGCGTACGTGGCGTGAACAGGGAAGAAGTCGCAGATTCGGCTGCAAATTCCCTTTTGTGGCCGAATCTGTGATAGATATATACCACAAATTGGCGTATATCTGTTCATAATTGACCCGCTCAGTTTTTGAAGCAGTTTTTTTTAAGTCAAAGAGGTGGCTCCACCAGGAAGGAAAGGGATAATTCTTTCCTTTATATGTCCCATTCCTTATGAAACTATTCCTGATTTAGCTAAAAAAACTACCACTAACAATCAATGTGCGTTTCTAGCCTTACACATTTTTTATTTTGGCAGTTTTAGAAATTGTGCCGTTTTCACAAGCTGCTTTTTGGTTTTCCCCATTTCCCCAAGTAAGAACACTGCAATATAATACTGACGTTTTCTGCAGAGATTTCCAGAGAATAGAGCCCTTTGCACATTATTGCCCGCTCTCTACTTACATTCCAACATATACTGTAGATTATGGTCAGTTATTACAAGAATTAGGGCCAGACATCTGTACCATGCCTGCATATGGTGGTGATCTAATTTCAGTTCAGTTGAACAGCAGGAGGTCCCAGTTTTGTGACCATAATATGAACATTAAACCGCTTCCGTATCACAGCTGTCTGGAACTAGCCTTACAGGCTAATATGTTTTTATATTACCAGGAAGTTCCTACAAAGAAGGAAAGTTGTCATGTTTAAGCTTATAGAAATTCTTCAAGAAAAAGTGCCAATTTTTTTATTTATTTATGAATATTTTTCAGGAACAGCACCACTCCTGTCTATGGACTGTCTGGTATTGCAGCTCAGCCTTATTGAGCTGCAATACCAGACACCACCTATGCAGATATTTTAGTTGTCCGTTCCTTGACATACTTGTGCAACATCCTATCCTTGGATGTGATGCGATGATCTGTATGATTGTGTGTGGTAAGCGTCTCCTCACCACATAAGTAACCGTAATGATTCCAACATCATGAATTCAGCTTTAATAGTAAAGTTGTACACTGAACAAAGTAAGGCTACTTTCACACTTGCGTTTGCAGGATCCATTTGTGAGATCCGTCCAGGCTCTCACGAATGGATCCGTCATGATAATACAACCGTCTGCATCCGTTCTGAACGGATCTGTTTGTATTATCTTTTACATAGCCAAGACGGATCCGTCATGAACTCCATTGAAAGTCAATGGAGGACGGATCCGTTTTCTGTTGTGTCAGACAAAACGGATCCGTCCTCATTGCAGGCAGCGTTTTAGTGTCCGCCTCCAAAACGGAATGGAGACTGAACTGAAGCAAACTGATGCATTCTGAACGGATCCTTTTCCATGCAGAATGCATTAGGGAAAAACTGATCAGTTCAGGACTGTTTGTGAGAGCCTGTGACGGATCTCAAATGGATCCTGCAAACGCAAGTGTGAAAGTAGCCTAACCTGCAGGTCAGGTGTGTCTACATGCTATTTTCCTTGACTTCCGCAAAGCAACATCTGAGACTAAATTGAAAAATGCCTTTCAACTATTGATATAGCGAAGCTTTCAGGATGCATTAATCGGCAGACAAGGTGTTTTAAACCATCCTTCCTCCCTGTCTTATTTACAGCACCTATCCATCGCCACTACTGCATCCAGTTAATAGCAGGATTCATGATTCTCCATGGTTGTCTATCTAGTGTGTGACAGTACAGGCTTCCTGCTGTAGCAAGTCACTATCTATAATTGATATCCTTCCATGGAATGGGGTATAGGCTGGAATGGCAGAGTTTCGCTGAACAGTTTTAAATCCTGACTTGGTTTTGGATGGTGCTGCTGTAATTGAAGGCTTCTTTTTAACCTGGTGAAGAAACGTACTGTTTAATGTGACACCCTGGGAATAGGAACAACAGAAATACAGAAAAACGCTGCTTGCTGCCCTCTTTATTAGCTAATATTTGCCACTCCATACCCTCTTTATCAACTAATATGTGCCATTCCATGGACTTCATAAGCAGGGATTTGAAAATTTTTGTGGGACAGCTGGGAAAAGTAGATTAAAAATAGCCAGAAGCAACAAATTCTATTTAAAAATGGTATGTGCTTAAAGTGTTTTCCCCACTGAGACCCCCAATGATTACTAACACAGGGGTCCCAAGCCCCTCAATTTTTCAATATACCGCTAACAAAGCTGGCCAAGTGCAGCACACAATTGTTTTATCCTCAGAAGACATTGAATGGCAAAGATTTCGTCCCTGAAACACTTTCTTCTGACTTCAATAAAAACTGTTTTAAGTGCACCTTCTGTGCCACTGATACATGCAGCGCTGCCGGAAATTCATCATCTTTGCCTTTTCTACGATCGGCCCAGTTTGGGGACCGGCGCCAATGCATGCAGAAGCTTGTGGTGGATACCTTTTAAAGTCTTTTCAGAGTGCTGTACCTCCTGCACAACTTTTCCAGTTGGCAATGCATGCCCAATTTCTTTTCAGTCTTACTCATTGTGCTTCCACACAGTTTTCATTTCCAGACTTGAATGGAGCACCCGTGCTCAACTGACTTTCCACTCAAATTCCTTTTCACTGCAGTCATGCAGTTAGGGGGAACGAGGAGGGTCAGGACCACGGTTCTTAAGAGATGTGTGGTTTTAGCATTGGGATCCCAGAGATAATGCATTTATTATCTATCGTACTTATATGATAATGTTTATTAAGAGGATACTCCTTTAAAGTATCTGTGAAAAAAATCGTAATCTTGGTTAAGCCGTATGCACCATCTCTTACTGGGCGGACAAGCAATGACTGGGGAAGTAGTAAAAAGCTCCTCATCAGAAAGAGAGTGCTGTGCATAGTCTTACTTGAAGGCTCTCCAGATACTTGTTATCATTCCTGCGGTGTTTAATTTATGGAGTGTTGGCCATACTTTGAGTTTTCCCTGGCTTTGAAAGGTCAAAAGACAGTTGGACTCAATTAATCTTCCTCTTGTTTTCTGGACAAGTTTAGTGTCCTGCATTAATTCAGCTTAGTATTAAAACAATTGTTATCTCACTATTCTCTTCACTGAGTGGAGCTGTTCACAATTATCTACAGTCATCTGTAACAGTTTACATTCGCAGGTCCCACATTAGCCCCAATATTTTCCTCTCATTTTTACTAGGAAAGAATCAGAACATTTCTACTACCCATTAGGAAAAGATTTTTATTCAAAAAGTGAAAACCACCAAGGGGGACATCTATTTAGGCAGGGCATTTTATATGCTGGTCAATCTTTCATGCACTGGAGTCAGATGTTCCATAATTATTAAGAGACGTGCACCTCACCTAAATAAGTGTGACACGTTTCTGCAGGTCCATGTACTAGAAGTGAAATCAACATATGCCAGCCAAGAGCTGACATTCAGGTATGACTTAAACCACTTCAGAGTAAATTATAATAAATGTCCCGGGCTGGCTAGAATTGGCCCTACTAATAAATGTTATAGTGTAAACCCAGGAAAAATGGCCAGTAATGTAGTTTACTGCAGTACCCTATCCCTCGTGTACTTTATAATTAGGAGCCACCATTTTAAAAAAAATCCCTGAATGCTTCTTTCGGCTGTTTCTTTAGTGAGATTTTTTGTTTGTTTATTTTTCCAGGCTTTTTTTTTTCTCTTTAAAGAAGGGGATGGAAAAATGCCTGAAAAATATTGCATTGCATTTAAAAAATGCCCTGAACACAATTGAAAGAAATGTCACTATGAAGCAAAATGCATGTGCATTGCAAAATTCTCATATGGAGTTTTCAAGTTTCCTGCAAAAAAAAAAAAACAACCTAAAACAAGATGTATAAAAAAATAATGCCAAAAAGGTTTTGGTTAGGTTTTTTAAGCCAAATTGAAGTGTGGATTCTAAAGGGATTATTAAAGAAGAAAAAGGGCTGATTCACACGACCATGCTCAGTCTGGGAAACACAGTCCATGTGTCGACCACATCTCTTGGAATGACCGTGGCTCCAATGACCCGAACTGGAGCTACTCTTGTAGAAATCATGTACCCCCAAAACAGTCCCATTCAGATGAATGGGAATTATTATCCTTTGTAGAAATTTCTGCAACAAAATCTGCCATTTGTAAAGGCACTCTAACTGCAAAGCTTTGTGGAGGCATACAAGGGATTTCACAGCAGAACTTTAATGTCAATGACAGACATTTAACCCCAAAGATGCCATCTGAGGTGGCTGTCCCACGCTGAGATCGGGAAAGCCATTTGTTGGTGGAGATAGGCTGGAGCCTTTATGAGGCTACCAGGCCTATTACAGGTATATTCCTAGAGAGATGGCAGTGCTGCCTTGGAATATACTGAATTTGGCATTTACTACTGTATTAAATGACAGTAGTATGTGGGAGAAGCAATGTAATGATTGCACTTTTAGGTCCTCTGGGGGGAGGGGCTTAAAAAAGTTAAAAAATTATGTATATTAAAAATACTAATTAAAATCACACCCCTTTTCCAATAATAAAAAATATAAAAAGGGGTGTGATTTTAATTAGTATTTTTACTGTCATGTCCAAAAATGATCGCACTATTAAAATATAATTTTATTTATCCCCGGTGAATGCTGTAATGGAAAAAAAAAATCAAAATGGACGATTTACAGTTTTTTGTCATTTCCCCTCCCAAGCAAGTTGAATAAAATGTGATAAAAATGTCATCTACACTCCAATAAAAACTACAGATTACACCACAAAAATGAGCCCGTACAGAGCTCTGTACATGGAAATATATGGCGATGCAAAGAAAGAAAATATTTTTTATTAAAGTTGCTATTTTTTTCAGTAGTAAAACATGAGAAAAACCATATAAATGTGGTATTGTTGTAATCATACTGACCCAGAGAATGCCGGAAACAGGTTAGTTTGACCACATAAGGAACTCTCAAACTGTAAGGAGCTGTAAAAACTAAACCCATAAAACTATGGCGCAATTGCTTTTTTTCTAATTCCACCCCATTTGTAATTTTTTTTTCTAGCTTCTCACTACATCCTATGCAATATTCAACGGTGACATTAGAAAGTACAACTTGTCCCGCAAAAAACAAGCCCTCATATGTCTATGTACATGGAAAAATAAAAAAGTTATGGCTCTAGGAAGGCAGGGAGTAAAAAATGAAAATGCAAAAATGGAAAATCGCCATGTCCTCAAAGTGTTTCTTTCTTGCAGAAATATTAGTTTACTGTGGATTATTTACTTGTGTGTGTTTTGTCTAGTTTGTGCTGTTATTTGTCTACAAGGAAGGTGGCTGCATATCTGATCTGCTTAATGTATGCTTGGTGTGTCTGCAATTTTCGTCATATAGTGAGCGGTAGTGTAGGTATGGGACGAGCATATCACCAGCCCTAGACACTGCAGTTCTTAAAGAAAGATAAGTATTCAAGCTGAAATGAAACAAAGCTCTGACTGTATTCCTCCTTGTGTTTAGCAGAGATAAACTTCACTGGAGTCTCAGTGCTGCTCCTGGCAGAAGCTTTAATTGGTAAAATGCAGATTTTTTTTTTGATCAGGAGAGGATTACTCTTCTTATCAGTATAAAGCATCTTATTTGAAGATGAAAAGGCTTCACTGAATCACAGATGCCAACATTGTTGCAAGGCGCTGTGGCGACTGACATCTCAAATGAAACTGTGATTTATTAGTCTGTATTGGCCAGCCTAGCCTAAGTAATCTAGTGAAGGTCCCGCTGATTTGCAAATTTTTCTAAACGAATTGCTTTTTATATACAGTTCCCTGCTAATATTTCCTAAAATGACAGCATTTAGACTAAACCATACTAACAGAATCAGAGACTTGAAATGTGTACTGAGAACTATGCAGCAGATTTTTAGGATGTGAACGCCAGTCAGGGTTACTCCAAATCTATCTCGGTGGTTCTTTTTCGAGGGTTGTCTGATAAGCCGGCAAAGGAAAGATTAATAACAGCCCTTGTTGCTATCAGTAGCGTCTTGTCGATTCCCTGTAAGAGGCCTGTCTGCTCAGCATGGAAATTATTGATTAAATAAGAAGTGTCATTAGGTGGTGAGTTGATCCATAATCACAAACTGCAGCGGACGGTAAGATGCGGTGCCATGAATCAAACCTGGTGCCCAACTCGTTTATATTGCTGTGACATCCGCACCGATTAAGGACATCCATTTCATATACCTGCCAGCAGTGGAAGAACAACACTCAAACTAGAGAGCAGCATTATATGACAGAGACAAAGCCACATCCGGGAAGAGGGACAGAGGGTGGCGGTCATTTGTTTTCAGGATTGCCCACTAAGAAAGGACTTTATTGATCAAAGAGAAAACTAGATAGGTCCAACGCTTGTATTTTTTTTTTTCTTTATTGGTCTCACTTCACTTGTGATGGGAGCAAGAACACTTATCATTCTTTTGTAAGGAAACCCTGTTGTGGCATTTGTGAGCATACAGTACACAGGCCAGGATTCATGCTGCGCTATTCAACGTGACATGTAAATTGGAAAGCATGATTTATAACCAAAATATTCCTAAAAAAAAGTGGTGCTCTGCTTAGGCTAGTTGCACACTAGCGTAAGGCTCTGTCTGGCCCCATTGACTATATTTGGGTCCAGCAGAGATCCGGTCGCATTCCAGCAAATATGCTGAAAATTGGCTAGAAGAAAGCTGCTGCATGCTGTTCCCTGACGGATCTCTAACGCTAGTGTGCATCTAGCCTTATACTTAGTGGATCCCTGACAGTTTAACAATAGAACACATAACTACAGCTAAAGGCCCTATGTAAATCATCATATATCTTAACTTTTACATGAGGCCATATAGCCAACAGCATCTAGCTACCTACGACATATAGCCAGCGGAGATTAAATGTATACAGTGACTAAAAGTTTTGAGACTGGCACAAATTTTGGTTTCACAAAGATTGCTGCTTCAATGTTTTTTATATCTTTTTTTTCAGCTGTTTCTTTTATATAACCAAGTAGAATTATAAACATTTCATCATTTTTTTTTACCTTTTATTGACAAATACGTCAACTTTAAGTAAAGACACAATATTTAAAGTGTTGACCTTTTTCGGGACTTCTACAATTCACCCTGGCATGCTGGATGTCACCTCTTGGGCTAGATCCTTGCCTTCGCAGCGCTTGGAACTTATCACAATTTGTGTTTTTTTTTTGTCTACCCCCTTTTTGAGGATTGACTACAGGTTCTCAATGGGATTGAGATCTGGGGAGTTTCCTGGGCATATACCCAAACTTCAGTGTTTTGTGAAATGGTGCTCCATCATGCTGGAAAATGCATTGTTCATCACCAAATTGTTCCTGGGTCGTTGGGAGAAGATTTCAGTACCATTCTTTATTCATGGTTTTAGGATGCTTTACTGTTGGCATGACATAGGGCTTATGGTAGCGCTCACCTTTTCTGTTCTAGACGATCATTTTTAAAAGAGTTTGAAGGGGGCTTCATCAGAGAAAATAACTGAACCTCAGTCCTCTGTAGTCCAATCCCTGAACTTCCTGTAGAATGCCAGTCTGTCCTTGATGTTTTTCTTGGAGATAAGTGGCTTCTTTTCTGCCCTTCCTGACACCAGGCCATCCTCCAAAAGCCTTTGCCACACTGTGTGTGCAGATGCACTAGCACTTGCATGCTGCCATTCCTGCGCAAGCGCTGCATTGATAGCAACTCGATCTCATAGCTGAATCCTCTTTAGGAGACAGTTCTGACACTTGCTTGACTTTCTTGGGAAACCCTAAAGCCTTTTTCACAGCAATTGAACCTCTCTCCTTGAATTTCTTGATTCGATAAATGGTTAATTCAGGTTCAATCATATAAGCAGCAATGTCCCTGCTTGTGAAGACCTTTTAATGCAAAGCAATGATTACTGCATGTATTTCCTTGGAGGTAACCATGGTTAACAGAAGAAGATGATGTCATGTATCACCCCTTTTTTAAAACAACCCATTTGCAATTCTAATGCTATCAGCATGACAGAGTGATATCTCTCATGTAACTACTTTGCTGGTGGTAAGAAATAGAAGAGACTCTTTTGATATAGATGATATAGACTCTCTTGATATAGGTGAGGCAGTTGGAACAAATAAATGAACACAGCTGCTGATGATGATGCAGATACAAGCCATATATGTTATTTTTAATTATTCCATCTAACCTTTGACCATGTCCTGACAATGCCCTGATGGAATGAAGTAGCTGCAGATACAACCTCCTGAGCCAACATTGCTGGCCCTGTATAACCTTTGCTCTTAACATCTGCTGTATAAAAAAGTTCTGTCTTCGCATTTTCTGAGATATGTATTCTGAGACACAGATTTAAAAGTCTATGTTAAAATATTAAAACCTATATAATTATGAATTGTCTAATCTGTTGCAAATTTTACTTATAAAATGTAATCTTTAAAAAATGCCTTGTTTTTATCCATTCTAAATGTTCTCACTAAAGGACAATGATGATCACTTGATTCTTTTCACTGCACGAATTGGCAGATCATTTATTGTCGACTGATGAAAGGAAATGTGATTTCCAAAAAACTTTCAACAGTTCATCCTACAGTTTGATATTGGTCAAAAAGCTTTTTGGATGTTTGGCAGTAGATGACACAGGCTACATGGAAAACTCTAGTTGTACGTGTTTCAAATGTCAGAGAGGGATACTATAGTGTGAGCAAAAATTAAGTAGGAAGTTCAAATGGAGGTCCATCCAAGAACTCATGTAAAACAAGACTGTCTTAAGAGAGCTTATTTTTCTTTGTTGAATTAAATTTAAAGGGGCATTCTCATATCATAAAATGATGGCATATTGCTAGGTTATGCCATCACTTTATGATCCGACCGCTAGGACTCTCACTGATCTTGAGAATGAAGGGGCCTCAGCTCTGAGTTCCTTCACAATCTTTCCAGGCAGATCCAGTCCAGTCCATCAGCTGTGCAGGGGAATTATAGCACAGGTTTAAGTGAATGGGGCCAGCCACCGTTCCCTGCACAACCAGGTAGCCAGGAGCTCTGTTGTGCAGGGAAAAACAGTAAAGGGGCTGCAATGTGGAATCAGCACTGGGCCCCTTTAGTCGTGGGATTACTGAAATAAAGGTAAAGGATGGAATATATATGGTCTTCTTATTCTTCTGTGAGTTTCCTGTTTTTTACCACACTCCGAAAAAAAATCTGGAACAGATTTATAATTCTATAGATGGTTTAAGACTGTCTAGGCATGCACCAGATCTATCAAATTGGCTCATGCTATATGATAAATTTTCTGCAAGGCCACGCACTTTTGTCTAACTCTGTACCAACTATTAGTTGGCTTACTTTGAGACAGAATTTTACACCAGAATATTGGTGTTATTTTGGCTCTAAATGTATCATGTTGGGCCATGCCCCTTTCCAGCAAAGCCATGCCCCTTTCCCACTTGTGCCACTTTTTAGACAAATTATTACTAAATCTGGGCCACTCTCTCTATTATATATGAATTTCCACTTGGTGATGCTTCCAGTTCAACAAAATACTCCCAAACAACACTCCTCAGCAAGCATATTATGTTTGCAACAAAATACTCCCAACAACACTCCTCAGCAAGCATATTATACGTGATTACGTTATACTTATTTCTTTAAAGCCTTAAAACAAAGAAATACACATTTTGTCCACTCCCTACTTTTTTCAACTCTGCGTATTCCTTCACCATATCTGTTTCTCTCTTTTGTTCCTCTCATGTTGTCCCCATGCTAGCCTAAAATATGTTAAGATTTCATCCACATCCCAGACTCATTATCCATGGTTCATCACTTACAAAGCATATCAAGAAAATATTACTTTGTGATTTAAGATGCTTCCAAGATTTTAATCCACTCACTCATCACGTCTCAGCTAGACATTGCTGCTTCAGCCAAACTGGCATCATATTAAGTCTTCAGTCCTGTCTCCAGTCCACTGAAAATGGGATTGTAAGACATGCCCAATTCACTCAGCATACTTCATAGTACTCTCTAGGGGAAAAGGTTCTCTGGTGTTTTATTTCCATACAAACTCAAGGAAGCATTTACAAATGGAATATGTATCTATGGTGTATTTATGTTAAGAGTCATGATTGATTTTCATTTAACTGTATGCAGCAATATAATTTTAATAGAAGATTTATTTAACCCCTTTTCAGAAAAGGCACTAACAGTTCAACCCAAGCAGGGAGATGTGGTGACCTGCTTCAATCCCTCATATCTCAGGCTTGGTAACAGCTAGAAATATGGGACTGGTCTTGTCTGCAAGATGACAGCCTAGGGTTTAAAAAGACCAATACTGAGCTATAGCTGTTAGAATTTAGTTGGGAGTGATAGCAGCTGAAAGTGAAAACAGGTTTCAGCTCCTTTCACTCCCGACCTGATTTTTTAAAGCCTAGACTGTAAGCTTTCAAACAAGACCAGTCTCTAGCTGTTAACAAGCCTGAGATATGAAGAGTTAAAACATACCTCTGCCCCTAAACTGGCTATGATCTCAGCCAGCTTGGAGAAAGAGAGGGGACAGTGGGGAAGCAGACAGTTTGAAGGTTGAGAGAATAAATATAAAAAATATTTAAAAAATATATATGAATTTAGCAACATCATAATTGTACTGACTCATAGAATAATTATCATGTTATTTAATGCACACAGTGAACACCCTAAAAGAAAATCCTAGATTTAATACACATATATGAACCCCAAAATGGTTCCTAAAACCAACTCATCCATTGTCAGTTTACTGCTGAGAGGGGGAGATTATATCTGCAAGGTGATCCTTATGGGAATAGTTAGTGTAGAATTGGGATAACAGTAAGACAGCTCCATTGTTCACTAGATAAAGATGCCCACAGATAAGAATTACAATTATTAGTGTATTGTGGAATGCTGTATTTTGAGTCATTACAGGGAAACACTCTCTGGCCGCAGTGATGTCCTGACAGAGAGTTAAGCGAGACTGACTAGTGTTCTAAGAATCCAAACAAAGAGCAAATCACACGGGAATTCATTGTTAAATCATGTTTAAAAAGAAGCAAGTGCTAACTCCCATCCAAATTAATGAGAGGCTGTTTATAGGCCTGTGATGTGTTTTATGCGCATAAAACGCACAAAAATACCCACAGAAATCAGCCGTGTGAACTGACCAATAGTGATCCGTTGCTTCATCACCGATAATAAATAATAAGTAGTTTTCATTCATATGTAAATTAGCTGTTAAGTGCACTGAGGGTGGGTCCAGGTCACTCTGTGCACCTGTGCGCCTCCAACTTCCTCTGCCAGCCCCTCTTTCTCCTTGATTGGCAGGGCCAGGCATATGACTATGTAGGAACCTGGCCCTGTGAATCAAGGAGAGGGAGGGGCTGGCAGACGAAGCAGGAGGGGTGCACAGAGTAGTTTGGGCACACTGTTGTTGCACTTACCTGCTCATTTGCACATTGATGCATAATGAAGCAACGGATTGCTAAGTGAAATGTATCATTACATCCAGCTAAAATAACCCTACGAGGCACTGAGAATGGTTTAATAGTGAATTTTCTTTTGACAGTCTACCTTTAAAACTAAATTCTTTATGGAGATCGCATACAACAAGCAGCTACAGAGGAAACAGTATATAATATACAAAGGACAAGATACTTTTGTTACAGAGATTTTAGCGTGTTTTAACTAGTTGGTGTGTTATTTTCCAAAATGAAACATTTCTTGCTGCTCCCAGTAACATATCGGCCCTTATATTTTTTTCTTTACTTAACTAATGTTTCTTCTTCTCACTCATCACCTCCATGCTCTGTGCTCCTGCAGGAAATACTTGCTATACCCATGTGCATACTTGCCAATTTATTCAGGCTCTACAGGCTACAACAAACAGCCCACATATTGATCTCTCAAACAACTTTGTATACGTGCTTGGTTTAAAGGAATGATTTGTTTTAGCCACCATTCATCACTGAATATGAAAAGATATTCAAAATACGTATTCAGTTTCTATTAAGATAGCTTCACTCATTATCCTTGACCACCATTAGATACAAAGGATTTTGTACCTAAATATGAGACATATTGGCTCATACCTTATAGGCTATTTACGCCTTCCAAATATAGTAGGATTTTTTTACTCTTTATCTGTTTGAAGTTCTCTGTACAAATGTGCTCCTTCAAGAATAAAGTGCACTATGGAAAATGCAGATATTGGCATTGTAGAGAGAGAGAAGAAACCTTTGTTCCAGCAGAAGGAAGACAGATGTTTCAGATGTTTTTGTTTGTTCCTCAATTAGATCTATGCTCCTGCTTTTTCACACAAGCCATTCTTTGGAGAAACACCATTGCAGTTTTTGATTCAGTTTTTTGAGCCAAAGCCAGAAGTGGAACCAGCAGGAAGGAGCGCTGTAAGGCCTTCCTTCCCATTTCGTTTGAATCCACTTCTGAGTTTGACTGAAAAAAATTGTTTCAAAAACTGTAATGGTGTTTAAAAAAAAATCCTGTGTGTGAAACTACCCTAAATTTGCCTCTGGTCTGTAACAAGAAAGCTAAGAAAGCTGTGTTCAGCCACATGGTTGGTGACCTTACCGGCTGCCTCAAATAGAGTTGCAAATCCTACTAGTTACCGCCAATGATCTCCTTCTTTCCGTTGTAACGATTAAATGTCATTACATTTCTTTTTGTGAAGTTTAGCTCCAGATGCTGACCTGTGCAGTATCTGCATTTATGGTGCACTCTGATGTAGTTTAATAGCATGACTAAGTGAATCCTGGACTTCACAGCGCAGAAAGCACATAGTGTGCCAAGTAAAACTGGTGCCAAATTGATGAGACTCTTCAGGCCAGCTCTTTTGATTCCTATAATAATTTTCAGTGAATTCCTCCATGTAAGAAATGAGCAATAAAAACCCACAATGCGCTACGTTCTTGAGAACAGGATTAAGTAAACCTGTTCTAGACCTGGCTGATCTCCCTAACAGTATGCTATCTGCAGGAAATGGGTTTAGCTCCCTTCACAGACTATGTGGCCAGCAGTTAATATGGGATTTTTGACCATGTATGTCTCTCTATGCTCAAAATTCAAAATGTAACATTTGCTATTTTAAGCAACCTTTAAAGCAATTTAACATATTTTTATATTTTTTTTAATGTTGTCATGTTATGAACCTGTCCCTGCTAAATATAAACTACACATTAAATGCCAATAGTTGTTTGGCTCAAACTTTTTGAAGATTTCTCTTCTGTTACAACTATGGCTACAGGTGTTGTGCATGGCTAGAAAAACAATGCCACGCCTGTCAATATATTATGTCTGGTATTGCTACTTGGTTCAATTGAAGTAAATAGGGATGAGGTGCAATGCTACTAACCTCCTGTTGAGGAACAAAAAACAGCAACTAATCGGTAGTACAGAAGGACATCACACAGGCGCAAGCCTCCAAATTCTGTACTTAAAGCAAACTTCTGGGATACTATGCGTAAATACTATGCATTTCTGCGCTCCAGGGCCCCTTGTTCAAGTAACAGAGACAACAACATCTGTGGGTCCAGAAATATGTTGTATTTGAGACTTTAAATAAAGTAACTGTTGGATTTACTTCCTCCTCTGGACTACATCTTTTGTAAGCATTTCTCTATGTGATGCCCTTCTGTGCTACTGATTAGCATGGTTACTGTTTTTTGCTCCTCAACAACTCTCCTGCCTTGTCCAGCAAGCAAGATCAAGGAGATTGGAGCATCGGCTGCAGCTACCATTATATGAAAACCTTCCACTGTGTTATGCCTATAGCACAACCACTAAAGGTGATCCTCCTTAATCTTTGCGGTGTTGACCGTACATTACCATGACATACTAACCCTGTGAGCGTCTTTATCCCATCTAACTGCTACACAAACCACGTACAGACAGCAGTGGTGTTTTTTTCAGAGGAAGGCAGCCATATTTTGTAATCCTGCAAAACCACTTTAAGATATTTATTGGAGGTGATGTATTCTAATCTTTATTAGAATTTTTATAAGTCACTAAAATGCACTTGTGCATAACTTTTATACAGATATAATAGCATTAATAACACACTTTTACTTTAGTCTGTTCAGCCTAGCTGACTGTCTGGCCAGAAGAGGACCTCCTGTTTCTAATGCACAGTATGAATAATACATTGTAGAATGGAGAACTGTAAAGGAAAAAAATGTAAATTTACTTTGGGTTCTTGTATCTCTCACCAGTAAAAACTATCCATGGTTTACGTGACAGCACTACACAAAAATAAAACGTTCTGTTGTTTGAATGGAGTGGTAGTCACATAGCTGAGTACAGTGAGAACATAGGACTCCCATTTTCATGATTGGCTGGGGACTGCAGTGCTCAGAGCCATGATGATTGGACTGTGGATACGGAATAAGTGTTTTTCATGGGAAAACCCCTTTCATCTTTAAATATCCAATCCTCGCAGAATCTCCATTTATATCTTTTAGACAAGAATCACAAACATACCATGAACAGAACAAGAGGTGGACGTCTTTCAAATCCCAGAAGTTTGCATTCTTAAGATAATAGGTTGACCGCTTTGCTAAGCGTGGTTACAGACAAAAAAGGCTGGAAGCGTAAACTTTGTCTCCCAGTTTCTCTGTTCTTGCCATAAACATGTGAAAACGCTAAATTGCCAATAGAATTTCATGATGTGTGGAAATAATTACGCTCGCCTTGGACTAGTGCAAATGCTTTATAAAAATGTCAGCACCGTGTGGAAGAGATTGGCAAGGCTAAGTCTGCGAGCCAGACTAGAGGTGTTATATAAGAGGGGTTTTTTCCATAACACCAGAATGAACCATATTAAGCTATTAACTTTCCAGCTATCAATACCTGAATTTAGCTGGAATTTATTTTTAATGCCTTATGAGAAAATTCATAGCCCCCATAAAAATGTGTTTCTCGCAAATAGAAAAATATGTAGAATGTCTCACCATTAAAGTTGCATATTTCTTTCCGTCTCTTGATCCTAAAATTGCCTTAGATTTATATGGAAAAACAGGACAACGTTTTCCTGTGTGGTGTATTTACCTAGTAAAACCATCGCAGATTGTATATTTGGTCATTTTTGGTGGAGCTTTCATTACTATTGCCTATACTACTATGTATTGTGTAGCCCTGCAGATGTGAGCTTTGAAAAGCACCTGACCTTGGAATGAAACACTTCCCTTCATTCCCTTTATTTGCTGAGATGTTTAATATGAAACTAAATCTCACAGAGCAATAAACCATCTGCACCAAGGTAACGCCGATTTAATGAATGAACACAGAAGGGAATTGTGTCAGTGTGATGCTGCATTACCCCATTGGTGCTATGGAATTATAGCTGGCAGTGGATATGGATCACAAGACCAAGAACAGTGACAAAGCTCTTTTCATCAAGATAGATGGACACTGTTAAAGGGATTGTCTAGAATTAGAAGAAAGGGTCTGATTCCCTCCATAAACAGCACCACCCTGCTCCATAGGTTGTATATGGTATTGCAACTCAAATTACAATAGCAAACACAATCCGTGGACAAGTGTGGTGCCATTTCTGGAGAAAAAAAACAGACTTAGCTCTAAACCTGAACAACCCTTGAAGGACTCATTCAGATGAGTGATGTTCATGTCCAGTGTGGAATGGACAGCACCTGTCCATTCAGAGTGCCAGTTTACATGTGCGATTTTCCACAAAGACCAGATTAAATCACACCATCTAGGTCCTGTTTTCCCGCAAGAGTCACTCATGTAAGTGAATGGGGCTGCAAGAAATACAAATCTGTGTGCGGTTTGTTTAGAAACTCTTCCAAGTTTATCGGCTCCATACCATAGGGTATGGCTATGATTCAGTTAGGAACCGCAGCATCTCATTTTCCAATAGAAGTCAATGGGAAGATTTCTGAGATAGACCTGGTACTTTCAGAGTTTGTGATGACTGCACATGATTGACCGCACATAAGATATGTCCTTCTGCTTGCGGCTGCTGACTGCATGAGATATACAGTTGAGTAGCTGCTTGCAGAATATGTTTTACCACAGGTGTTATTATTTAAAGTTAAAATAGTTTTTCAAGGCTTCTATACTGATGACCTACCCTTGGGAGAAGGCCGTGGCGCTACTGTGAGTTATCAGTGGGGCCCCGAGTGTCGGACCTCCACTCATCAGATATTGATGAACTATCCAGAGGAATGCTAAAGAACCAGGAAAATTCACAGTTGAAACAACATGGGCAGACAAAAATTGCACCCTAAACCATCATTATGCATGCAGTAACCGACCGCATGCTTTTCCTAACCACATCATGACCACATTTGTGGGGCTATGTGAAATAAATGACCTCTGAGCTTCAGGATTTCTAAATATCTTATACTGTGCCTTGCTTCATCCGTACAGACTGTTGAGTGCCCTTTATAGCAATCTGAAGGTAGCCAATGGTCATCAGACTGCTTTAAATTTCCAGACTTCCCAGATCAGGACTGCTTGTTATGGAATTGCAGTTACTAAATTACAGAAGAGCGGAATAATGGAATTGGACCCAAATTTTCCAGAAATTCAGTTGAAATCTGAATTTTGGACATTTGATTTTGGGGAATTTCTCAAAATGGTGTCAGCTACTGAATTTTAAGATCAGAAGACAGGAAGGATGAAGAGCCACATGATCCCAGAGTGTGTGTGTATACACACCTGCACACATATGCTGTCAAAAAGAAAAAAATCCTACAGTCAAGTTTGTTTTTTAAATAAGTTGTTAGTTACCAACAGCAGTCATAGGAGACCCCAGAATGTCATTGACAACTTTTCAGGGCAAGTGGAGCACTTTTGATTCGGGTTGAGTTTTTTCGAATTGCCTGACCAACCGGGCCAAATTGAGTCTGAATCAAATTTCAAGAATTTCTCTCATCACTATACTTCGTACCATCTTTAAATTGTAGTTCTAAAGTTCTTTGCTCTTACCTTAGTTATACTGTATATTCCTCCAGTACTAATGCAGCTACAGTTCTCTATTAAAAAGGGAACTAAATGCATCATTCAGAGCTGCTCCACAGTCCATGGAGAGTACATAGACCAACAAAGTGCAGCTCTCAGGGGAAGAATGTCACATCATAAATACCACCTCCTTAACTAGCTTCCTGTTGGATTCCATTTCTTCAGGCAGAGCACAGGATAGTCATGGAACGTAAAACAGCATCACATTGCTACAGGCTTCCACAGCCGTGTTGACAGAGTCTAAAAGACAAACCCAGCAATACTGCTATGAAAGCAAGTACTGTAACTCTTAGACTCAGATCGCTGTTAACCACTAACATGCCTGAGGACTGTGCACATTGCTGTATGCCTCATTTTTAGTGCGGCAATGTCCTCATTCCTTGTGCCTCATATCTGATTTACTTTACATGTATCCTCTGAAATGTTAAGCACACTGGAGTAGGATGGTGCTATATAGAGAAAGATTAATATGCAGATTGTGGGGGAGATTTATCAAACTGCTGTAAAGTAGAACTGGGCTTAGTTGACCATAGCAACCAATCAGATTCCACCTTACATTTTCCAAAGGAGCTGTGAAAAATGAAAGGTGAAATCTGGTCGCTCTGGATAAGTAAGCCAGTTCTACTTTACATCAGTTTGATAAATATATATATATATACATGTTCGGACTGGCCCACAGGGGTACAAGTGAATCCCCTAGTGGGCCCCTAGTCTCCCACCCCCTGCACAAGTGGCACATGACACAGTAGACTCACTGCACTACATACATATATTCAGTGTACAGAACCTCAACCACCCTATGTTCATATAAAAAAACTTGATAGATTATTTATTATATTTGAATGTATCTGTACGGTTGGCCTTTACGCTACAGTGTTGACAATCTATACAAGACTATACAACATTCAACATTTCACAGCTTGTTATTTCTGTATTTCATAAAAAGAAATAAGAAGTACATTTTTCTGTCTCTCTAAGGCTACTTTTACATTAGCGGCAGACATGGTCGTAGTTTTATACTGGCCACCTCTCGGCATGGTCTCTGTGCTACGGCCGGACCTCCAGCCCGCCCCCATTATAGTGAATGGGGATGGAGGGGACTTCCAGCAGCACGCATGTACTAGAGGAAGCACAGATCCGGCAGGCTGTTCATCCGCCGGAACAGCCTGCCAGAGAACATTGCCACTAATGTGAAAGTAGCCTAAGGCTAGTTGCAGCAGTATTTGTCTGGCCGAATCCATGTTTCCCAGGTACCAGCTGGATCTCCGCCGGACACCATTATAGTTGATGTGGGGCAGTGGGCATACCAGTAACGCTCTGCAATTTCCTGATCCAGAGATCTCCGGCAGCCTGTTCTCTGCCAGAACTTTTGCCGGCAGTGTGAAAGAAGCCTTAGACAGTCCATTTCTCCCGGGGTAGTTTAACACTGCAGAGCAGGACCCCAGCATTTTACAATTGTGAAAATGATAAATGAGGTAATTATACATTATCTGAGCTATTAATATATAATATTCTTAGTTGGTCAGCATGGATAACGTTGGCAGTATCTGGCATACATTGTTTTTCAGTGTTCACATTGTACCATTGTAATGCTGAATGTCTTGTTGTAAGAAGATGGGGAGCATTGCATTAAGGATAAGTGTATTTTTCTGAATAGATACCTTCTGAACAAGTCCCTGTGGGGGCATATCTTCTTCTTGGGGCCAGGAATGTTATAAGGTAGATTTGACTACTCCAGGATATTGTGTCTGTCTCTGTACATTTAAATTGCCACAGAAAGCTCTTTGGAGCAAAGTACTGTGTTTTCTTTGTACAAGAGCCAGGGATTTTCTTCTCTTTTGGGAATTCTCGGACTCGTATTTAAACATACAAACCGAGCATGTTTAACCTATTGACTGTTATGTGCGGGCATCTGCAAAACCAGCGGATAAAAGAGAACGCCAAGCTATATTATGAAATGGGGGTAGGAGTATAAACTACCCTGGTAACTCAGCTTCACTTTATCTCAGGGATTCAAAAGGTTGACAGGTAGAATGATAGGAGACCCTGCAAAACCTGACAAACACACAATTGTCTCATGTTCTTTCGACTGTTATTTTCGTATATGTCTTCAGTTACTAATATTATACACTGCTCTCCCAGATGCACAAGGCCTTTTATAGTGTGACTGGCATTTTCTATGTTTAATATGGAGCACAAAAGCCTAAGCCACGTGTTGAGTTGTGAAATTCAGATCTCCTATCATGTTGCTCATGCATGGTGGTGGCAACCATGGTATAAATTTGTAGGATACAAGTGATATGTTTTTAAATCAGAAATGTACCCCTTTTGCTCTGTGTCCATTTTTATGATTAAATTATTTTATTTGTGTACACGTGGGGGAGATTTATTATGTCCCTGTGACAGAATAGTGGTGTTAAAAAGTTGTTTGTGACTTTTTAAACACAACTTTTTAAAAAAATAGAAGCAAAGGACACTTTTTTACTCCGGCCTCACCACTTTTCATAAAAGTGAGCGTGCAAAGGCCCTACATGAGGCACATCCTCCAGCAGCGCAGGGGATATCCTAAAGTGTTTCAGCATACAGACCACATGTCGGGTCCAGTTTTTTTTTATCAGTTTCTTTGCATCCATAAAAAAGTAGTCCATTGAAGTAAATTGAGCTAAGTTGCAATACCACATATATCCCGTGGCCAGATTGGGTGTGGTGCTGGTTTTGGAAGAAAGTAGCCATGTCTTTCTTATCCTATAGACAACCCCTTCAAGATGTCCATACACCTTCAATAGCTGTCACATTTGGGCTGAGTGTGTATGAGTTTTCAATAGGGAGAGGAAATGAAAATGAGCTCTTAACAGTACTACCTTTAATGGCACCAGATGTAAGGTAAAGAAAAGTGAAAGCTGCTGCCACACATCTCTCCAGCAGCTTATCTCCTGGGAGAGCAAAAGAATCAGGGGTTAAAATTCTTCCCCTACAGTAGCTCCCCATACACAATACATTGTTGGCTGGTCCTGGTGGTGGGTTCAGCCGGCAATAGTCTAGTGTGTGTGAGAGCCTTTACCAATATATTCTAGCACCTCCCTCCAACAAGTTTTAAATTAGGACAACTCCAAAACTGCTATACTTTTAAGCAGATTTTAACTAATTTTAGTAAGTGTAGCCTATAATATGTGGATTATGTAAACAAAGATGTTCTAAATCTGGGATTCACAGAGAGGTCTACCACATTGTTAATGAAAATCTGTCACCAGTGATCTCCCTATCAAACTGACCAGAGAGGGGCTGGCCACAGAAATTGGAGCTTGAGTGCAATAAGAGCAATGGTGACACATTCATTGCACCAAAGGCCTAATTTGTATATTTAGAAAAAGCATCATAACTCTGGAATGGAGCCTAAAATCAACAAAAGAAGAACAGCTTTTTTTGTTTCCTTGAAAAAAACCTCAGGAAGGTGCACAACCTTTTTAAAATCTAGTACGAACTTGGGACAGG
The DNA here is from genome assembly GCA_900303285.1 of Rhinella marina. Classification (NCBI taxonomy): domain Eukaryota; kingdom Metazoa; phylum Chordata; class Amphibia; order Anura; family Bufonidae; genus Rhinella; species Rhinella marina. Next base: position 258,357 of record ONZH01022495.1, read on the forward strand.
ACCATGGGGTGAATGGTATGTAAGTTATCAGGGGCGTTTCTAGGGACATTTTTAGTAAATGGCTATTATTTTAAGGTGTTGCCTCAACCTGCCTGGCATAATCCCATTAGGTTCTATAAGTCCTGATGATAAATTTTGTAGACCCCTTCAAAACGCAACACTCAGGATCTTCAGATTTGACCCCTCTGGTTACATTTTTAATGAATTTGAGAAATTTTGCTATACATGGTACATGTGCTAAGCTTATGACTGAGAATTGCTAAATCATTAAAATAAATGAACGCTGTCGTGACGGAACAGCATAAGGTTGCTATGACTTTTATCTACAACCAGCTCTTCTGTATTGAAAGTGACTATACTGGTGTCCCCAACAACATGGGAATTCTGCATGGTCACCTCTGGTGGGAAGGCCTTTCCTAGGGTGGTCTCCTGTAATCAGATGCTGCCTACCGAACTCTGTACTCTTGAAGCAAGAGTAGAGACCCTTAATCTGGTGCACTAATCTGGCCATCTACAGTATGTACGGAAATTCATCATCTATGTAATACTATATTTTCTCTGTAAATAAAGAGGTTATTATTCATAGTAAGTCCATATTTTCTCATTTGGGGAAAAACAATCTTTCTAAAAAAGTGATATCATTGAAACCTATTGACTTGTCACACTGCTATTAGACTGCCCTTCTGACATGGCCCTAAGTCAGGAAAGCAACTGGAGAATATATTAAAACATTAATTACCAACCACCTGAATGTTACTCCAGGTAAAAGAAAAAATCTGATGCTTCATTTCATAGAAACCCCTGGGCTATTTCTGAACTTTAGTTACAAGTGTTGTACTGTGTGTCTGTCATTGTCTTATACTGTAGAGCTCTTACAGTTTTACAGGAGATGTACCCCAGGCAGTAGTCAAATTAAAATATTATACTTATCTCTGTCAGGGTTTTGATTTCATGTAATTCGTGTTTTTGCATCATGTGAATGTGTCTGCACAAAGTAAAGTCACGCCAGGCAAAGTATTGTATGTATTGTATATTATTATAATGGACAGTTATTGTGGAACATATTGGTGCACTGCTCCACCTAGAGGTAATATGGAAAAATTGCTACAACACAAGTTTTTATGAATGCATGGTTTAAGGTAGTTTCAGTTTTTAACTATATACATACCAGTCCTCATTCTTACTGTTAAATACCTGTGTGTATTAGATGCTCTTCTATCTATTAGAGTAGTCAGTTTTAAGGGGTTGTGCCACTAATATAAATGTATCCCATTCAACAGATATCGCATTCGCCATATACCACCATTTAGCAAAACTACCTTATTCTAAAGTTATTAACATACCATTGCACCCTATGTGCAACTCAAATCGGTTGCTGTAGGTTACGTACTGCAGTGGAGCCTTGTAATGTAGGATGTAGGAAGTGTCATTGGTAAGAACAAGGAGCATGTTTAATGTTACTTGATCTGCTGATCTCACTGCCCTAAGACATGATGGGCAGCAGACACATGACAAACCAGGAGTACGATTCAAGCATGGGGAATAAGAGAAAAATGCAAATGAGGTAAATTGGAAAAAAACCAATCCAGGGATTAATGGGAGCTGAGCAATTGATGAAAACACACTTTAGAGTGAGAAGTAGTTTATTGCACAAGCCCTTTAAGTCATGTACACAGTGATGTTTAGAATTTTTAATAAGGCACCCATAGCACTGTCTTATGGAGTTGTTCTCCCCATAGATACGCTTCTTCTTAGGGGAATGCAGTGACATATATGCACCTGTAAGTACTTGTGTGCCACTGCACAGGGTCTACGAGACATGTGCATGATGCTTAAAGATACAGTAATAGCTTAGGGTTCTTTCACACTTGCGTTGTTAATTCCGGTATTGAGATCCGGCAGAGGATCTCAATACCGGAATAAAAAGGATCCGTTTTGATTTTGCGCATCAGGATGCATCCGTTGCGTTAGGATGCGGTTGTGTGAAATCAACACGGGAAAAATAAAAACGAACTAAATACATTGGAAGTCAATGAGTGACTGATCCATTTTTTTAGGACCGTTTTTTTTCCGTTTTTATGACTAGACACAAAACCGCAGCTTGCAGAGGTTTTGTGTCCGGTCAGGAAACGGAATTCTGACGGAATGGAAGACATCCTGATGCATCCTGAACGGATCTCTTTCCATTCAGAATGAATGAGGACAAAACTGAAACGTTTTATTCCCAGCGCAAACTCACCTGTTCAGTAAGTGTTCCCCAGCAGTATTTCTACCCAGATTGGTGTAGTATGTGAGGTGTCTCTGACACTGTATTGTTCAGAGCCTGTTTTGAGGTGGCGTCTGCTGAAAGCGTTGGACTTTGCTATAGTCCCTTTAGGCTTTTCTAAAATGTCATCAACTCTAATTGCTGCTTGACCCATTCCTCCCTCGCAAGGAAACAAGGTTTATGTGTCTTTGTCTGTACAACGCCTGCTGTCATTTCACCAGAATCAGTACAGCTGGAATAGTTACAGAGATTAGTCCCTGTGGCTTTCTAAACATAAAGCTGCCTGACAACCCTGACCTAGACGTTATTGACACAGTTATACTAGTTTAGAGGTTTACCACGTCTTGTATAAAGGTGCGAGGTGAAATACAGTAACCTGAATGGTGTATGGAGAGCTGAACATTATACGGCATGGAGGGGAGTCAGTGGTAATTTATTATGGCAATCTGAAGACATGTATATTATAAAATGTGACTGATTATACGGTATAGTCCCAAGATATCTAGTCATAGCATGAACTGCCATGCTCAGAATGACTTCAGCTGTGTGCATCTCAACTTTTATTTTAAAGAATATTTGGTAATATAGTACCGTAGTGAAGCAGAAAGCCAAAATCTAGGATACAATTTCTGCTTTATGACACCTAAAGTTTTTGTATAGTCACTATTTTGTATATTTTATTTTAATGATTAATAATATTTTTTTTTGTGTGTGTAATGAATTTATTTATCTTAATTACAGCATATAAACAACGATCACATACATGGAGAAAAAAAAGAATTTGTATGTCGATGGCTGGAATGTTCTAGAGAGCAAAAGCCATTCAAGGCTCAGTATATGTTGGTGGTCCACATGAGGCGACACACAGGGGAGAAGCCACACAAATGCACTGTAAGTAGTGACAATATCTCACAGAGAAACACTTTATTTCTAATTCTCAGCTTTTTTTTTTTTTTTTTTTTAAAAAGCATATTAATACTCCAGTCCAATCAGAGGTAAGAAAAGAGCAAGGAGTAGTGGCAGGACATACACTAGGCCCTTTCTCTAACTCTTTCACTTTGAAGGCATATGTATTTGCTTATTAGATGATATGGAAATGCCATGCTTAGGATCCCATTGAATTAGCCAAAGAGATGAGCCACTGCAAACAGCACCTCCCGCTATAGAGGACTAAGGGACATATGTGTTATTGTTGTGCCTTTAAATTGGTACGATGTAATACCTCATTCCTCCACCAGTGGCCACTATGGATAGATATGTTGCTGCCTGCTACACTGATAATTGCTGATTATAAATAGGGTGTCATTCGGAGTAAGGGTTGTGTAGATGGGTCTACTACTTTAACTATATTTTTGTAAAAATACATGTGGGAAACCTCTTGTAAAATGTTACCACTGCCTACAAGCAAGGTGATGATAAAACTGTCCTTCTCTTTTAGTTTGAAGGGTGTTCAAAGGCTTACTCCAGATTAGAAAACTTGAAAACTCACTTGCGATCTCACACTGGAGAGAAACCATATGTCTGTGAGCATGAGGGCTGCAACAAGGCTTTCTCCAATGCATCAGACAGAGCGAAACACCAAAACCGAACTCACTCTAATGAGGTAAGTGCCAGCAGTCATAGCATTTACACCCTATGCCTTATTATTGTAATACATGAAAACTATAAAGGGAAGTAAATGAAGTAAGTTTCTTGTGATCACTTGTACTGTTGATTTATGCAAAGTTGTGTGAAAAGTTAGTGACCATTTAAATACCCTGAGGTGAGGAATATTTAAGAGCTGGAGGGAGCACACATGCCCTAAGGTCAGTGAGAGTCAGAGCAGGCAAGAATCAGGCATCAGCTTGTGTGGACAGCACAGCGCTGCTCTGTCAGCTGGGACTGCCAGGGGGAAGCAACAAGTTGCCAGCGGCCATGGACCACTGGAGAAGCAGCAGGGGAGAGCAGGTGAAAGATCCAGCACCATAAGTGCCGGGACAAATGAGGTGGAGTCCCGGATGTCAGACCCCTGCTAAATCCCGGAGAACCCCTTTAATTGTATCACTGCAAAATTCATTCTCCATCTAGGCTGGCCTGAGTGCCTTAGTTTTGTGTGCGTGTTCCAGTTTTCCAGTGCATATTTTGCTCTTCATTAATCAAGTTACAAAAATGTTTTTCTATCTTGTGTTTTCGTGGAAATACATTACTTATATGCGAAATATGATGACAACACTGTTTCATGCATACCCTATATTAAGCTGACAGCCAGTATATTAAGGATGTCTTAGAAGAATTGGGTCACTGTCCCAAAATGATGTCTATCTTTTATCATCTACATGGAGATGAGCCTGGCTCAGTCCAGAATAATACTAAAATAGCATACCGGTATTCTAAAATGTTTACATCATGGACACCATCGCCATCTAGTGGTTCTAACAAATAATGCATCATTTGTGCCATTCATAGTTATCTATAAGATTCCAAGTAAACCAGGGGTTATCTGATCAGGGTTCTCAAGAACAAAGCAACAAAAAGACTTGGCACTTTTGCAGTACTGAGGGTAAACTGATTTTTGCATGCTGAAAGTCAACTGAAGCAGTAAATGTATGTGAACCAAATTATAGCACTGGACAAAACGTCTAGAATGATTTACCCACACCTACACTAAGGCTAGATCAGGCAGGAATGGCATTAAGGGTTCCCCAGGAGTGAGAACGTTTTAGGAGAAGTAAGGTTTGGGAATCAAGACTGTATAATGTTTGCTGTGTAGTGTATATATATATAATTTTCAGTAAGCATTGCCAGTGTGTACCAACAGTTTTAGGGTTTCATTAAATCATCATTCTTTTATTATTGCCTCAGTTGGTATAACAGTTTTCTCTTTTTTGTTTCCCTGCAGAAACCATATGTGTGCAAGATCCCTGGCTGCACCAAACGTTACACAGATCCAAGCTCTTTGCGAAAACACGTAAAAACAGTCCATGGTCCTGAGGCACATGTAACAAAGAAACAACGGGGAGACATCCACCCAAGGCCTCCCCCACCACGAGAACCAGGAAGCCATTCACAATCCCGGTCACCAGGCCACCCAATTCAGGGTGTGCATGGTGACCACAAGGACCTCAATAACACTACCTCAAAGCATGAAGACTGCCTCCATGTGAAATCAGTGAAGACTGAAAAGCCAATGGTATGTAGCTTACTCTTTCGACACCATTGTACACTTTTATGCCCTGTCCCTTCCAAGTTATGTGACAATATTTAACATTACATTCTTATTTTAATAAGGGGGTAAAATTCATCACCTAGCATTACTACATTTTTTTCATTTACCATATATATCTATAGGTTTTTTTTCATATTTTTTTTCTTTAATCATTTATTAATCAACTGTGTATTTTTTTGGCTTTCTATCTGTAAATTTCCAGCATTTTAACAATATAACACTGTATAAAGGATGGTCACTCTGTGTAACCTAAATTAAAAGTAGCTTTAGAAGTGCATGCAAGATACATAGATGATGTCTTTGTGACTACTAATATGTTACAGTGTTACAACTTAAATTTACTAATTTGTTGTCTTTTCTGTCTGATGTTCTTAAATGTCTTTCTCAAACTTTCTAAGGACAGTGGGTAATAAGGTGAGGGCTAATACTCTTTTCAATGTGTTTGGATCAAAAATATCACATCCTCATTTCCAGTGTTCACTAGAGTAGGTCAAAAATATGTCTTGTCTTGAAAAAAGATTTTAGTTTGTTACATTTATTGACCATAGTTTTGTGTTGCTTGTCTTGTGTGTCTTGCTTGTCTCACTGCTTGTTGGTTGTGTGCTATTATCTGTGTTTTAACAGCAGCATTGTTACTATTCATTTGAATAGGAGCAGCACTGCAGTATTCAGCTCTATCAACTACACAATTGACAGAGTTGTGAAATTCCGGAGCCAGGCCTACTTCATACCAGCTTATGGAGAAGGTGCAGAGTGTTGAACCCCCACTGATCAGATATTGATGGCCTGTCCTAAGGATAGGCCATCAATAGTAAAATTCAGGGCAACCCTTGTAATGACCTACAAATATAAGGCTAGTGTTACATTTATGACTCTTAGGTGACAGAGGACAACAGTTAAGCAAGAGTTTCTCTTTTCATTTTGCTCTTTTTGTTTTTTTTTTATATATTGTAATTTGTAAACTTACTGGTATTATTTGTAATTTATGTCAAACAGACATCTCAGCCAAGCCCTGGTGGTAAGTCTTCATGCAGCAGCGAGCAGTCCCCCATCAGCAACTATACCAACAGTGGGATCGAGCTTACTTTGAATAATGGAGGCAGCATAGGAGACCTAAGCACCCTGGACGATACCCCAATCATGGACTCAACCATTTCTACAGCAACCACAGGACTTGGTTTACAAGGCAGAAGGATCATGACAGGAACCAAATGGATGGAACAAGTCAAAGTAGAAAGAATAAAGCAGATAAATGGAGTGCTTCCAAGACTGAACCCAGTTCCACCTTCAAGGACACCATCTTTGCCACCAATCACTGGAAATGGTATAGTATTATTTCTCTCCATTTTATATTCCATTTATTACCAACTAAACTATTAATGATCCTGTAGTTTCTTTACTATTTTTTTTTCATTTAAGATGAAACATACTGAATTTTGCTTATTATTTCCTTTTAGGTTTGCAGTTGGGCAGCAATATAAATTTGGGAGGATCCATGGCTGCAATTCCAAATAGGAATGAACTTTCAAGCACAGACATCACAGTACTGAATATTTTGAACAACAGGAGGGACAGCAATACGAGCACAATCAGTTCTGCATACTTAAGCAGTCGAAGGTCTTCTGGAATTTCACCATGCTTTTCCAGTCGAAGATCCAGTGAAACTTCCCAGGCAGAAGGAAGACTTCAGAATATAAGTGTTGCAGATTCCTATGATCCCATATCCACTGATGCCTCAAGGAGATCTAGTGAATCCAGTCAGTATGATGGGCTACCAAGTCTCCTAAGTCTTACTCCTGCACAGCAATACAGGTTAAAAGCAAAATATGCTGCTGCTACAGGTGGTCCTCCGCCAACACCACTGCCGAACATGGACATGATAAGTCTGAAGACTAGAATGGCATTGCTGGGTGACAGTAGAGATAGTAGATTATCTCCTCTTTCTTCATCAAATGTTCCTAGAAGGTGTAGTGATGGTGGGGTAGGCACTTTTGGAAGAAGACATTTTATATCCAATGAGCTTCAAGGGAATGCTATGCGAAGGGCAAGTGACCCTGTAAAAATGGTTTCTGCAAACTTGTCTACTGGTAGAGTTCAGCGGTTCAACAGCCTAAACAGCATCAGCACTCACGATGTGGCTCCGCCTGTGGAAAGGCGCAATTTAGCCCTGCAAAACTATACCCGTAGTGTCTATTCTCCATGTCCTCCCAGTATAAGTGAAAATGTTGCTTTGGAGGCAATGATCATGGAAGCGGAAGGGAATTTGGATGATGAAGATTTCTTACCAGATGATATGGTTCAGTACCTTAATTTGCAAAACCAAAGCCTGTACGACAACTCACCAAACAGTGAGTTAGACAAACCACAAAACAATGCAGCAACAGCAAGGACCATTAACAACTATGACCAATCCCAAATGAATAATAACTCATATAATCAAGTTTTCCAAAATGTGGAGCAGACAGAGCAAGTAAATAATAAAAATGACCTACCTATACAGTGGAATGAAGTTACCTCAGGCAGTGCTGAACATTCCCCTTCTAGAGCTAGGTATGGACATCGATTAAACGCACAACAAAATAGAGCTTTCGGAACATACAATAATATGATGGTTCAGCAGCAAATTATGTCAAAATGTGGACAATCACAGCAAAGAGGATATCAAAATATGCAAAGTAATCCTCAAGCATTACAGCAAAATCTTAATCTGTACAACAATTCATTGTCTATCAAAGATCAGCAATACCCAGTAACAGGTGGTTCCTACAATCCAGCAATCCGGGGGCAGAAATTTACAGGCAGCAATCAGATGAATAATGGTCAGCAGAACATTGTACCATCCATTGCCTATACTGAGCAGTCTAATTCAGCTGACATGGTCCATAATCAAAATCTTCTAAATGAAGACTGTCTACTACAGTTTGCAACTGAGAATATGATCCATGGCATGCATTTCTTAGGAATGAATCGATCGAATCAGATGTCCTTAGGTCAAAGCAGTCACAGCATGGAAGCTACACAGGCCTTCCTATCAACCTCACAGCTCAGTGGGAATCAACAGTTCAGGAATTACCAGTCCTGTGCAAGCAACCAACAGATTTACAAAGCAAATGGTATTAAAGTAGAGGCACAGCCACAGCAACATTGTGCCAATCCACAAAATTATTCGGGTCAGTTCTATGACCAAACCATGGGATATACTCAACAGCGGGTGAAACCAGGCTCTCACACAATGAAAGAAGCCAACTGTCTCCTAGAGGATAGCAGTAATATCAATCCATCTGAGCTTCTTTCACCAGGAGCTAACCAAGTGACCAGCACAGTAAATAATATTGATAGCAGTAGTTTAGATGGGGTGCAAATTGATTTTGATGCCATTATAGATGATGGGGATCATGCTAGCTTAATTTCAGGAGCTCTTAGCCCCAGCATCATCCAAAACCTGTCACGGAATTCGTCCCGTCTTACCACACCTAGAGCGTCTCTTACATTCCCAACCATACCAGTGAGCACCAGTAACATGGCAATTGGGGACATGAGTTCATTGCTAACCTCACTTGCAGAAGAAAGCAAGTTTCTTGCTGTTATGCAATAGACTGGAGACTAGAACAAACTTATATCATCAAGAAAGCAACTCCTTTTTTATGTATGTACGTATTTTAGCAATTTTATCCCTAATAATTGGGATACATTCCAAGTATGTTCCTTTTATGGAATAAAGACTCAAGCCCTAAAGTGTTGTAGGGAGAAATAGTCTTCCATTTCAATTTTGGATCAGTATTGCCAACACAAAACCATGTTTTTTTTATTATTTTTTACAGAATTAGTCTTTACACTTTTTCCTTAGTGTACGACAACATAGCTGTGTAATATCTGTGCATGTTTGACATGTGAAAAAGTCTTAATTATGTTTAGTTGTTCTGTTTAGTCAGTTTGAAAATCAGTATTGTATAAGGTGTATTGTGTTTGGGAAAATCACAACCTTGTTGCTGTCCGACTTATCACTAGCCATGGTGACTACTTTGCCCATTTCTTAATTGAATACGCCTGTTCAGATCATATACTGTATGTCCTCACCTAGTTGCTAAAAGTTAACATTTTTAATTCTGCACAGCTATAGAAGAGAACTTATGTGTAATATTGGAGGTTGCATGAAAAGTCGATATATTGATGACAAAACCAAGTCCTTTTTGTACGCTGTTGTTTTCTGTTTATTTTGTATGACACAGGTATTTTTCATTGATATTTTAACCCAGGGGCGCCTGTTTATCTTAAGCAATCAGTACGTCTCACCATTCCAAATATTCAATAGGTTGCAGTCTTGACATTTTGTCATACTTGTTATAGGCCACCCCTTCTACTGACCCGGATATTTGTGCTATGATATGTCTTCATTTGTGAAAAAAAGAAATCTTTTTGTAGAAAGAAGGGAAGTACCCACTTTTAATTAGTAGAGCTATTGTTATTGTTACGTGCATAATGTATGGTACTCTTATATATGATGGAATGGTACAGTACTTGACTGTAAGTAGCACTGTGGACTTTATTTTCCAAAGACACTTAGCTTGAATTTTGTTAGTGCTTTTCACAAGGTACTGTGTTTACTCTTGCATTATTTTCTACTTTGCCTATAGCATATTATGTTGTCCATAGCATATCAACATTTTAGTACATTCTTGAAATGTATGTGCCTTATGTTTGTTTTTTGTTTGTTGTATTTTTTTTTAAATGGGGACCAACAATATTGCCAAGCCTGTGATCCTACTACAGTTATCAGTCAGCAAATAGCACGCCACTCTTTTCATATCCAAAACATTTTTACCCCATGAGTGCTAATTTTGAGACTTTATAGAATGGCCTTTGTATGGTACATCGTGAAAACAATGTAAGATATAAATACACTCTTTTTGTTTGTCTTTTTTTTTTTTTTTACAAATGTTTTTGTATTGAAATGTGTTTTTTTCCCTTTTCATTTTTTTTACTGTGTAAATATATTAAAAGTGCGTTAGAGATAGGAGTATGAATTTATAGGCCTGCTAGCCATAGTTCTATGGAGACATTAAAACGCCGTGGATCCAATAGTCTAAAGCCTTGGACCAGCCTGCTGGTTCTGAGCATTATGTACACAATAAACGTACTTTATGCTGTCAGAACCACTTAGCTTTTTTTTTGTAACAAAAGAAAAAAAAACAAGCAAAAAAAATTCTTACCTTAATAAAATGAACTTTGTAATTATGCATGTTTGTTACTTTCTCCTGACTAAAGCTAAACACATGACATACAGGCAAGTGATACTGTCCTAAAATGTGGTGCATAAAGGAATTTTTCAATAACCAAGTGGGTAAGAGGTTTAAAACCTACAATTTAGTCTTATGGAATCAGCTGCTATGCAGAAAAGAATCCCAGGGATTACCATGTATGGTTTCATATAATTATTGGTAATCAATATACCGTAAGTGTATTTTGTTCTCTAAATCATAATGCAACTAGCTTATGGATGCATTCCATATTCCAATTCAGAGCATTATGTATCATTCTTGTATGGCAGCTTTAATGTGTACAAAATTCACAATTGTTGGAGCATTCGTGTTTTGCACCAAAATTTGCGACTTTTTGTACTTCACCACTACCATCAGCACTTTAACAAAAAGTGAGCTGGGAATGGGTAGGGCAGGCTAGAGTGAGCCACCCACAGCCCAACACATTTACAGATATGTGTGCCAGAAATGTGATGCACATTGCACTTGAAATCTATGCCAGCTTTCTTGCTGGTGTGGATTTCATTTTCTGGTTTCATGGACCTCTTGAAGATGCACCTCTGAATAATTCTGGTGCAGTGAACAAGGTGTGCTAATTTTATTTGGTGATAATTTTTAGAAATTTTATAGAACCTCTTTATGACCAGTTTATTGACAGTAGCAGCACAGTACCTGAAATATGTAAATGTAAGATGATCATTTAAATGGTGTCTCTCCAATTTTATGCTGTCCTAAGAGCAACAGCTGTTTTGCTAAATTTTTGTTCTGAAAAGCCCTAACGATGTAGCTGATCAATGCACAGCATTTGCTGTTGAGTCCTGATTAGTGTTGAGCGAAGCAAAACTTTCTAAGTGGAATTCAGTCCAAAATTTGGGAAAACTTCAATTGGCAATGAATTTTTCTCAGGCTTAGTGGTAATGAATCAGGTTTTCCTAAAATGGTGGCTACACGTGTTTCAAAGAGAAACTAAGTGTAGAGGAAACAGGCCTGGGAACGCAAGATCACCCATAATGATGTGCAGCCAGACAATCCACAGATAGCCATCCCCTGTGATGTCACAGCCCTATAAAACCATCATCCCCCACAGTCCGCCATAGTTCTGAGAGATGGGCATATGGAGAGACATGGCAAGCGCTCATGTGCTAGGGACAGTGTTGCTGAAAATGATTAATTGAAGAATATTGGAGAGGGAGAGTGCAGGGTCACTTATTCTTCATCAGTTTTATTTATTTATTCCTACATTTACTTATTCCAACATCAGCTTTGAACTAAGATATGTAATTCAATACCGATAAGATAGAAGTCTTCATTATTCCACTGCCAGCATGCCAACCAATACCGTATACAGTCAAAGCTTGTATATTGCAAATTCCAAAAATTTGAGTTCTGCAATACAAGCATGAGGCAAATAAGCTTGTGTGCATGAGCCCTATTAGAATGGCATGCAATGGTAATAGCACAGGGCTCCATCTGTCACATTAAACCTCACTACTTGGGAAGGGGGGCACTTTCAAAATTTTGCTATGGGGCCCCATGATCTACTTACTTACCATCTAGTTACGCCCCTGGCTGAGCAGATTGATTTATAGTTTTGTGGGAAAAGATTCAGTAAAACTTGTAATTCATACATTTGTATCTCTGCTCTTTCTGACTTAACTTGTACATAATGCCTGTCTTTTTAATTTTGTATACCATAAGTGGATAAAATGTGAAAACAAAGTCCAGAAGCAAACAATGTACATGCTGCTTTTTAGTCCTTTTTTCGCTTAGCCTCTTTTCTCGCCACTTCAGAAAAGTGCAGAGAAGTTTTAAAATTCTCAAAAATCGGTTGATTAAAAAGTCCCTCATTCTGTATTTGCAGTTCCTTCTATTAGCATATGGTGTCGCGCGACAACTGTCGCCGTGTAGCCCTAGCCTAAGGTTTAAGAAAAGTTCTAATCTTAGTCTAGTTTCCATAATTTGATGACTGATGACAAAGAAATGTAACACCCAATTAGTTGGAATGCGCAAGCAAACTATGGATTCAGGTCCATGGCCCAAATTTGTGCTAAGTTCCTCTTAACCCTGAAATCGGGTGTGGCTTCATTGAGGTACAGTCGGAAGAAACATGAGGTCTCATAAAGCATGATAGTTGTACATGGTTGGACTGAACACCAAAATTACGATGAGGAGCGATAATGTTAGTGAATCAGCCACTTTTTACAATGCTAAGTGTAATACAGTGTCCATTATCTCTGAGGTTTGTCAGAAAGTTCTAAACCACCAAATTAATAAAGTGTACAAAGTCCATTATGATTAAGATCACAATCCTCCTCTTTATGTAGTACCCACTATATTAGCTCGGTTATCAGTAATAGCAAATTAAGAAGTAAAAGCGTGTCTGCAATTCTTCAACATTCTCTATGGTCTCATTCACATGGTCATATTGAAGCGCCATTTCTAAGGAGCTGGGTAATAGGGCTGGCATACAGATACAGTGCCTTGCGAAAGTATTCGGCCCCCTGTAACTTTTTAACCTTTTGCCATATTTCAGGCTTCAAACAAAAAGATATAACATTTTACATTTTTGGTGAAGAATCAACAACAAGTGGGTCACAATTGTGAAGTGGAACGAAATTTATTGGATCATTTAAACTTTTTTTGTAATAATAAAACTGAAAAGTGGGGCGTGCAAAATTATTCAGCCCCCTTGCATTAATGCTTTGTTGTGCCACCTTTTGCTGTGATTACAGCTGCAAGTTGCTTGGGGTATGTCTCTATCAGTTTTGCACATCTAGAGACTGAAATTCTTGCCCATTCTTCCTTGCAAAACAGCTTGAGCTCTTTGAGGTTGGATGGAGAGCGTTTGTGAACAGCAGTTTTCAGCTCTTTCCACATATTCTCAATTGGATTCAGGTCTGGACTTTGACTTGACCATTCTTAGGCTACTTTCACACTAGCGTTTTTAAATTCCGGTATTGAGTTCCATCATAGGGGCTCAATACCGGAAAAAACGCTTCAGTTTTGTCCCCATTCATTGTCAATGGGGACAAAACTGAACTGAAGACAACGGAATGCTCCTGAAAGCATTCCGTTCCGTCTTCAGACCGGAGAACAAACCGCAGCATGCTGCGGTTTGCTCTCCGGTCCAGGCATCCGCACCAAGACGGATCCGGAATGACCCCCAATGCAAGTCAATGGGGACGGATCCGTTTGGTGTGGACACACCAGTAATCCGGATCTGTCCTCCATTGATTTGCAATGGGGGGTCATTCCGGATCCGGCTACATACATAGATACATACATACAGACATACATACATACTCACATACTCCAGGGACGCCGGCAGCATGTCTTCACGCGCCTCCTGCGCGCAGCTATGATATTTCCCCACTGCGCCCAGAATCGTCATCACTGCGCGCAGGAGGCGCTTGAAGACGTTCTGCCGGCGTCCCTGGAGTATGTGAGTATGTATGTGTGTATGTCTGTATGTCTGTGTCTTGTTCCAATGTGTGTCATGTGTGGGGCCGGAGCGCTGCTCCGGCTCCACACATGTATCAGCGTTAGCACGGATCCGTTGGCACCCTTTAGGTGCCGGATCCGTGCTAACGCTAGTGTGAAAGAGGCCTAAGACCTGGATACGTTTATTTTTGAACCATTCCATTGTAGATTTTGCTTTATGTTTGGGATCATTGTCTTGTTGAAAGATAAATCTCCGTTCTAGTCTCAGGTCTTTTGCAGACTCCAACAGGTTTTCATCCAGAATGGTCCTGTATTTGGCTCCATCCATCTTCCCATCAATTTTAACCATCTTCCCTGTCCTTGCTGATGAAAAGCAGGCCCAAACCATGATGCTGCCACCACCATGTTTGACAGTGGGGATGGTGTGTTCAGGGAGATGAGCTGTGTTGCTTTTACGCCAAACATATCGTTTTGCATTGTTTCCAAAAAGTTCGATTTTTGTTACATCTGACCTGTGTCTCCCAGGTGGCTTGTGGCAAACTGTAAACGAGACTTTTTATGGATATCTTTGAGAAATGGCTTTTCCATAAAGGCCAGATTTGTGACGTGTTCGACCGATTGTTGTCCTATGGACAGACTCTGCCACCTCAGCTGTAGATCTCTGCAGTTCATCCAGAGTGATCATGTGCCTCTTGGCTGCATCTCTGATGAGTCTTCTCCTTGTTTGAGATGAAGGTTTAGAAGGACGACCAGGTCTTGGTAGATTTGCAGTGGTCTGATACTCCTTCCATTTCAATATGATCGCTTGCACAGTGCTCCTTGGGATGTTTAAAGCTTGGGAAATCTTTTGGTATCCAAATCTGACTTTAAACTTCTCCACAACAGTATCACGGACCTGCCTGGTGTGTTCCTTGGTCTTCATGATGCTCTCTGTGCTTTAAACAGAACCCTGAGACTATCACGGAGCAGGTGCATTTATATGGAGACTTGATTACACACAGGTGGATTCTATTTATCTTCATCAGTCATTTAGGACAACATTGGATCATTCAGAGATCCTCAATGAACTTTTGGAGTGAGTTTTCTGAACTGAAAGCAAATGGGGCGAATAATTTTGCACACCCCACTTTTCAGTTTTATTATTACAAAAAAAGTTTAAATGATCCAATAAATTTCGTTCCACTTCACAATTGTGACCCACTTGTTGATTCTTCACCAAAAATTTAAAATGTTATATCTTTTTGTTTGAAGCCTGAAATGTGGCAAAAGGTTGAAAAGTTCCAGTGGGCCGAATACTTTCGCAAGGCACTGTACATATGGTACAATTACACATATAGATTTTTTCATAAATTTCCATATGATTTTTTTTTATGTAACTAAAACACATGCTCCATGAACTCAAGACATGGAAACAATACTTCAATGGAAGAATAACTTTCTAAGTACAAATATCTCAATACTTACAGGACCCAATGTAACCTGTATGCCAAAAAATGAAGGCCATGTGGGTTTCTGTGACCTGCTGTACAGGCTCTGTGCACATAGCCCTGTCTCAGTACAGCCCTAAGACTGGCACTTGTATTCTTCTTATTGAAGCTAGCATTACAGAAGGTGGTTTCCTGTGGCAGAGCTGTTTTGTTGCTCTTTGATAGAGAGAATAGTGATGTCGCTGGACTGATTGCTGAAGCGAAGAGCAAATATACACCCAGCGAGCTGTGACTGTAATATGATCTTGTGTCTTAGGTACTGTTCACATAGTTTTTTTTGTTCCATGTTTAAAATATACGTTAGTGAAGCCCCGGATGAAGAATTTGTGAAACTCGAGTTTGGACGGTCCCTGACTCCACATATCCCAGCAACCACAGTCAAATCTTTTTTAAATAAAGAAGATGGTCTAATGAACACTTCATGTGAACGATCAGAAAATATCAGAAAACCGTTAAGATACACAGGTAACCCACCAAAAACCGCAAGTACCCAATTAAGGGACACAGAAACAATTCTCATGGCAGCCGGGGCTCCACTTAAAGGAGTTGACCCATCTCCCCTTCTCCTTTGCTTTGCAAAGCTTGAGCTCACCACTTCGTGATGTGGGCAGCAACATCAGTTGTGAGTACAGGTAGCAGCACTATGATAAAGTCATTGCACTCCAGATTCTGTTAAAAAAAAAAGTATTCATTAGCAGTTTTGGCTTGCATATTCTGCAACTTTATTGAGGAAATTCTTGGCTAATGTGCATGCAATGGAGCTACAGATTGATGGCTGGGACAGGTGCTGCCACGTATGGTAAGTAAGAACTTTCCTGCAATCATAGCCACCACAGTCAGAAGATAAAGAGTTTGCACCACTGAAAAGCAGCCTCCTCTGTTTAATTGCAGAGTTCGTAACCCCAGAAACAAGTAAATACAGGCAGCATGGAGGCTCAATGGTAAGGGCTGGGGTCCTGCTGTCGGTTCAAATACCATCAACATCTGCATGGAGTTTGTGTGCTCTCATAGTGTTTGCGTGGGTTTCATCCCGAGATACTCTGGTTTCCTCCTACACTCCAAAACATTCTTGATAGGGAATTTGCAGTCCTATGTAACACCACAGATAACATAGTGATAAGAATCTGAGTGCAGGTAATGTAGTAGATGTTACCTGCAGTGGCCTGGTTGTGCCTATCCCACAGGACTCCAGACTGGCATCACCTCCTCCTTTTTGTCGCACTGCAGTTGTGTCCCCCTCCTCCAGTAGCCGTCTACAGAACGTCTTGACTAGGGATGAGACATCTTTTCAGTGCGTCTTCAGACATCCAAGAGAAAGGAGCTCAATAGATAGACAGGGAAAAGAGATAGATAGATAGATAGATAGATAGATAGATAGATAGATAGTCAAACAAGTAGATAGATACAGGGAGAGATAGAGAAGAAATAGAAAGGGTTAAGGTCCTTTTACACGGGCCGATTATCGGCCGAAAAATCGTTCCTAGGAACGCTAGTGCCGATAATCGGCCCGTGTAAAAGTGGCCCTAATCAGCCGACGAACGAGCAAAACGCTCGTTCGTCGGCTGATTGGATCTTTTGTAGAAACCAAAAGATCCAATCTGTCGGGCGCACATCGCCCTGTGTAAACAGGCGATGTGCGCCTGACAGTATGGAGCTTCCCGGCCGCACGAGCGATACAGCGATCACTCGTGCGGCCCGGCGCTCGATTCGTCGGGCCGTGTAAAGGCTCCCTGCCCGAGCGCCGATATCGCTGATCGGCGCTCGAGCAGGGAGAATAATCGGCCCGTCTAAAAGGGCCTTTAGTGAGAGAAGCAGGAGAGAGGAAGAGAAAGCTAGATATAGAAGTTAAGGTGATAGATAGGGAAAGAGGCTGAGAAAGCAAGAGATAGGGAGAGGAAGTCATATAAATAAAAAAAATTGTGACATCTAGGGAGAGATAAGGTGAGAAAAAAAAATAGTGAGAGAAAAGAGTCAGGACAGGTAGCATTCCTGTTCCGTGACCGTACACGCTACACGTTGCTGCTCAGCTGGGTGCTGTCAACCCCGTTTAGCCACAACAAAAACAGTTAAAAAAAAACTCCAAAAAAAAGTTATAAACAAATTTAAAAAAAAAAAATTTAAAAAAAGTTTAAAAAAAAAGAAAAAAAATTTATAAAAAAAAAAATAAAGTTTAAAAAAGTATAAAAAAAATACATCATTAAATTTTCCCCCACACAATAAAAAAATGTTCAAGCGTCCTACTTCCAGCACTTCCCAGGCAAGGAGTGCAACAGGAGGCGGTGAGGGTAGGAGAAGTGGCAGCACCAGGCCCAGTGGCAGCCGGGGTAACAGGCGTGGCAGCAGGGTGCAGCTACCCCTGACGGCCACTGGTCAAGTAAGAACCACACAGCCAGTGGTTCTAGATTGGCTTACCCAATCCTCCAGTTCCACCGCCCAAAGCTCCCAAACGAGGAGTCAAGCATCCGCTGGATCATCTTACATCACCCTTACATGGGACAGTCAGCGAGAGTCCTCTGCCCCATCCCCTGTTATTAGAATGCCACTCTCCTTTGGGGCACCTTCTGCCAGGGAACTCTTTGCAAACCTTGATCTGTCCTTGGAGTCTCTACCACTTTTTAGTGATGAGGAGGAGGAGGAAGTCCACCAAAGTCAGCGGGTGGAACGTACTGAGACTCCAGAGGAGGTGTTGGCTGTAAGCAGTCAACAGAGCCAGGGAGGGGCATCCAGTGCCACACCTGATATCCTGTCCCAGCCACCGGAGGAAAGTAGCAGTGGTCCTGACTTTGATGATGATGTCGCTGATCGGAAGTGGCGCCCTCAAGCAGCATTATCCTCAGCATCATCGGTGGAGGAAATAGAGGTGCCACCGACACAGCAACATCCCACTATTGCAAGCAACCGAGGCACAAGAGGGAGGGGTAGAAGAGAAGCTACCAGGCAGAGATCACCCTCTCAAAGCCTTGGTCCTGAGAGGGCAACCTCAGGCAGCAGTGGCAGTTAACAGCCAGCAAGACCCCCCGTGGCTGTCAGCAAACCACGGTCCTCAGTCGTCTGGCAGTTCTGCCTGGGGACAGATAAGCATATTGCTTTGTGCCTGCTGTGCAATGAGAGGGTCAGTCGTGGTAGGGGTGATAATCTCGGGACAACATCCATGCGAAAGCATATGGAAAGGCAACACCAACAGGCCTGGAAGAACCGTGACCCCAATACCACCTCCTGTCAGGATGCACCATACACTGCAGATCCCATCATGCAGCATCCTCTCACTGGAACTCAGGGCTCGTCAGCCTCAGTTGCCAGCAGCAGCACAGTGTCACTGCCATGTACACCGCTAATGAGGCAGCAATCCCTGACTGAGTTCATGGTGTGTGCGCCCCCCAGATGGTGAGTCCCCAGCCGCCACTACATCTCTAGAAAAGCTGTCCCATCACTCCATAGTTATGTGCAGAAAAAGGTGGGCGACTCATTGGGACTGTCGGTGTCCAAGAGTGTGCACCTTAGTGCTGATGTCTGGTCCTCAAATTATGGCCAAGGGCAGTACATGTCTGTTACTGCCCATTGGGTCAACATCCTCCCAGAAGACCATCAGGAAGTTGGCCCATTCTTGCCACTGTCACCTCCACGATGCTTTAGGGGGCCAGCAGCGGGAAGCAGAAGTTCTGCCTCCACCACCTTGCAAACATCCGCTGCTTCTACTGCATTACAACCTGCCCCGGTGTCTTACCACCGATGTCAGGCCCGGCGCTCTCAGGCTGTCCTCCATTTGGTGAGCCTGGGTGAAAGGAGACACAGTGGGCAGGAGCTCCTCCCGACCATCAGGGAGGAGGTAGATCAATGGCTGACCCCACGTCAACTAATGGTGGGAAGTGTGGTAGCAGACAATGGGAGGAACATTGTCTCTGCAGTGCAGCAGGGAGGGCCGAGTCATACACCTTGTATGGCACATGTGATAAACCTCATAGTGCATAGGTTTCTTCGATCATTTCCTGCACTACAAGACCTTATGAGAATGTCACGCAGAGTGTGCAAACACTTCAGCCACTCCTACACTGCAAGGAACACCCTGCTAAGGATACAGAGACAGCGCAGTCTGCCCCAACATCGGCTAATCTGCGACGTGCCATATGCTGGACCGCCTGTACGAGCAAAGGTCAGCCGTTACAGACTACCTCATGGGGCAATCAGGCAGCTTCACGCCACACTGTGACTTCCAAGTCACACACTGGCAGATGATGCGTGAAGTCTGCCAATTGTTGATCCCTTTTGAGGACGCGACTTTGTTTGTGAGCAGGAATGACTATGGGATCAACTACATCATCCCACTCGTCCATGTTCTGGAAAGTGCGCTGAAAAGCATCATCAGCGAGGATTCCCCGGCCACCACTCCAAGGCTGAACATCGCCTTGAGCCCAGAGATGGATGAAGTGCAGATGGAGGGTGAGGAGGAGGAAGATGTCCATGCCCAGCCATTCCACACACCGCCACCTGGCTTCTCTGCCTCTCAATCATAGGAGGAGATAGAGGATGAGGTGGTAGAGGAAGCGGAGGAAGACCCCAGCAGACCCTGGAACTATACCGAGGACAGTGTAGAGGAGAGGCGCTCATTGTCCTTGGTGCAGATGGCAAGGTGCCTGTGGGAGTGTCTGACGAGTGACAGCCGGATTGTGGACATCCGCCAGAGGGACCAATACTGGCTGGCCACCCTGGTGGACCCTCGCTTCCGCCGCAAAATGGCTGAATTTTTTCCACCATCAGAGAGGGAGGCAAAACTGGGGTACTGCCGGGACCTACTCACCAGACAGCTGGTCTCTACTTACCAGCGAGACCAGCCAGGTTCCCAGACAACATCCGCTCGGGGGGAACCAGCGCGCTCCACTACCACCACTACTAGTGGAGGTGTGAGAAGTTGCTACAGCCTCCAAACGCTGATGAGCGATTTCATGCAGCCAGCTGCTGAAGAGGGGACACAACACCGGACTCATGCCGTGGACCAGCATGAGCTCACCCACCAGGGCACTGCCTACCTGGATTGTACCCTGCCCCAAAGTGTCACCAACCCTGTGCAGTACTGGGCAGAGAAACTGGATATTTGGCCTCAACTGGCAGAGTTTTCTTTGGCTCTGCTGTCCTGCCCAGCCAGTAGTGTCGCGTCAGAGAGGGTGTTCAGTGTGGCGGGTAACATTGTAACACCGCAAAGAACGAGGCACTCTTGCCACAGTGTTGAGATGATGACTTTTATAAAGATGAATCGTGCCTGGATTACATCGGATTATACCACCCCCCCTGCCTGATGTGAATGACTAAGTCATCAGTCACCCGTCTTGCATGGCAATCCGTGTGTCCAAGAAAATGACCTTAAGATCCCAAATATGTGCCCAACGTAAAAATCCATAATTTAACTTATTAAGTAATGTTCCCCCCTTAGACCCCAAATTAAAAAAAAAATCACCTTAAAAATTCCCTACTTAATTCAGATACATTTAAATAAACAGAACCCCATCTCCAAATTTAATGCCCATGGTGTGTTGGCCATTTAACATCTCCACACCAGCTTAATGCCTCACACCGGTGCACCGTCCAACCCATACCCCAAGAACAGTACCATCCCTAAAATAATCCCCACGACTATGCTTCACAAAGTGGGTATTTCACCTTTTGTGAACTATAGCCATGGGGTTCTATCCCTGGCACCCGTGCCAAGGAACACTACTCACCGTTTTGTGAGCGGGTACTAACTGTTCTTGAGGTATTTTGTTGATATCATGAGAGTAGTAAAATCTCGCACCGCGAATCCCGATGGGGTTCTTCTCTGTGCGAATGATTTCACGCCTCTCATGCAGTCACGCGTGGAATAAGGCTGTCTATGGGGTATATATCACGGAGGCTGCTATCCTTCAGCTTTGATATAAAAAACCTCCACAGTTAGTTACAGCAACAAACAGTTGCTGAAAGAGTTAATTACTCTTACCGGTAATTGGTTTTTCCAATAACCTCCACAACGGCACTCCCAGGAGGGTGTCCCCGCCTCTCCGGACAGGAAACAACGCAGAAGCAGAAGCTTAAAAGGCCTCCTTCCCCGACATGCTTCAGTCAATAACATAGGACTCAAAGATTTGCCAAAAAATAAATAATATATTTGGATATTAATTCATATCAACTTACATGAGAAATGGGCAAAAATAATGGGTGGGAAAACTCCAGTGCCGTTGTGGAGGTTATTGGAAAAACCAATTACCGGTAAGAGTAATTAACTCTTTTCCCCGGCACCTCCACAACGGCACTCCCAGGAGGAATAACATAGAAAACAACTCTAGGGTGGGACAACTGCCGATAAGACCTTTCGGCCAAAAGCTAAGTCACTATTGTTGACTACATCGAGCTTATAGTGTCTAAAAAAGGTGGAAGGTCTGGTCCATGTAGCAGCCTTGCATATTTGTTCTACTGATGCAGAGGCCTGTTCAGCCCAAGAGGTTGATATGGCTCTTGTGGAGTGGGCCTTTATCTGTTTAGGTGGTACTAGTCCTTTTTGTAGGTAACACATTGAAATGGTGTTCTTCAACCAGCGTGCTATTGTGCTCTTACTTGCCGCTGCCCCTTTGTTAGCCCCCTGAAACTGCAGGAAAAGATGGTCCGAGCATCTAAACGAACTTGAAGCTTTCAAGTAGGCAAGAATGCATCGCCTGACATCCAGATTGTGAAATTCGATTTCCCTTTGTGTTGTCGGATTCGGGCAGAAGGAAGGGAGACATACCTCTTGTTGTGTGTGGAATCTAGAGACCACCTTCGGTAAGAACATCGGAGTATGTTTCAGGACAATGCAATTCTCTGTTATGGATAGATAAGGCGCTTTACAGGAGAAGGCCTGTATCTCCCCCACCCGTTTTGCTGACGTGATGGCCAATAGAAAGACAGCTTTGTATGAAAGAAGCTTGAGAGATATATTTTCTATCGGCTCAAAAGGAGGGCCCATTAAACACTCCAGAACAAGGTTCAAATCCCACGGCGGCACTGTTAAGTGGACAAACGGACAGCGTCTGATCGCTCCTTTAAGAAAACGCTTGATCAGAAACACATCCGCCAGCTTGTAATCTAGAAAATTACTTAGAGCAGAGATCTGAACCTTAATGGTATTCGGTTTGAGTCCCTTATCAAGACCCGCCTGTAGGAATTCTAAAATTAGGGGGATATTCACTACCTGAGCCAACTCCTGTCTGGCGGTAGCAAAGGCAAGAAAGGATTTCCAGGTTCTCTTGTAAATATTTGAAGTAGTCGTTTTTTTGCTGAGAAGAATGGTATTTATAACCGGATCAGATAGGCCCTTCTGTCTCAGCAGTGAGTGTTCAGTCTCCAAGCTGTTAAGTGGAGTTGGTTTATGTCTGGGTGGTACACTGGACCCTGACGAAGGAGACCCGGAGTTGAAGGAAGGGTCCAAAAGTTCCCATTTGCCAGCCGAACTAGGAGGGAGAACCATGCCCTTTTGGGCCAATAGGGGGAGATCAATATGAGGTCTGATCTTTCTTCCTTTGCCTTCATGAGCACTCTTGGAAAAAGGTTGAAAGGGGGGAATGCATACAGAAGACCCCGAGGCCACGGGACTGACAGGGCATCTACTACCGCGGGCTGATCCCGGCGATTTAGGGAGTAGAATGTCTCTACTTGCTTGTTTTTCTGGGTAGCGAATAGATCTATTATTGGAAAGCCCCATTTGCTGGCTATCTGCCTGAACACCGCCGGATCTAGGGACCATTCCCCCTCTTTTAACGGGGTTCGACTTAGGAAGTCTGCAATCCTGTTGTCTACACCCCTTAGATGGACTGCTGTGAGGGATAAGAGTGAATGCTCTGCCCAATGAAAAATGTCTCTTGTCAAGGACTGTAGGGCTCTGCTCCTTGTTCCTCCCTGGCGATTTAAATAAGCAACTGCCGTAGAGTTGTCGGATAGGACTTTGACATGCCGATGTCTTATGACCTGTTCTAGATGCCGAAGAACTTTGAAGATCGCGGTTAACTCTTTGTAGTTGGAAGAGGCTGGTATTAAATTCTCTTCCCAAGAACCCTGGACCAGCTGATCTGCCGTGAAACCTCCCCATCCTGCACTGCTGGCGTCTGTTGTAACTATAACAGGATCTGCCGGACGCCAAAACACACCCCTTGCGAGGTTCTGTCTTATTCGCCACCACAGTAGAGAGGTTCTTACCTTTTGAGGTAGTTTTACCTTTCTGTCCAAGGTGGCCTGGTGTCCATTCCAGGAGTCGAGAAGGAACTTCTGCAATGTTCTTGTGTGATGTTGTGCCCACCTTACGGCCGGGATGGTAGAAGTCAGGTGCCCCAAGGTAGTCATGACGTCTCTTATTGATGGCCGGTGACCGGAGGAGAATTCTTCTATCTTGTGGGAGATGGATACCTGCTTCTCTACCGGGAGAAAAGACATTAGAATAGTGGAATCTAGTAGTATTCCAAGGAACACCTTTCTTTGATCTGGATTTAGGTCCGATTTTTCTAAGTTTATTATCCATCCCAGTCTTGATAGAAGGTTTTTTACTGTCTGAAGATCTGATAGCAGTTCCTGATTTGATGGGGCCGAGATCAGGAAGTCGTCCAGATATGGTATAATTTGGACTCCCTGGAGATGAAGGTGGGCTATCATCTCTGCCATAATCTTTGAAAAAATTCTGGGGGCTGACGAAAGGCCGAAGGGTAGGGCCTGAAACTGGTAGTGGCACACTGAATTCCCCATATACACCGCGATTCTTAGGAATTCTTGATAATTTGCGTGGATTGGGACGTGATAGTATGCGTCCGACAAGTCTAGAGTCACCATGTAACAGTCCTTGGATAGGAGATTTATTGTTGATCTTATGGTTTCCATCTTGAATTTTTTGTATATGATGTCTTTGTTTAGTTTCTTTAGATTTATAATCAGTCTGAAGGACCCGTTTGGTTTTGGAATGAGGAAGACAGGCGAATAAAACCCCTGTCCTTTTTGATCTTCCGGAACGGGAATTATTACCTGTTTGTGGACCAACAACCGGATCTCTTCTTCTAGTACCTGCTGCCTTTGTGGAGGATGGAGTGGAGCGTTGACTAGAAAATGGTTTGATGGGAAGGTGGCGAACTCTAGTTTGTACCCGTCTCTTATCGTGCCAAGTGTCCACTTTGAATTTGAAATAGTCTCCCAGGCCCCTATGAATTTTTTCAGTCTGCCCCCTACCTCTCTTCTGGCGTCATTGAGGGGTTCTTGAGGAGGAGGAATCGGGGTTAAACAAGAACCCTTTTCCCCTTCCTCTAGAGGACTGCCATCTATTAGACCCTTCTTTCTTTCTTTGGTCAGGACGTGTCTTTTTGAAGCCACGAA
>ONZH01022496.1:0-24682 GCA_900303285.1 Rhinella marina
AGGCATGGTACGTGATTGAGTTCGGCAAGCTCCAGAGCCGCCACCAGGTTACGGCCGTTATCGCACACGACCATGCCTGGTCCTAGCTGCAGCGGCGACAGCCACATCTCCGTCTGCTGCAATATGGCGTCCCTCACCTCTGGGGCGCTGTGCTTCCTGTCGCCCAAGCTGATGAGCTTAAGCACCGCCTGCTGACGTCTCCCCGCGCCAGTGCTGCAACGCTTCCAGCTAGCGGCTGAGGGCGATGTTAAGGCAGAGGAGGAGGAGGAGGAGGAGGAGGAGGGGGGTTTATCAGAACCCATGCTGGCAATCTTGGGCGGGGGTGGTAGGTAGGCCGTCTCTGTTTGCGACCCCGTCCCCGCTTCCACTACATTCACCCAGTGTGCCGTCAAAGAGATGTAGCGTCCCTGGCCGCAAGCGCTTGTCCACGAGTCGGTGGTCAAGTGGACCTTTGCGCTGACTGCGTACCTCAGGGCCCGCCTGATGTTACGCGACACGTGCTGGTGCAGGGCGGGGACGGCACTCCGGGAAAAGTAGTGGCGGCTGGGGACGGAATAGCGAGGTGCGGCAGCCGCCATCAGGTCGCGGAAGGCCTGCGTCTCCACAAGCCTAAACGGCAACATCTCCAGGGCCAGCAGTTTGGAGATGTGGCAGTTTAAGGCTTGGGCTTGGGGGTGACTCGAGGCGTACTTCCGCCTGCGGTCGAACGCCTGCGAGATGGACAGTTGTTGGGACGAGGAGTGTGAGGGTGCAGGCGAAGAGGCGGGGGAAGGGGAGGCTGAAGGAGAAGGCCCCAAAGTAGCCGAGGCAGAGGCAGATGTGGAGGTGTCCTGGCTGGAGGTCTGGACCGCAGTGGCAGCACACAACAAAGGGGAAGAGGCAGTGGCAGCAGGACCGGGCGCAGTTTGTATTGCGTTTGCTCTCTCCCACTCAGCCCAGTGCTTGACTTCCAAGTGACGCCGCATGCCTGAGGTGGTCAGATTGCTCTTCTCAGAGCCCCTACTCAGTTTTGAGTGGCAGAGTGTGCAAACCGCGCTCAGTTTGTCATCCGCACAAACATTAAAAAATCTCCACACCACAGAAGTACGAGGCCTCGATGGGGGAGCTTCGCGCGACTGCCCGCTGCCGGGAACAGCTTCGGCCCTGCTGGCTGTGGCCTCACTTCTCTGTCTGGACTGTCCTCTGCCTCTGGACATCCCTCTGCCTGTGGACATCCCTCTGCCTGTGGACATCCCTCTGCCTGTGGACATCCCTCTGCCTCTTGCTGCCTTTTTCGGTGCTGCGCAGACCACCACCTCTCCACTGCTTTCCCCGCTGGACATCACCCCTGGCCAAGTGGGGTCGGTCATTTCGTCATCCACCACCTCCTCTTCCTCACTCTGCTCCTCCTCCTGCCCACTGGACATTCAACAGCCTCCCTTGATGGCAACTGCGTCTCATCATCATCATCGCTCATGATAACAGATGCTGGTTCAGGGTCCACATCAGCAGGAGATGGCGAAAACTCAAGTGTTTGGGCATCACTACAAACAAATTCCTCTGCTAGCTCCTGGGATTCTTCCGGCACATCTGAAAAAGGACCCGAAAAGAGCT
This sequence comes from Rhinella marina, assembly GCA_900303285.1. Taxonomy (NCBI): domain Eukaryota; kingdom Metazoa; phylum Chordata; class Amphibia; order Anura; family Bufonidae; genus Rhinella; species Rhinella marina. The sequence continues at coordinate 1,594 of ONZH01022496.1, forward strand.
CCTGGGAGGGGTCAAGGGTGGGATGACTCTGTTGGCCAGGTGTGGAGGAAGGAGGGTCAGAGTGAGACTGTGTGGATGACTGGCTGGTGGACAACTGTGTGGAAGCGCTATCGGCTATCCATTGCACCACCTGTTCAACCTGCTCAGGCCTCAACAGCGGTGTAACCCGCCCCCTGCTTAACTGTCCCATAAAGGCAGGGATTCTGGATGAGCGGGATCCTGGCTGACCCTCACCAGCACGCATTGTATCCCCACTGGCTTCAACAAGGCCCCAACAGCATTTCCGCGCCCCCGTCCTCGTCCACGTCCGATTCCGCTAGCCCCCCGCCGCATTTTTTTTTTTTTACAATACTTTGCCTTCACAGCCGTGAAATTAGTTTGCAAGAGAACGCACAGTACAGTTGCCAGTTAAGGCCTATATATTGTATTTTTCAAGGTACACAGCCGTGTAGTAACTGAACAGACGGTGGGTATAAACACCAGTTATGAGAAATTACTTTGCAAGAGAACGCACAGTACAGTTGCCACTTAAGGCCTATAGATTGTATTTTTCCAAGGTACACAGCCGTGTAGTAACTTGAACCAGACGGTGGAGTATAAACACCAGTTATAGAAATTACTTGCAAGAGAACGGTCCACAGTACAGTTGCCAGTTTAAGGCCGTATAGATTTGTATTTTTAAGGTACACAGCCGTGGTAGCTAACTGAACAGACGGTGGGTATGAACAGCCAGTTATGAGAACATTACTGTTGCCCAAAGAGAACGGCCACAGTATCAGGTTGCCAGTTTAAGGCCTATATATTGTATTTTTCAAGGTACACGCCGTGTAAACTGAACAGACGGTGGCGTAATGAACACCAGTTATGAGAAATTACTTTGCAGAGAACGCACAGTACAGTTGCCAGTTAAGGCCTATAGATTGGTATTTTTCAAGGTACACAGCCGTGTAGTAACTGAACAGACGGTGGGTATAAACACCAGTTATGAGAAATTACTTTGGCAAGAGAACGCACAGTACAGTTGCCAGTTAAGGCCTATAGATTGTATTTTTCAAGGTTACACAGCCGTGTAGTAACTGAACAGACGGTGGGTATAAACACAGTTATGAGAAATTACTTTGCAAGAGAACGCACAGTACAGTTGCAGTTAAGGCCTATAGATTGTATTTTTCAAGGTACACAGCCGTGTAGTAACTGAACAGACGGTGGGTATGAACACCAGTTATGAGAAATTACTTTGCAAGAGAACGCACAGTACAGTTGCCAGTTAAGGCCTATAGATTGTATTTTTCAAGGTACACAGCCGTGTAGTAACTGAACAGACGGTGGGTATGAACACCAGTTATGAGAAATTACTTTGCAAGAGAACGCACAGTACAGTTGCCAGTTAAGGCCTATAGATTGTATTTTTCAAGGTACACAGCCGTGTAGTAACTGAACAGACGGTGGGTATAACACCAGTTATGAGAAATTACTTTGCAAGAGAACGCACAGTACAGTTGCCAGTTAAGGCCTATAGATTGTATTTTTCAAGGTACACAGCCGTGTAGTAACTGAACAGACGGTGGGTATGAACACCAGTTATGAGAAATTACTTTGCAAGAGAACGCACAGTACAGTTGCCAGTTAAGGCCTATAGATTGTATTTTTCAAGGTACACAGCCGTGTAGTAACTGAACAGACGGTGGGTATGAACACCAGTTATGAGAAATTACTTTGCAAGAGAACGCACAGTACAGTTGCCAGTTAAGGCCTATATATTGTATTTTTCGGTACACAGCCGTGTAGTAATGACAGACGGTGGGTTAAAAACAGTTATGGAAATTACTTTGCAAGAGAACGCACAGTACTGTTGCCAGTTAGGCCTTATATTGTATTTTTCAAGGTACACAGCCGTTAGTAACTGAACAGACGGTGGGTATAAACACAGTTATGAGAAATTACTTTGCAAGAACGCACAGTACAGTTGCCAGTTGGCCTATAGATGTATTTTTCAAGGTACACAGCCGTGTAGTTAACTGAACAGACGGTGGTATAAACACCATTATGAGAATTTACTTTGCAGAGAACGCACAGTACAGTTGCCAGTTAAGGCACAATATGTTTTCAAGGTACACAGCCGTGTAGTAACTGAACAGACGGTGGTATGAACACCAGTTATGAGAAATTCTTTGCAGAGAACGCACGTACTTTGCCATTAACCTATATATTGTATTTTCAAGGTACACAGCCGTGTACTAAGTGAATCAGACAGTGTGTATGAACACCAGTTATGAGAAATTACTTTGCAAGAGAACGCACAGTACAGTTGCCAGTTATAAAACCTATATATTGTATTTTTCAAGGTACACAGCAGTAGTGCCAAATATAGTTTGGTATGTAGCAGAGCACCTAATACACCACTAATGCCTCTCTCTGTCCCTACTCCAGCAGCTATCCCTGAATACAGCAGCCGTTCTCTGTAAAGTCTATATTGTAGTAAGCTATCACTGAAGTCCACTGTAGTAGCCCTGATAAGGGCTTTAATCACGCTCCTGCCTGTCCAACAGCTAAAACCTGTCTCTCCCTTCTCCAGCCTCTGTCCCTGACTAAGTTCACGCAGCATATGCGTACGAGCAGGAAGAGCTGAGTTTTTAATATTCGAGGTCACATGGTTTTTCCAGCCAATGCATGTAGACGCCGTTTTCGCGCTGCCAGCGTGCTCAGCGTGCCTGTCATACCCCCCCTGCATGGTGATTGGTGGAAAAAGAGCGCCAGGGAAGGTGGGAGGGGAAACGAATTCTAAGTGCGCCATCGCCGTTATACTCGATTGAAATCGAGTATGCCGAATAGCGTAGTATTCGATCGAATACCGGCTCGATCGAACACTACTCGCTCATCTCTATAACAGAACCAAATGGAACCGTTATGTGTCCCCATAAACATGAATTAGGACAGAGCAAAACAGAATGCCCCTTAAAGGCTTCCATTTTGCATTCCGTCCTAAAATTCCTTTATATTCCGTTATAACTCTGTACCGCCATTGCGAGCCTGCCCTTATTGTTTATCTCCATATACACAGCAGTCTGTCATCACTGCAGAAAAAGGAAGGGGATGTGCTGTCCACATGAATACAGTGGACTCATGACTCATAAACTATGTGTCCGTTGTATTCTTTCAGCAGTCCTATTTCCCAAATACCATAACATTTTTTAGGGGGGTCGTTTTGGCTACTAGGTGTATGGGCCTGTAACTGTAATGCTATCTGTTTGCTTAGGGCAGCAAATGAAGATGATAATTTCACTTCAAATTGTAAATGTATATTGACATATACAGTAGCATTACCATAGTTCTCTATGAGAGCAACATACAGTATGATTCCTTTTAGTAAACATTTCAAATGTTTATGACTAGAGATGAGCGAGTAGTGAAATATTCGAAAGTTCGAATTTCGATTCGAATAGACCGCGTTATTCGACTATTCGACCGACTATCGAATCCCATTATAGTCTATGGGAAAAAAATGCTCGCCACTTGGAAATCTCAATTCGACCACTTGGAGGTCACCAAGTCCACCCTGGAACCTCAGAAAAGGATGCCAACACTGCTGGAATGCAACTAGGACAGCAGGGGAAGCATGTCTGGGTGCATATAACGCGCCCAAGTCGCACTATTACGCCACTATCACAGCCTCTCAACAATACACTCCAAACACAATATAACCTCTCTGTAAAGTGAGACCATACAATGAAACCTTCTTTCCTCAACATTGCCATGGACCCCAAGCCAAACTAGACAAAAAAGAAGATGAAATTCTTCACCCCTTAAAATCACGTTGCCTATGACAACCACAGATGGCATAGGCAAGGGGGAAAGCAAATAGACCCCACCCCTAATTGTCATTGTGTGTGTGTGTGAGATGTGGTCAGACATGTCTTCTTTAAAATGTAAAAACAACTCAAACACATGCAGAAGCCTTAAAATGCCCAAATTGTTGGCGCTTGAGATGTCAGTGACCCGACCTGGCCCAGTGTCATGTCTAGCAGGTAAAGCAGTGGGGATGTTGAGGGATGCGTAGGACTGCAAAAGGCAGGAAGAGGCCGTGGGGTGGCCAGAGGCTTATGTAGAAGGCAGGCTAGAGCCCGCAGGGCCGCATCTCTTCCCTATAACAGGCCCCCACACAAAGCTCTCCCATCGAGGGCTCTTAGGTCCTTGTTGTGAAGATATTTTAATGAGTGCGCAAAGTTAGCTTGAGGTGAGACCTTGAAAAAATTATATGGAGGCCCTTGAGGTGAGCCCTCGAAAAAATTATGTGGAGGCCCAAGAGGTGAGACCTCTTAAAAATTGTGTGGAGGCCCAAGAGCTGAGACCTCTTAAAAATTGTATTAAGGCCCAAGAGCTGAGACCTTTTAAAAATTGTTTTAAGGCCCAAGAGCTGAGACCTCTTAAAAATTGTGTGGAGGCCCAAGAGCTGAGACCTCTTAAAAATTGTATTAAGGCCAAAGAGCTGAGACCTCTTAAAAATTGTGTGGAGGCCCAAGAGGTGAGACCTCTTAAAAATTGTGTGGAGGCCCAAGAGGTGAGACCTCTTAAAAATTGTGTGGAGGCCCAAGAGCTGAGACCTCTTAAAAATTGTATTAAGGCCCAAGAGCTGAGACCTCTTAAAAATTGTGTGGAGGCCCAAGAGCTGAGACCTCTTAAAAATTGTATTAAGGCCCAAGAGCTGAGACCTCTTAAAAATTGTTTTAAGGCCCAAGAGCTGAGACCTCTTAAAAATTGTGTGGAGGCCCAAGAGCTGAGACCTCTTAAAAATTGTATTAAGGCCCAAGAGCTGAGACCTCTTAAAAATTGTTTTAAGGCCCAAGAGCTGAGACCTTTAAAAATTGTGTGGAGGCCCAAGAGCTGAGACCTCTTAAAAATTGTATTAAGGCCCAAGAGCTGAGACCTCTTAAAAATTGTGTGGAGGCCCAAGAGCTGAGACCTCTTAAAAATTGTATTAAGGCCCAAGAGCTGAGACCTCTTAAAAATTGTTTTAAGGCCCAAGAGCTGAGACCTCTTAAAAATTGTGTGGAGGCCCAAGAGCTGAGACCTCTTAAAAATTGTATTAAGGCCCAAGAGCTGAGACCTCTTAAAAATTGTATTAAGGCCCAAGAGCTGAGACCTCTTAAAAACTGTATTAAGGCCCAAGAGCTGAGACCTCTTAAAAATTGTGTGGAGGCCCAAGAGCTGAGACCTCTTAAAAATTGTTTTAAGGCCCAAGAGCTGAGACCTCTTAAAAATTGTGTGGAAGCCCAAGAGCTGAGACCTCTTAAAAATTGTATTATGGCCCAAGAGCTGAGACCTCTTAAAAATTGTATTAAGGCTCAAGAGCTGAGCCATAATAATTTTTTCTTTTTTTTTTTTAATGGAGCAATTCTACGGCGGTTAAGGAGGAGGAGGAGGAGGAGGAGGAAATGGCACTTCATACAGATGGCACTTCACTTTTGGCTGCTTTCCACTGTTGGAGAAGCAAAGTCTGGGTCAATCCACTTGCTGTTCATTTTGATTAGCATCAGCCTGTCGGCACTGTCGGTTGACAGGCGGCTGCGTTTATCTGTTATAATGCCCCCGGCTGCGCTGAACACCCTTTCTGATAGCACGCTGGCGGCAGGGCAGGCAAGCACCTCCAAGGCGTACAGGGACAGTTCCAGTCACGTGTCCAACTTGGAGACCCAGTAAGTGTAGGGCGCCGAGGGATCGGGGAGGACAGGGGTACAGTCTGCCAGGTACTCCCGCAACATCCGCCGATACTTGTCCCTCCTGCTGATAGTGGGCCCCGCAGTGATGGAAGTTGCACGAGGGGGTGCCATGAACGTGTCCCACACCTTGGATAGTGTTCCCCTGGTGGCTGTGGGCCTGATCGATGTTGTCAGACTCCGGGAGACACTGTCCTCTCTGCCCCCAGCGATGGTGGGTGGGAAAATCTCCATCATGTTCTGCACGAGTTCCCTCTGGTATTCCAGCAATCGATTCGTCCTCTCCTCTACCGGAATAAAAGAGGAGAAGTTATCTTTATACCGGGGGTCCAGGATTGCGAAGACCCGGTATAGTTTGTTCTCCAATATCCGGACAACACGTGTGTCCCGGGAAAAGCAGCCCAGCATGAAGTCAGCCATGTGTGCCAGACTCTGAATAGGCATGACGTCACTGCCCCCACCAGAAGGATCATTTGCCATTTCCTCCTCTTCCTCTTCCGCCTCCTCTCCGCCCCATCCGCGCTGAACCAATGGGACGCACACAGCCTGACTGCTACCCTCGCCGCCAGCATCCTCCTCCTCTTCCACAGCCACCTCCACGTCGTCCTCCTCCTCATCCTCCTCCTCCTGCAACTGCCACCGAGAAGCAGACAAAAGTGTGGTCTGACTGTGTAGCTCCGTTGCGTCTCCTCCTACCCCCGTCTCCTCTGTGTGCAATGCATTCTCCCTTATTGCGATGAGCGTTTCTTTAAGGACGCATAGGAGCGGGATGGTTAGGCTCACTATAGCGTCCTCGCTGCTGACCTTCTTGGTGGACTCCTCAAAGATACGCAATACATCGCATATGTCTGCCATCCATGGCCACTCGTGGTTGGCAAACTGAGGGAGCTGAGTTGGAGGCACGCGTGGATTCATCATCTGGTACTCCATCAATGCTCTCTGCTGCTCACACACCCTGGCCAACCTGGAATAGGTGGAATTCCAGCGAGTGGGCAGGTCGCACAACAGCCGATGTTCAGGCAAATGGAGGCGTTGCTGGAGTTTTTTTAAGCTAGCAGCAGCTACAGTTGACGTCCGAAAGTGAGCGCACAAGCGCCGAACTTTCACCAGTAGCTCTGCCAGGTTGGGGTAAGTCTTTAAATATTTTTGGACTACCAAATTAAAAACGTGGGCCAGGCATGGTACGTGATTGAGTTCGGCAAGCTCCAGAGCCGCCACCAGGTTACGGCCGTTATCGCACACGACCATGCCTGGTCCTAGCTGCAGCGGCGATAGCCACATCTCCGTCTGCTGCAATATGGCGTCCCTCACCTCTGGGGCGCTGTGCTTCCTGTCGCTTAAGCTGATGAGCTTAAGCACCGCCTGCTGACGTCTCCCCGCGCCAGTGCTGCAACGCTTCCAGCTAGCGGCTGAGGGCAATGTTAAGGCAGAGGAGGAGGAGGAGGAAGAGGAGGGGGGTTTATCAGAACCCGTGCTGGCAATCTTGGGCGGGGGTGGTAGGTAGGCCGTCTCTGTTTGCGATCCCGTCCCCGCTTCCACAACATTCACCCAGTGTGCCGTCAAAGAGATGTAGCGTCCCTGGCCGCAAGCGCTTGTCCACGAGTCGGTGGTCAAGTGGACCTTTGCGCTGACTGCGTAACTCAGGGCCCGCCTGATGTTACGCGACACGTGCTGGTGCAGGGCGGGGACGGCACACCGGGAAAAGTGGCGGCTAGGGACGGAATAGCAAGGTGCGGCAGCTGCCATCAGGTCGCGGAAGGCCTGCGTCTCCACAAGCCTAAACGGCAACATCTCCAGGGCCAGCAGTTTGGAGATGTGGCAGTTTAAGGCTTGGGCTTGGGGGTGACTCGAGGCGTACTTCCGCCTGCGGTCGAACGCCTGCGAAATGGACAGTTGATGGGACGAGGAGTATGAAGGTGCAGGCGAAGATGCGGGGGAAGAGGAGGCTGAAGGAGAAGGCCCCAAAGTAGCCGAGGCAGAGGCAGATGTGGAGGTGTCCTGGCTGGAGGTCTGGACCGCAGTGGCAGCACACAACAAAGGGGAAGAGGCAGTGGCAGCAAGACCGGGCGCAGGTTGTATTGCGTTTGCTCTCTCCCACTCAGCCCAGTGCTTGACTTCCAAGTGACGCCGCATGCCTGAGGTGGTCAGATTGCTCTTCTCAGAGCCCCTACTCAGTTTTGAGTGGCAGAGTGCGCAAACTGCGCTCAGTTTGTCGTCCGCGCAAACATTATAAAATCTCCACACCACAGAAGTACGAGGCCTCGATGGGGGAGCTTCGCGCGACTGCCTGCTGCCGGGAAGAGCTTCGGCCCTGCTGGCTGTGGCCTGCCTTCTCTGTCTGGACTGTCCTCTGCCTCTGGACATCCCTCTGCCTCTTGCTGCCTTTTTCGGTGATGCGCAGACCACCACATCTTCACTGCTTTCCCCGCTGGACATCACCCCTGGCCAAGTGAGGTCTGTCATTTCGTCGTCCACCACCTCCTCTTCCACTTCCTCACTCTGCTCCTCCTCCTGCCCACTGGACATTCCAACAGCCTCCCTTGATGGCAACTGCGTCTCATCATCATCGCTCATGATAACAGATGCTGGTTCCGGGTCCACATCACCAGGAGATGGCGGATACTCAAGTGTTTGGGCATCACTACAAACAAATTCCTCTGCTAGCTCCTGGGATTCTTGCAGCACATCTGGAAAAGGACCCGAAAAGAGCTCCTGGGAGGGGTCAAGGGTGGGATGACTCTGTTGGCCAGGTTGGGAGGAAGGAGGGTCAGAGTGAGACTGTGTGGATGACTGGGTGGTGGACAAGTGAGTGGAAGCGTTATCGGCTATCCATTGCACCACCTGTTCACGCTGTTCAGGCCTCAACAGCGGTGTAAACCGCCCCCCCGCTTAACTGTCCCATAAAGGCAGGGATTCTTGATGAGCGGAATGCTGGCTGCCCCTCACCAGCACGCATTGTATCCCCACTGGCTTCAACGCGGTTTGTGCCCCCACCAGCATTTCCGTGCCCCCGTCCTCGTCCACGTCCCTTTGCGCTAGCCCTCCGCATTTCAGACGTTTAACTTTTTTTTGCCACGTGTTCTGCAAAATATATATTTTTTTAGGAGAACACTTGGCTATACAGCCGTATACTGCCAGAAGGTCAATAGATGCCTATACGCACCAGGTATATTAACAGGGTTTTGCTGGCACACAGAACGCACAACAGTGGTGCCAAATATACTTTTTTTTTTAGAAAAATACTTGGCGTATACAGCCGTATACTGCCAGAAGGTCAATAGATGCCTATACGCACCAGGTATATTAACAGGGTTTTGCTGGCACACAGAACGCACAACAGTGGTGCCAAATATACTTTTTTTTTTAGGAGAACACTTGGCTATACAGCCGTATACTGCTAGAAGGTCAATAGATGCCTATACGCACCAGGTATATGAACAGGGTTTTGCTGGCACACAGAACGCACAACAGTGGTGCCAAATATACTTTATTTTTTAGGAGAACACTTGGCTATACAGCCGTATACTGCTAGAAGGTCAATAGATGCCTACACGCACCAGGTATATTAACAGGGTTTTGCTGGCACACAGAACGCACAACAGTGGTGCCAAATATACTTTATTTTTTAGGAGAACACTTGGCTATACAGCCGTATACTGCTAGAAGGTCAATAGATGCCTATACGCACCAGGTATATTAACAGGGTTTTGCTGGCACACAGAATGCACAACAGTGGTGCCAAATATACTTTATTTTTTAGGAGAACACTTGGCGTATACAGCCGTATACTGCTAGAAGGTCAATAGATGCCTATACGCACCAGGTATATTAACAGAGTTTTGCTGGCACACAAAACGCACAAGAGTGGTGCCAAATATACTTTTTTTTAAAGAAAAATACTTGGCGTATACAGCCGTATACTGCCAGAAGGTCAATAGATGCCTATACGCACCAGGTATATTAACAGGGTTTTGCTGGCACACAGAACGCACAAGAGTGGTGCCAAATATACTTTTTTTTAAAGAAAAATACTTGGCGTATACAGCCATATACTGCCAGAAGGTCAAATGGTGCGTATACACACCAGGTATATAACAGGGTTTTGTTGGCACACAGAACGCACAACAGTAGTGCCAAATATAGTTTTGTATATAGGTGCTAATACACCACTAATGCCTCTCTCTGTCCCTACTCCAGCAGCTATCCCTCAATAAAGCAGCCGTTCTGTGCAGAGTGTATATAGTTAGAATCAGCTATATACCGTGCAGTATAGTAGCCCTGATAAGGGCTGTCAATCACTCTCCTGTCCGCTGGTAGCCGGTATATATGGTGGTAAATGCGATATTCTGAGCTTCTGTTATATACTTTTGGGGTCCTGCCTGACTTTCATACAGCTAAAGCCTGTCTCTCCCTGCTCGGGCCTCTGTCCCTGACTACGTTCATGCAGCATATGCGAACGAGCAGGAAGAGCTGAGTTTTTATGATTCGAGGTCACATGGTTTTTCCAGCCAATGCATGTAGACGCCGTTCTCGCGATGCCAGCGTGCTCCGAGGACCTGTCATACCTCCCCTGCATAGTGATTGGTGTAAAAAAAGCGCCAGGGAAGGTGGGAGGGGAAACAAATTTTAAGTGCGTCATCGCCGTTATACTCGATCGAAATCGAGTATGACGAATAGCGTAGTATTCGATCGAATACCGGCTCGGTCGAATACTACTCGCTCATCTCTATTTATGATAGATTCTTTTTTTTAAAATGTAGTGCAACATATATGTTTTTCTGCTTTGTAAACAATCTAGATATAGATGCAGTTTCTTACTTGATTGTGGACAGAAACATAGGATATATTTTGTAATTATTTGGACTTACTTGGTTATATTGCTCAACAGCTCATCAAGGCTGCAGAGCCAATTAATTCATGTTTTTGCTGGAATTTTGTGTGCGATCTGTTAAGAAAATCATACCACATAAATGACAATTTTAATGGCACACTAAAATATGCTATTGCTGATCCTTAATTACAATCAAAATATATTTAGCCTGAAGCATTAACCTGCAATAATCAGGAGTTGTCAGTCATAGAAATAACTTAAAATGAATGAGAAAAACATGACAAAATAAAAACACACTAAATACTGTAAATATACCAAGAAAACAGATTGCCAAATATTGATAATTTCTACTTATTGGTAATAGAAATATATATTTTGTAACACACCTACTGTATATGTTGAGTTGTATACTACTATCAATATTATGATATGTATTGATATTATTATGTGTCATCAATGGGGTTTCACATCCTGACAACAGTATGAACAGGTTTTCTTAACCCTTAAAAGGATGCTCTCACATTAGCAAGTGTGCATTTATCAAGTAGAGAAAGTTAATACAAGCCACTTACTAATGTATTGTGATTGTCCATATTGAATTATTTCATCACATTATACACTGCTTCTTTTCATTTGTTACGACCACCCTGCCACCTAGGAAGAAGAAAATAGGGAGGTGACAGACAGCCTGGATGAGCCAATCAGTGGTGCAGCAGGAAAGGTGGTGCCCTTGCAGAAGGAGCAGAACACCATTCTGTCTTGGGGTGTAAATGTGGTTAGATGGGTCTATGCAGTGTCTGACAGAAAATGATCAATCAATCAATCAAACAATCAATCAATCAACAATCAAGTTTCTAGTGTGATGGACATTGATGGGAAAGGCTAGAAAGAATAATAATTGTGTATAATAGGGAGAGGCAGGGAAAGCTGTCAGCTAGGGAATGAGAAGTGCTGAGGCTGGGTGTGCCTGGCAGTGTCTTCTACCTGCAATTGCTTCCTTATAACCCAGTTGCAGTTGATACTGAGCCTCAAAAGCAGCTACTGTTTTTTTTTTTTTTTGCAATTTTAACAGAAATGCAGTCTTTTTTGTGGTGGTGGTGGGGGGAGGGGAAGAATAAGCTCAAAACTGTACAACATGTGTTTTACCATCCAGGATAGATAGCATTTGAAATCTCAGTGATAATACTGGAAATAATAGTCCAAAATCCATGTAGGTGCATCTTCAGACAGTTCAAATATATTTATTTTTATTTGGGTTTGGGAAAATTTCATACACGTGTGTCTTACAGTAGAAAGGGTAGTGGTTTATATCTCTGAGGGATAACATTAAATACTAGTCCGAAATCGATGTTTGTCCTTTTGACTCCCACACGATTGTGTCAACCTGGCTCTCACACCAGACACTAAGCCACTTCCTCCACCTGCTGCTCCATTGACACACTCCCTTCCCCAGAAGCAGCAGGACACAGCATTGCTCCCACTCCCCCTTCTTCCTATCACATGTGTCAAGCATTACCAATACTTGTTGATGCTGATCGACCTGGGCGAGAGTAACAACACAGCAGAACAGTTGGTAAAGAACATCAAACACCCCACCTACTCCAGCTGGATGAGGTGGTCAGTGATAATGGCCAAAACATCGTAGCCACCCTGAACATGGGGGAAATAACACATGCTCCATGCATGGCACACTTCATTAACCTAGTCATTCAACACTTAAATAAGTACACTAACTTGCGCAAGGTGCTGGCAATGTCCAGGACACATTTGTGGCATGGAACGCGCTCCTGGACTTATAGCGACAGAATGGTCTGCTGCTACACCACTTAATCCATGATGCTCCAACTCAGTGGAATTCAACATTGCACATGCTTGAGCATCTGTATGAGCACCAGAAAGTAGTGAAAAATTTTGTCAGGCACCAAACCACCTCAGCAGGAAGATCGTGTTATTTCGAGGTCAGGCAGTGGCAGATCAACCGTGGCACCTGTCAGGTGCTGCAGCCCATTGATGAGTTTGTCAGCAGGGACAACTATGGCATGAATAATGTCATCCCCTCATATTTATCTTAGAACAGACTCATTTGCTGGGTGCCAATAGGAGACAGAGAACTTTCTCCATCTAAACCACAAATGGCTCAGATCTGTGCTTCTGCCAACAACTGTTAAGAGGAGACTGTGTGCAGCAGGCCTTCATCGTAAAATAGCTGGTAGGAAACCACTGCTAAGGACAGGCAACAAGCAGAAGAGACTTGTTTGGGCTAAAGAACACAAGAAATGGACATTAGACCAGTGGAAATCTGTGCTTTGGTCTGATGAGCCCAAATTTGATTTTTGGTTCCAACCACCGTGTCTTTGTGCGACGCAGAAAAGGTGAACGGATGGACTCTACCACAGCATCTTCCAGCGGCATGCTATTCCATCCGGTTTGCGTTTAGTTGGACCATCATTTATTTATCAACAGGACAATGACCCCAAACACACCTCCAGGCTGTGTAAGGGCTATTTGACCACAAAGGAAAGTGATGGGGTGCTATGCCAGATGACCTGGCCTCCACAGTCACCAGACCTGAACCCAATCGAGATGGTTTGGGGTGAGCTGGACCACAGAGTGAAGACAAAAGGGCCAACAAGTGCTAAGCTTCTCTGGGAACTCATCCAGTACCATTTCAAGTGACTACCTCTTGAAGCTCATCAAGAGAATGCCAAGAGTGTGCAAAGCAGTAATCAAAGCAAAAGGTGGCTACTTTGAAGAACCTAGAATATAAGACATATTTTCAGTTGTTTCACACTTTTTTGTTAAGTATATAATTCCACATGTGTTAATTCATAGTTTTGATGCCTTCAGTGTGAATCTACAATTTTCATAGTCATGAAAATACAGAAAACTCTTTGAATGAAAAGGTGTGTCCAAACTTTTGAACTGTACTATATATATATATATATATATATATATATATATATATATATATATTAGCAGAAGGACCCCGCTTTGCACTGATATATTTAATCTATTTCATTTAATGTTTCTGTGTGTTGTTAAAAGATATCTACAGTATACCTCATAACAGTGACCCCGCCCCCTTAGTGAACTTCACAGCCCCTCATCCGTAACACTGACCCCCCACAGTGCCCCGCCTCCTTAAAACAGGGTGAAGAAGCCTTTCTGGCGAAACGTCGTTGGGAGGAGGCCGTCACCGTGCCGGGTAGCAGTCCATTACCGTTTGCTTACCGAGGTCTGGGTCACTTTTTTCTCACATGTATATCTGTTGCTGTTTCTAGGGTGGTTTCTACCCTTTCTTATATGCTTGCATTTTTTACTTTGATATACATGTCATATTGTATACCTTTACTCGACTTCACTATTTAGTATCATTATCATTTTACCTACCCCGCCCGGTGACGTCCTCTTTTAGTCCTCATTCTACTCCATGTCTGCATTTTTCACTTTTTTTCAATTCTGTTATGCTTTTAATCAATAAAGTATTGTTATTTATCTACCTGAGTGTGGTGTATATACTCTATAGGTGTGTTTTACAAAGTACAATATGTCACAAGAAAACAATCTATGAATGGCTTGGTTAAGTAAAAGCGTTCCAAAGTTATTACCACATGAAGTGATACATGTCAGATTTGCAAAATTAGGCCTGGTCAGGAAGGGGGTAAATGTCCCAGATGGGAAGTGGTTAATCAATTTCATTTAATGTATTTGTCATTAAAAGATATCGACAGTATCGCCAATAACAGTGACCTCTACAGCACACCGCCCCCTTAACAGTGAACTCCACATCCCCATAATAGTGACCTCTACAGTACCCCAACCCTTAACAGTGAACGCCACAGCCCCCTACCCCTTAACACTGACCCCCCACATTGAATGCCTCCTTAAAATTGGACCTCCGAAGCAGCCCATCCCCTTAACTTTGACCTTCACAGCAGGCCACCCCTTAACACTGCCCTCCATAGGGGACCGTCTCCTTATCTGTGATGTCCAGTGTTCCTTGACCCTTTAACAGAGACCTCCACAGCAACCGTCCCTTTAACAGTGACTGCCACAGTACCCCGTTCCCATAACAGTAACCTCCACAGTACCCCGCTCCCTTAACAGTGACCTCCACAAAAGCTGCCTTTTAATTGTGGCCCCTGCCCCCTTAACAGTGACCTCCACAGTGCCGCTCCTTTAACAGTGAACTTCAAAGCGGCCTGCCCCTTAACAGTAATGTCCACAGTGAATGCCACTTTAACAGTGACCTCCACAGTGAATTCCCCCTTTAACAGTGACCTCCACAGTGCCCGCCCTTTTAACAGTGACCTTTACAGTGGCCTGCCCCCTTAACAGTAACATCCGCAGTGAACGCCCCTTTAACAGTGATCTCCATTGTGCCCGCCCCTTTAACAGTGACCACCACAGCAGCTGCCCCTTTAAGAGTGGCCCCGCCACTTTAACAGTAACTTCCACAGCAGCTGCCCCTTTAATACAGGCCCCTGCCCACTAAACAGTGACCTCCACAGCACCCTACTCCCTTAAGGTTAGGACTACACAATGACGATTTTGTCGCACCAATGTCGCGCAACAATTTTTATAATGATAGACTATAGTTTTGCATTGTGACTTATTGTGACATGCTGCGACTGCGACACAACAGGACAAATCCATTCAAAATGGATTTTTGTGTGTGTAACCCAAGCCTAAAGCTGACCTACAGCAATGAAAGGAAAATGGCTGGGTTGTTATGGAAACCTGGAGTAAAACTGTATGTATGTGTATAAGAAGCAGACTGAGCCAGGGCCTGTGGGAGGTAAGCACTGAATTATTTTTTCGGGGAGCTATTTAGGCTACTTTCACACTAGCATTTTAAAATTCCGGTATTGAGTTCCGTCATAGGGGCTCAATACCGGAATAAAACGCTTCAGTTTTGTCCCCATTCATTGTCAATGGAGACAAAACTGAACTGAAGACAACAGAATGCTCCTGAAAGCATTCCGTTCCGTCTTCAGACCGGAGAACAAACCGCACCAAGACGGATCCGGAATGACCCCCAATGCAAGTCAATGGGGGCGGATCCGTCTGGTGTGACCACAATGGTAACCGGATCCGCCCTCCATTGAATTTCAATGGAGGTCATGACCGATCCGTCACCACATACACACAATACACACATACAGACATAGACATACACATAAACATAAACATACACAGACATATATACATACAAATACACATACATACTTACATGCTCCCCGGCAGGTCTTCAGAGCGCCGGAGGGACAGGTCGGCGCGCACAAATGATGATTCCACCAGGCGCCCAGCAGAGGACGCTGTGGGGAATCGTCACCTGTGTGAGCCGTCCTGCTCCTCCGGCGCTCCGAAGACCTGCCGGGAGCATGTAAGTATGTATGTGTATTTGTTTGTCTATATGTGTGTGTGTCTGTGTGTATGTATGTACTGTGTGACATGTGTGGCGCCGGAGCACGGTTCCGGCTCCACACATGTCGCTGCGGCAGTCCTGATCCGGCAGCACCCTTCACCTGCCGGATGAGGCCTGCCGCTAATGTGAAAGTAGCCTTACCTGAGCTCCTCAGCTGGGTGCTAATTACCTGGCTGGGTTGTTATGGAAACCTGCAGTAAACCTGTGTGTATGTGGAGAGTATGGTAATTGGGATTTGAAGATAAAGACTTCCAGGCTTATATTGGCTAATGCATGTCATTTTTTGGGAATATCTCAGGAACAATATGCCCTAGAGAGCTAAGAACCGGTCTAAAACCTTCCCGGACACCTGATGTACCTGTGTGCCGAATTTGGTGCAGATCAGTCCAGTAGTTTGGTCGTGCATGAAGAACAGACAGACACACAGAAACTCATTTTTATAATATAAGAAGACTAGCAGAAGGACCCGGCTTTGCACGGGTATATTTCATTTATTACATTTAATGTTTCTGTGTATCGATAAAATATATTGACAGTATCCCCCATACCAGTGACCTCTACAGCACCCCACCCCTTAACACTGACCCCCACAGTGCCCCACCTCCTTAAAAGGGACCTCTAAAGCAACCCATCCTTTTAACTTTGACTTTCACAGCAGCCCACCCCTTTCCCTTGACAGTGACCTCATCAGGGGCCTGCCTCCTTAACAATGACCTCTACAGCACCCCGCCACTTAGCATTGACCTCCATAGGGGACTGCCACAGTACCTCATTACCTTTACATTGACCTCACAGTACCCTGCTGCCTTAACAGTGACCTCCACAGCATCTTCCCTTTAATAGTGGCCCCTGCCACGTTAACAAAAACCTCCATAGTGCCCGCCCCTTTTAACACTGACCTCCACAGCGGCCTGCCCCATTAACAGTAACATACACAGTGAACACCCCTTTAATAGTTGCCTCTGCCCCCTCAACAGTGACCTCCACAGCAGCAGCTCCTTTAATAGTGGCCCCTGCCCACTAAACAGTGACCTCCACAGCACCCTGCCCCTTTAAGGCTAGGGCTACATGACGACATGTGTTGCACAACATTTTGTCGCACCAATGTCGTGCAATAATTTTAATAATGATAGGCTATGGTGTCGCACTGCGACATGCGACATGCTACGATTGCGACTAGGCAGTCTCCAAAAATCCATCTAAGATGGATTTTTCACAAACTGTCGCAGCATGTCGTATGTCGCAGCCTATCATTTTAATAATTGTTGCACGACATTGGTGCAACATCAATGTCGTGCGACACATGTAGCAGTGTAGTTGCAGCCTGTGTGTCGCGCAACACGCGTTGTATATCCCTAGCCTAAAGCTGACCTACAGCAGTGAATAAAAATGGCTGGGTTGTTGGGAAACCTGGAGTAAAACTGTGTGCATGTGACTGTGAGTAAGAAGCAGGCTGCTCCAAGGCCTGTGGGAGGTAAGCACTGAATTTAACTATTTACATAAGCTCCTCGGCTGGCTGCTAATTACCTCTCATTACCAGTCTGGTTACTGGGCTGAGTTTTTATGGAAACCTGCAGTAAAATTGTGTGTATGTGGAGACCAAGGGCATACAAGCATCTACTTTTTATTCATATAGGAGACTAGCAGAAGGACCCGGCTTCGCACGGGTATATTTCGTCTATTTCATTTAATGTTTCTGTGTGTCGTTAAAAGATATCGATGGCATTTCCCATAACAGTGACCTGTACAGCACCCCGTCACCTTAATAGTGAACTCCACAGCCCCCCACCCCTCAACACTAACCCCCCCCCACAGTGCCCCATCTCTTTAAAATGGGACCTCCACAGCAGCCCATTCCCTTCCCATTCTCCTTCCCAGCCATTCCTGTAGCCGACAGTTGATTTTTACCTTCATTTTTTCAATCCCCATTGGCTCCGGAGTAGGAGAGGGCGTGGCCTGACCGGGGGCGTGGTTTAGCGGGACCTGGGGGGGGTTGCTTTTAAGTCCTTTTAGTGGAAGAAAACATCTTTTTTTACTACTGAACGGTAGTAGTCTAATATTAGTCTATTTAATCTAATCTTTCTGTGTGTTGTTGCAGAGATAAACTCACCCTCCCACCTCTGCAGCTGACAGAAGTTTATTTTTACCTTCATTTTTTCAATCCCCATTGGCTGCGGAGGGGAAGGGGGCATGGCCTGACAGAGTCGGGGTGTGGCTTAGTGAAACCTGGAGCAGGTGTTGTAAGTCCTTCTTTTGAGAGTGGTGTGAATCACAGGTCGGTGCCATGGTAATTTATGAGGACACGCAATGGG
The DNA here is from genome assembly GCA_900303285.1 of Rhinella marina. Classification (NCBI taxonomy): domain Eukaryota; kingdom Metazoa; phylum Chordata; class Amphibia; order Anura; family Bufonidae; genus Rhinella; species Rhinella marina. The sequence continues at coordinate 19,879 of ONZH01022496.1, forward strand.
TAGCAGTGGAAGATTTACTACTGAACGGTCATAGTCTAAAATTAGTCTAAAACATAAGTTATATTTATGGTAACCAGAATACTCCTTTAACAGTATCATCCACAGCGCTCTGCCCCTTTAACCTCTTACCGCACCATGACGTGCCTGCACGTCATGGGCTGCCCTGCCTTAAGGCACTCAGATGTGCAGGCACGTCATGGCTTCTAACTGTCACCCTGCCAAAGTGCAGGGTGACAGAATAGCAGGGCCGACTGTTTCTGAAAGCTTAGGCTTTCAGAAACACTCTGGGGGGCCAATCAAAGCCCTTCCCTGCCCATGATCGCTGTGATTGGTCAGTCTGCAGAGACTGACCAATCGCAGAGTGCAGCAGCGCAGCTCCGATGTCCTTGAGGACATCGGGGCTGCGCTGCTATGTTTTAATTTTTCAGGATGGCCAAGCCGAGCGGACCCATCCAACCCACCCACCCTCCCGTAAGTATAAACATCCCCCCCTCTTCAATCACCCCCCCCCCATTTTCAGGATGGCCGAGCAGTATTAGATTGTCAGCTGTAACATACAGCTGACAATCTAATGTAACTTAACTCCCTTCCATGCCGCGGTCCGTAGGGACCACGGCATGGAAGGGGTTAACAGGGAGGAAGCTCCCTCCCCCATCGGGCGCTGTGGTGCGCTGGCAGCGCACCGATGGTGTGGCCAGAAGTCAGGGAGGGAGCTTCCTCCCCCCTCCCATCGGGACGCTGCTCTGCTGTGGCAGCGTCCCGATGGTTACCATGGCAACTGGACGCCATCCGGCTTGCCATGGTATATGAAGCCTGACCAGGCTCCTGCTAAAGGCAAGAGCCTGATCAGGATTAGTGTAAAGGAAAAATACACTGTAGTACACTATATAGTGTACTGCAGTGTATTATATAGACATCAGATCCACTGGATCTTCAAGAACCAAGTGGGTCTGAGTCAAAAAAGTGTAAAAAAAAAAGTGTAAAAAATGAAAAACGTAAAAAAAAAATCATTTTTTCCCATATACGCACATTTATAATTGAGTAAAAATAAATAAAATAAAATATTAAAATACCCTAGACATGTTAGGTATCGCCGCGTCCGTAACAACCTGCTCTACGAAATTCTCACCTGACATAACCCCCAAAAAATATAAAAACTACAGCTCTCACACTATGAAGACACTAAAACATGATTTTTTTTGTTTCAAAAATGATATTATTGTGTAAACCTTAAGTAAATAAAAAAAATTAAACAAGTTAGGTATCTCCACGTCCGTAACAACCTGCTCTACAAAAATCTCACCTGACATAACCCCTCAGATGAACACAGAAAAAAATAAAAAATAAAAACTATGTCAAAAAAGCCATTTTTTGTCACCTTACATCACAAAAAGCGCAATACCAAGCGATCAAAAAGGTGTATGCCCCCCAAAATAGTACCAATCTAACCATTATCTCATCCCGCAAAAAAGTAGCCCCTGAGACAATCGCCCAAAAAATATAAAAACTACAGCTCTCACACTATGAAGACACTAAAACATGATTTTTTTTTGTTTCAAAAATGATATTATTGTGTAAACCTTAAAAAAATAATAAAAATTAAACATGTTAGGTACCGCCACGTCCGTAACAACCTGCTCTACAAAAATCTCACCTGACATAACCCCTCAGATGAACACAGAAAAAAATTAAAACTATGTCAAAAAAGCCATTTTTTTGTCACCTTACATCACAAAAAGCGTAATACCAAGCGATCAAAAAGGCGTATACCCCCCAAAATAGTACCAATCTAACCGTCATCTCATCCCACAAAAAAAAATAGCCCCTACCTGAGACAATTGCCCCAAAAATATAAAAACTACAGCTCTCACACTATGAAGACACTAAAACATGATTTTTTTTGTTTCAAAAATATTATTGTGTAAACCTTAAATAAATAAAAAAAATTATACATGTTAGGTATCACCACGTCCGCAACAACCTGCTCTACAAAAAATCACCTGACATAACCCCTCAGATGAACACAGAAAAAATGAATAAATAAAAGCTGTGCCAAAATTACCAATTTTTGGGTCACCTTAAACCAAAAAGTGTAATAATGAATAATCAAAAAATCATATGTACCCAAAAATGGTAGTAATAAAAATTTCAACTCTTCCTGCAAAAAATGAGCCCCTACACAAAACGATCGGAAGAAAAATAAAAAAGATATGGCGTTCAGAAAATGGAGACACAAAAACATATTTTTTCTAAAAAATGCTTTATTATGTAAAACTGAAACAAAGATAGTAGACATATTTGATATAATTGCGTCCGTATAAAAATACCACATGATCTAACCTGTCAGATGAACATGATAAAAAACAAAAAATAAATACAGTGCCAAAACATCCATTCTTTGGTTACCTTGCCTCACAAAAAAAATAATATAGAGCGATTAAAAATCATATGTACCCCAAAATAGTACCAATAAAACTGTCATCTTATCCTGTAGTTTACAAAATGGGGTCACTTTTTGATTGTTTGTACTATAGGGTACATCTGGGGGGCTTCAAATGGGACATGGTGTCTAAAAACCAGTTCAGCGAAATCTGCCTTCCAAAAACTATACGGCGCTCCTTTCCTTCTGCGCCCTGCCATACGCCCATACAGCAGTTTACCACCACATGTGGTGTGTTTCTGTAAACCGCAGAATCAGGGTAATAAATATTTGAGTTTTGTTTGGCAGTTAACCTTAGATGTGTTAAAGAAAAAATGGACTAAAATGGAAAATCTGCCAAACAAGTGAAATTTAGAAATTTAATCTCAATTTTCCTTTAATTCTTGTGGAATACCTAAAGGGTTAACAAAGTTTATAAAATCAGTGTTAAGTAACTTGAGGTGTGTAGTTTCCAAAATGGCATCATTTATGGGGGGTTCTACTATGTAAGCCCCACAAAGTGACTCCAGACCTGAACTGGTCCTTAAAAAGTGGGTTTTGGAAATTTTCTTAAGAATTGCCTCTAAAATTCTAAGCCTTCTAATGTCCCCCCCAAAAAAAAAGACATTTACAAAATGATGCAAACATAAAGTAGACATATGGGGAATGTTAAATAACAAATATTTTATGAGGTATCACTTTCAATTTTAAAAGCAGAGAAATTAAAATTTTGAAAATTGTGAATTTTTCAAAATTTTTGGTAAAGTTGGGATTTTTTCATAAATAAAGGTGACATATATTGACTCAAATTTATGACTGTCGTGAAGTACAATGTGTCATGAGAAAACAGTCTCAGAATGGCGTGGATAAGTAAAAGTTTTCCAAAGTTATTACCACATAGAGTGACACATGTCAGAGTTTCAAAAATAAGCCTGGTCACGAAGGTGCAAAATAGCCCGGTCATTAAGGGGTTAAAGCATTGAATAGAAATGACTGGATTGTTACCTGAGATCCTCAGCTGGCTGCTAATTACCTGGCTGTGTTGTTATGAAAACCTGCCCTCCCTGTGTGTGTCTGTGCAGAGAATGGCAGTTGGGGTTTAAAACCAATGCTGTCAGGCTAATATTGGCTAATGCAGGTCATATTTTGGGAATATCTCGGGAACGTTATGTCATAGAGAGATGAGACCTGGTCTAAAACCATCCCGGGCACCTGATGTACCTGTGTGCCGAATTTGGTGAAAATCGGTCCAGTAGTTTGGTCGTGCATAGAGAACAGACAGACAGACAGACGGACAGATGGACAGACAGACAGACACACAGAAACTCATTTTTATAATATTAAGATATATATATATAAATATATTATATTAATATTATTAAATATATTGTAGGCAGACAGCTGGAATTGTACTGGAGGGAGTGTATATCTCGCCCAGAAAGCTAAGCTGGGCGAGATATTAAAAGTCGGATAATGTTGTTTTGTTGCTGAACCCTTGGTAGATATTAAATTCTGGGCCGGCTTTGTTGGAGTGGTGAACAGGTTGTTAGTGGAACTCACCTCTCCCACTCCCGCTTCAGTACAGAGAGTGTGGGAGACTCAGTCCGCTCAGCTGAGAAAGGGTGCTTCGTTACAGGCGCATAAAAGCCTGAAGGAACCAGCAGTAACTCTCTCTCTCTGAAAAGAACCTAGCTGAGGGACACAAGGAGTTTGCAGGCGGGTAAGAGAGCTGAGCATTGCAAGCACCCCTATGAACGTTAGACAGGGGTACTCAATCACTGTAAGAGCCGACCCAGGCAAACGTTTTTGTGTTATTTTTGTTTTGTTGTTTAATCTGTTTTGGAGCTGAAATAAATCCTTATGTTACCTTATACTGTGTATATATATACATATATATATACACATATACAGTACAGACCAAAAGTTTGGACACACCTTCTCATTCAAAGAGTTTTCTGTATTTTCATGACTATGAAAATTGTAGATTCACACTGAAGGCATCAAAACTATGAATTATAAACCAAATAGCCAAGGGCTATACAATTCTGTTTGTGGCCTCTTTTCTTTTTAATAAAAAATAACTTTTATTTTCATCCCATTTAAAAGGAACAAAACAAACAAAAAAATATGTTAATGGTGCTTTAAGGAATAAATGTGCAGTGTTTTAAAACTTGGAGAAGCGTGGGTGTATATTTTTCGTGTTTTTATATTTTTTATTTTACTTCACTTTTTCCTATATACCATATTAATATCTGGCAAGGGGTTCTCCTGGTTTGTGGTTTTAGGGATATATATTATATGCAATTTTTAGGTGTATTTCACTCTTCACACCAATTGCCATATGTATATCTCTCCTTGTTTGTTAGAGGTGGTTATTCACATGAG